>CM035443.1:45451939-45766939 GCA_020310875.1 Ceratopteris richardii
CTTTGCAACAAGCCTAGCCTTATACTTGTCAACTGTTCCATCAGGCTTATGCTTGAGCTTGTATACCCACTTAGTGCCAATGGCCTTCTTGCCAGGAGGCAAGTCACATAAAGACCAGGTACCATTTTTCATGATAGCATCATACTTTGATTGCATAACAACCATCCAATTTTCTTTGCGCTTCATCAAACAAAACAAGCTCATTCTCATGAGAGAGACTAGAGGCAGCCATAGCATAGCAATCTGATGCAAAAGAAGCACTATGAGAGCCAGAACGAGTATGATATGCTAGAGGTGCATCTAATTTACTATCACGCAAAGTCTACACTAGCCATTTTGGCATAGTTTTTGTCTCCTCAATATCAACTCTCTCATCAATAAGTACATCATGTAAATCTGCATCAAAAATTGAATGATGTGCATCATCACATGAAACCTATAAAGGTTGAAAGTTGCCTCATTTGGACCAGCACTAGACTATCCATTTGTAAATAAAGGTAGCAAGGTGTCATACATGTCTTTGGAGCTAACATATGTCTCCTTTGTACATGAAAGTAATGGCTGAATAGCATCTTCCACAAAAACAACATCATAGCTAACCAAAATGCATTTAGTTTGTGGATGATAGAGATGATAGCCTTTACTTTCAAAACTTTACCCAACAAAAATACATTTCACTACTTTATCATCCAATTTTCTGTGTTGATGTTCAAGCACTCATGCATATGCCAAACAACCAAAAAGATGTAGATGAGCAATAGATGGCTTGCAACCATGTCAAGCCTCATATAGAGTGATAGACTACAACGCTTTAGTGGGACACCTGTTAAGTACATATGCTGCACACATAATAGCCTCAAGCCAAAAACTATGTGGTAAAGCCTGACTCTTGACCATACACCTCATCATCTCCATAAGTGACCTATTCTTCCTTTCAACAACTCCATTTTATTGAGGTGTATATAACACTATACACTGATGTTTTATCCCACGTTTAGCTAGAAATGCATTAAATTTAGAAGACATATATTCCCCCCCTTGATCAAAATGGAGGATGCCCATTTTACATGCTGACAGATTTTCAGCTAAAACCAAAAACTGTTTAAAGCACATAAACACTTCAGACTTTGCCTTCAATGGATATACCCATGCATGCCTAGAAAAATCATTGATGAAAGTCACGAAGTAAAGATAGCTCCCAAAAGAAGGTGTCTGCATAGGACCACACACATCACTATGAACAAGTTGCAATTTCTGAGTAGCTCGAACTGAACCATCTTTTGGGAAGGAGGAATGCTACATTTTGCCCAAAATGCAGCCTTCACATACATGTTTATTGGGTGCCTCAAGTTTGGGCAAAGAGAATACCATTTCAGATTTCTATAGGTGTAGCAAACTAGCAAAACTTAGATGACCAAAGCATGCGTGCCAAAGCTTTGCATCTGACATACCCTAAGAATCATGTACTGCACATGTTGAATCATTCACATATTTTTCATAGTCTATGAGCTTATATAGCCCACCACATAAAATGCCACAAGCAATAATCATGTCGCCACTTGACAGATCATGAATTGTACATCTGTCATCAAAACATTTCACAACCAAGACAATCTTGGCTATGTTGGAGTTAGACGTCTGCGGAAGCATGCGAACAACACAAGGAAGAAGAAGAAGCTTGGAGCACAACACACAATACTGAATGTATTACTAGAGAAAGTACAAAGATAAGTAGCCCATTAGGGCGATAGGCCTATATACAAGCCGAGGGAAAAAAACCTCCGGTCCTAGTGTGTTCACACACATCACTACCTAAATATATCAACAAATCCTCCCTGGGAGTGATGTGGTGAACAAGGAGCTTGCACTCATGTATAAGGAAGTGCCAGACTATGTGGAAATCACTCCACAAAAGGAAGTAAGCCCAAAGCTTTCCGAAAAGCTTCAAACTTCTCCCTAGGTAGAGCCTTCGTGAAAAGGTATGCAATGTTCTTCTACGTGGGCACATATGCCAAGCTGATCTCCCCAGCAGAGAACCTCTCCCTGACATAGAGATAATGCACCTCAATGTGCTTAGTGCGAGCATGGAACACAGGGTTCCTCGCAATTGCCAATGCGCTCTTACTATCAGTGAAGATGGTGGTGGCAGAAGACTGGCCAACGCCCACATCAGCCATAACACGTCTGAGCCACACACACTCAACAATTGCTATGAAAGCTTCCCTATACCCAGCCTCACAATTGGAAGTGGCCACAGTAGGCTGCTTCTTGCTCAACCAAGATATACATGAACTACCAAGCATGAAGCAAAAACCACTGGTGGACACATGAGTGTCATAGCAACCAGCCCAATCTGAGTCAGAAAAAGCATGCAAATCTGGCGGTAGTGATCCCCCCTTGGGATAAAACAACCCAAGTAGTGGAGTACCACTCAAGTAGCAAAAGATGCACTTAACCACCTTCCAATGCATGACTCCTGGGCAATGCAGAAACCTGCTCATCTGTGATCTAGCAAATTGAATATATGGCCGAGTAATGCATAAGTGAATCAAGCATCCAACAGCCTGCTGATAGAGAACAACAACAAATGCATCTCCAGCATCATGAAGACTCAATCGTAAACCTGTCTCCATAGGAGTGGCAATAGGCTTACAGTCCTCAAGGCCAAAATGCTGCAATAATGTGTCAATATATTTTGTTTGACACAAAGCCATTTCACCATCAACTTGCATAAATTGAATGCCCAAATAGTGATGCAAATGCCCTAAATCAGACATCTCAAATGAGGCATGCAAATCAGCCTTGAAATCAGCTATATGCTTCTCAATACGACCAGTGAGCAGCATGTCATCAACATAGACAATAATGATCAGAAGCACATCATTAGCACGCTTAACATATAAGGTGCTTTCAGTTGGACTTTTCTCAAAACCAAGTGCAACCAGATAGGCATGTATCTTCTCATACCAAGCACGTGGTGCTTGCTTTAAACCATATAATGCCTTCTTTAACTTGCACACCTGGTTTTCATGCCCTTTCTGCACAAAGCCACGAGGGTGAAAAACATACACTTCTTCATGCAAGTCAGCATTCAGAAATGTTGTTTTAATATCCAACTGATGTACATTCCAACCATGATGGGCTGCAAGTGCACAAATGCTCCGAACAGTAGTCATACGGCATATAGGTGCAAAGTGTTGGGGATCTAAGAGTCATGTGACCTTACCCCCATATTCATATATATACATCATATATAGAGCATTGCCTCAAGAGAGTTCATTATGTGGGTTTCGAGGCTCCCACGCATGTCCGCGCGTCTCTCCTCTCTTCTCTCTCCCTCCATCTCGTCCTTCCTCCTCTTGTTCTGCACATCAAAGCTCTTCATTGGTATCAGAGCATGCTGAAGGCTGGTGTGCAAGAAGCTTCAATGGAAGCTTAGGTGAGAAGAGGTAGAAGTGCAGGTCGGCATCTCTTGACAGCTGTTCAATATTTCGGTCATAACTCGAGCTAAGAAGATCGGATTGACGTGTTTTAAAGTTCTGTGCGTAGCTAACATAGAGAACTACAACTTCAAAAGTCGTGGTCTCAATTTATGCCCCTAATGGGGAAACAGACAAAATGGATACTTGGGCTTCCCTTGACTCCCTTTCACACAATGTTCTGATTTGTGGGGACTTCAACATGGTTGAATCTCCTGAAGACCGATGGAATAACAAGGGGAAAATTATTGACGGTCAGGAGAAGGAGATTTGGGATAAAATCAAGCTCCATCTCGACCTGGTCGAAGTGAAAGACAACCAGGGTTTCTCCTGGTCTAATCTCCAGTCGGGGGACTCTTTGAGGAAAGCAAGGCTGGATAGATGCTACATCGACCAGAACACCATCCTTCGGTGGGGTTTTCCTTCGATTTCTCAACACATGGACCTCACTATCTCAGACCACTATCCGATTACTCTGTCCTTCAAACCAATTCCCATGCTCCAGAAAGCTCCTTGGTTTCAGGCTTGTCAGACATCATTTTCCCTCCCCTCGGTCCACCAGGAAATTTCTGAGGTGTGGACGGAAGCCTTTGCTTACGGTAATGAACCGGCTAAGTGCTGGAGAAACGCGGTAGAAAGGACTCGTAAAATTCTAATCAGGACTCAAAAGGCTATAAGAGGAATTCGAAAGAAAAGAAGAGAAATGGTGTACCGGAGGCTCGCACGGCTTGAAGAAGAGGTGAACAAAGGTAAGCTACATTGCCAACAGGGTCTGTTGAAAATCAGGGGTAGGCTAAGATTAGAGGAGGAGGTCCAAAGGAAAAATCTCCAAATCTTCTTCAAAGAGTGGTGGGCAGGGAAGGCTGACAAACCAACGAAAGAGATGTGTAACATACTCAAAAGGAAACAAGCTAGGGATTCCATCCCCCTAATGGTCGATAACAATGGAACTGAATGTCGCACTGAAATGGAGAATAGAACCATCATCGTCGAACATTTTACTAACCTTCTCGGGGTCTCGACTCCTCTTTCCCCCCACAGGCGCGACTCCATGGCAACCATCTCAAGGGTTGCTCAAACCAGAATCCCACAGAACTTGATTGCTCTTCTGGATGCTAACATCTCCGAGAATGAAATTATCGAGGTTATTGATGCCCTTCCCAATGGGAAAAGTCCGGGTCCAGATGGCCTTACCAATGAGTTCTTTAAGTCCTTCAAAATTCAGGTGGCCACCCCCCTGCGCCTCGTGTGGCAAGAGGCTCTCTCCTTCGGTGCCCTCCCTGAGTGCCTGAATAATGGCGTCATCAAGTTAATCCACAAACGGGGAGATAAGAACAAAATTGAAAACTGGCGCCCGATTACCATGCTCCAAACTGGATACAAGATAATTGCAAAAGTTATCGCCAACAGAATCTCCTGTCATTTAAAGTCATGGCTGTGCGAGGACCAGAAAGGATTTATCAAAGGTAGATCTATACTTGAAGCAATTATTGATATTTGGGAAGGCATTGCTTTTGCTGAGGAGTCCGCTCAAGATCTAGTTTTTATTAAGATTGACTTCGACAAAGCGTATGACAGATTGGAATGGGACTTTATTCTTCAATCATTGAAAGACCTTGGATGCAGCCAAAAGTTTACGAAGATGGTTTCCACGCTTCTTGGAAATGCCTCAACCAGAATAAACATCAACGGTAAGCTCTCTGAGCCCATTCGTTTAAAAAGATCAATTAGGCAAGGCTGCCCTCTGGCTCCTTTGCTATTTGCTATCGCCTCAAATGGGCTCAGCTGCCTATTAAAGCATCACATGGACGCCGGCAATCTCAAGGGTCTCTCTTTACCTCGAAGTCACGGCCAAATGGTTGTGAGACTTTTTGCTGATGACATGAATGCCTTTGTGCATAATGATATAAATAGCATTGAGATGTTTTGGTGGTGCCTCCACACCTTTTGTATGGCATCAGGCTCAAAAATCAACCATGCTAAAACTGCTTTTAGAGCGATCAGCGGGCCTACTCCCCAGTTGTTGGTGGATCGGGGGTGTCAAGTTATCCCTAGCGGTCAAGTCTTCCGTCTCCTCGGCATTCCGATGGGTTTCGAGATCTCAATGGAACAACGGTGGAACTGGGTGCTATCCAAGTTGGATAGCAAGCTGAATCATTGGAAAGGTATGCAAGTCAACCTGGCAGGGCGTGCTATGGTTATTAACACCTTTATGTTATCTACAATTATTTACTTCATCTCGTGTTGGAGACCTAAGGAGAAAGACTTGGCCAAAGTAGAAAGAATCTGCAGGAACTTCCTTTGGACTGGGGACCCAAACAGAAGAGGGGTTCCCAAAATCAAATGGGAAACTTGCATTAGCCCTAAAGACTCAGGGGGCTTGGGTATTTTGGATATTGCTGGTTTAGCTGACAAACTGGCGGCTAAATGGCTTATCAAGGCCTGGAGCAATAGGGAGTCCTCTTGGGCTAAATTGATCTTCAGAAACACGGCAGACCTTACCTTTGTCGGCCTCCCTGGTTGGAAGGACATAGGGATTCTCACTCTTTTGTTCTCCCCCCAACCAGTCTGCCCTAAAGGCTCTAGCCTCGTGTGTTCCTTATGGAAGAATTGGAACAAGGTCAAACAGTTCATCAGAATCAGCGATGATTGGAAGTGGGCAGCTGGCATAAGACAAAATGACTCTATCTGGTTCCCGATCTGTGGCATTCGGGGAGTGGATTCTTGGTACCTCCAAACTGCAAGGCGGTTATGGAACAAGGGGTTCAAACAGTGGAAACAGCTCTGGAAACAAGAGACCCGCCAGTGGATTAGGTTCGAAGATTTGGATCCGAGACTTAGCATTACCTTTGAGGAATGGACTCTTCTTCAAAGCAGGTGTTTAGCCTGGGACCGCTCTACTACCCGCCTTCTCTGCGGTCAAGATCCTCCTTGCTCGGAGGGCCTCAAATGGAGCAATGGTAAGAATCTGTCCAGAATCCCGAACTTCAAAGGGGAAGTGGATGTTCACCTCACCCTTAACAAGAGATGGTGCCTTGCTTGGACCAAACTTCGGTGGGAGCTAAAATTCATGTCTCTCTGGCACCCCCTAATTGAGGTCAAAAAGTCCGTTCTCATGTGGCAGATCTTACATAAAGGCATCTGGACCAATGCAAGGGCGAACAAAATCTGTGGTGTGCCGCCTTGGTGCAAGCGTTGTCATCGGTGCACCGAAGATTTAGCCCACCTGTTCTTTGACTGCCCCAAGTCCCGTGTTGTCTGGCATCACGTGTCCCGAGTTCTGAGAAGTACGAGTCAAATCAACTGGCAACAAGTGATGTTGGGTGAGGCGATTGGTTGCTCTTCGAGGCTATGGAATGCTATCAGAGGCGAGGCTCTCTGGAAGATTTGGAGAGAGCGCTGTGCCGTCAATTTCGACCAAACTCCTAAGGAATGGTCGATCGAGAAATCCTTGTTTCTCCTTGGTAAAAGAATCTCCCGAGCCAAGAGTTCACCACCGTTTAGACATCACCGTATTTATCTCCTGGAAAACAACAAGTTGAAACCCAAATGGGTCCCTCATGAGGGCGATGATAATGTTATCCACCTCATTTGTAATGCCTTGTAGCTTGATTGACTCCTCCCCTGCTTTGTGGGATTCGGGGGGTCCCATGGGCACTAGTCCCGCTCACTTGTAACTTTTTCTTTTTAATATAATTAAAGTCCGGGAGATTAGGCTAAGGCCGAACTTCCTTTAAGAAAAAAAAAAAAAAAGAACTACAACTTCACAGAAGGGCGCAGAACCTGATTCGAATTTTTTAAGTGCCGAAAATTCGAAAAACGCAGAGAATTATAGGAAGCGAATCTACATTGAGTAGGACAGCAGGTCGGTTTTTTTGTCATAACTTGAGTTCTACAGATCGGAATGCAATGATTTAACTTGCTGCTCGTAGCTTGAAAAGATATCTACAACTTTGCAGAAGAACTCAGATCCAGATTCTGAGTTTTAAGTTGCCGAAATTGTAGAATACAGAGCAGTACTGTTGCAAGTGAAATTGAAATTGACAGCAGATGCTTGTTTTGAGCATATCTTGAGCTACGCACCTCCGATTGAGGTGTTCTTTATGTCGTTACGTAGCCAAGAGTTAGATCTTCAAGTTTGCTGAAGACCAAAAGTTCAGATTCAGAGGTGATAACCTCTGAAATAGCAAAACACAGAGCAGTACAGTTTTGCCCAAACAACCCTAATTGCACTTGGAGGTTGAATTTGCTTTGGAACTTCTTCGAGAGAGAATTTATGGTGTGCAAGCTCTTATTTTTAGAGCTTCAAGACATTGTACATGTATGATCATTGTGGTAGCTCCTCCATATGAGAGTAGAGCATGATCTTGTGACGTATTTGGCATGTAAGATGACATTGTGCTATACTCTTTTTTGAGATTTATGTCATCATGAGTTCGATCATGGATGTATAGTGGCATTGTGGTTTATATCTTGCTTATGCCATTTGTTTATGGATTTACTTGCCGGTTGCACATACTTTTGTGAGAGTTGACATTGGATCTTAGTTGGTACTTGTATCTTTGTTTTCTTTGCAGGTACATGATCCAGATTGGAGCCTCAGTTACACGTTTGTTCGTCATCGTTATTAGCATTTGGTCATTGATTGATATGTATTTGCCAGTGTGATTCTTGGCATATGTGGATGGTGATTCCCACATGGTTATTTTGGTTCTAGAGTCCATTTTATAGAGGAGATGCTGCCAAAATTTTATCGGCTTTTATGCTGGAAGAGAGCTCTAGTGGATCTTGAAGCTTATGTGATAGCTTTGGATCATTGACTATCTCCATTCACTTGGACTTGGTCACATGTTATTTGTGATAGGTTGGACCATCTTGCAGGATTCATTCTTGTGGAAGGTGCATCACCATTATATTGGCATGTATTGCTATCACTTTTTGGCATATGTAGTTGCCATTATCTTCTTGATTTGATTAGTGACAGGTGGTGACAGATTACTCATTGTTCTTTTGTTATTGGTTATCTTGTTTGATTGCTCAGTTTACAGGGGATACTCTGCCAAAATTTTCCCAGGATTCTTTCACATCTACTTGGTCACTTTTGGAGACTTGGTGAGCAAGCTTATGCTCATGGTTTTATGTGCATGCTAGATGCATGGTTATGTCACAGGTGGTTCACATGGTTTTCTTCTCCAGTGAGACATATGTGATGTGAGTTATGCATATGGATATGCAGGTGTGATCCTATTCAGGATAGAGTATTGTTTCTAGTCTCTTGTTACATTGCTAGTCTATTGGATTGCCAGCATGGTGTCTTCTCGATTTGATGGCACTGACTTTCCGAGATGGAAAGCTCAGATGTGGCATACATTGGTTCGTGAAGGGTTACACATATATGTGCATAGAGATGCACAGAGGCCTCGTGACATGCCCGACCATGTATGGATGGATATGAATGCATTGGCCAGCTCCACTATCCGATTACAGCTTGTGGATTCTATATATGAGTCTGTTATGTATGAGGAGACGAGTAGTGCATTATGGCAGAGACTACATGATATGTATGCGAGTCCATTGACTCATGTGAGACATAGATCACATCGACGACTTCGATGTTGGCACTGTGGCCGTGATGGCCATACTCGACGACGTTGCTTCAGGTGGATGCGACGACGACGTCAGAGATATGCACGTGATGCAGGTCAGGTAGTGGTTTCAGGAGAGTCTATGGTAGTTGATTATGCTAGTGATGGTGATATCACTTTCTCCTATGGTTCATCTCAGGATTCCTCTTGTTCATTGGATAGCACACATATGGCTTGGTTGCTTGATGCATTAGCCAATTTTCATGTTACTCCACATCGTGAGTGGTTTTGTCGATTCTCAGGTGAGAGTCGTGGATGTGTGCACATGCTTGATGGTATGGCATATGACATTGAGGGTGCAGGAGATGTATGCATTATGCTACCTAGTGGAGCATCACTTATACTCAGACATGTACGTTATGTGCCTTCATTCCCTATGAGGTTGATTTCAGTTACCCAGTTACAGGAGAGCAGATATTATGCATTCCTTGGGGAGCATCATTTTCAGTTGCAGTTGGGACAGCTTATGCTTGTCGGAGGTGCCAGGATTGGGCACATGTATCCACTGCAGGTACTTCATGTGAGAGACAGTTTCGTCTCAGTGGGAGTTCATCCTTATGTGCGATGTGAGACTCGTCATGTCTCATTTTGTCTACCTACAGATAGGTCTATGGACATTCTTGATGCACATGTATGGCATGACTCAGATGCTCAGATGGATGCACATGTAGAGCATGTTTTGGATGCTCATGATGCTTATGTAGATCATGATTTTCTTGATCATATGGATGCTCATATGGGGCACACTTTGGATGATCAGTTGGATGCTTTAGAGCATGATGTGGATGCTCATGTAGAGCATTGTGATGATACTCAGTTAGAGTTAGATCATCAGTTTGATCTTTGTGTTGATGTTGTGCAGTTAGCTCATGCGGAGCATGATGATACACTTGGTGTGGTAGAGCACGATAGCTCTTATGATACACAGTGTATGTAAGAGCATACTAGCTCTCAGGATGCACAGCTAGATACATCCTTGGTTACGAGCATGGTTGATTTAGATGCTGAGGAGTCAGCAATTATGCAGTCATTCTTGGATTCGCTCATGCCAGATGGTGACACAGATATATCAGGACATGTTGATCTTGATGATGGTGCTTTGGATGCCTTGGATACAGGCATGGCCGACATACTTAGGTTAACCAGGATAGCACATGTTTCGTCAGCATTCGGGAGTCTGATGTACGAGTTGTTATGCTCGAGACCAGACATTGCAGTTACTATTGGAGCATTTGCACTTAGAGTTGTCAGTCGTTCGATGATTGACATAGGCATAGAGCGAGTGGGAGCTTTGCAAGAACTTCATCAGTTCTTGCATCAGTCATATGTGAGCTCGACTCTTATCGATATGAGTCTAGAGCACTTTGAGGTGCATGGATACACCTTGTTCGAGGCAGTTGGTGTAGGCTGATCTGGTATGGGTAGAGATCCGGACTCTTCCTGTACATTATTGTATAGTCCTACATCATTCTTTGTATATTTTTCCACTTATGGTCACATTGACCCTTAAGTGGGAGATTGTTGGGGATGTAAGGGTCATGTGACCTTACCCCCATATTCATATATATACATCATATATAGAGCATTGCCTCAAGAGAGTTCATTATGTGGGTTTCGAGGCTCCCACGCATGTCCGCGCGTCTCTCCTCTCTTCTCTCTCCCTCCACCTCCTCCTTCCTCTTCTTGTTCGGCACACCGAAGCCCTTCACAAAGGTCTCATCAAAATCAATGCCTCTTTCCTACACATAACCCTTTGCAACAAGCCTAGCCTTATACCTGTCAACTGTACCATCAGGTTTATGCTTCAGCTTGTATACCTACTTAGTGCCAATGGCCTTCTTGCCAGGAGGCAAGTCACATAAAGACCATGTACCATTCTTCATTATAGCATCATATTCAGATTGCATAGTAGCCATCCAATTTTCTGAATTATGTGCTTCATCAAAAGAAACAGGCTCATTCTCATCACAGAGACTAGACGCAACCATAGCATAGCAATCTGATGCAAAGGAGGCATTATGAGAGCTTGAACGAGTATGATATGACAAAGGTGCATCTAATTTGCTATCACGCGAAGTCTGCAACAGCCATTTTGGCATAGTTTTTGCCTCCTCAATATCAGCTCTCTCATCAACAAGTGCATCATGTAAATCTGCATGAGAAACGAAATGATCTGCATCATCATATGAAACCTCTAAAGGCTGAGAAGTTGCCTCATTAGGACCAGCACTAGACTATCCACCTGTAAAAAGAGGCATCAAAGTATCATACATGTCTTTGGAGCTAACAAATGTCTCCTTAGTACATGAAAGCAATGGCTGAATAGCATCTTCCACAAAGACAACATCACGGCTAACCAGAATGCATTTAGTATGTGGATGATACAGACGATAGCCTTTACTTTCAGAACTGTATCCAACAAAAATACATTTCACTGCCTTATCATCCAATTTTTTGCGATGTTGTTCAGGCACTAGTGCATATGCCAAACAACCAAAAACATGCAGATGAGCAAAAGATGGCTTGCGGTCATGCCAAGCCTCATATGGAGTGATAGACTGCAGCGCTTTAGTGGGACACCTGTTCAGTACATATGTTGCACACATGATAGCCTCAAGCCAGAAACTATGTGGTAAAGCCTGACTCTTGACCATGCACCTCGCCATCTCCATGAGTGACCTATTCTTTCGTTCAGCAACTCCATTCTATTGAGGTGCATATGGCATTGTACACTGGTGTTTTATCCCACGTTCAGCAAGAAATGCATTAAAATCAGAAGACATATATTCCCCCCCTTGATCAGAACGGAGGGTGCCCTATTAACATGCTGACAGATTTCCAACCAAAACCAAAAACTGTTTAAAGCACATGAACACTTCGGACTTTGTTTTGAGTGGATATACCCATGCATGCCTAGAAAAATCATCAATGAAAGTCACGAAGTAAAGGTAATTTCCAAAAGAGGGTGTCTACATAGGACCACAGACATCACTATGTACAAGCTGCAATTTCTGTGTAGCCCGAACTGAACCGTCTTTTGGAAAGGAGGAACACTGCATTTTGCCCAAAATACAGCCTTCACAAACATGTTTTCCAGGTGCCTCAAGTTAGGGCAAAGAGGACACTATTTCATATTTCTCCAGGCGTAGCAAACTAGCAAAATTTAGATGACCAAAGCATGCATGCTAAAGCTTTGCATCTTACATAGCCTGAGAATAATTTATTGCACATGCCAAATCATTTTCAGATCTTTCATAGTCTATGAGCTTATGCAGCCCACCACATAAAATGCGAGAAGCAATAATGACATCGCCATTTGACGGATCATGAATTGTACATCTGTCATCAACAAATTTCACAACCAAGCCAATCTTGGCTAATGCAAAAACTGATAACAGATTCTTCTTGATCCCTGGCACAAATAAAGCATCTGACAAAGTGAAAGAACTACCATCAGCAGTAGTCAAAATGATCTTACCAACTCCCATAACAGGATAAGAGGAGTTGTTGTCGCAGGTAACAGTATTCCCTGTAGGGGCAGGCTCGAGTGAAGAGAAGAAACTCCACTACAAGCTAATATGTTTGGTCGCCCCACTGTCAAAGTACCAAACATTTGAGTCTACTGCAAACATGCACTACTCATGAGAAGATGGGTTAAAACTACAAACGGTAGTGAACGCCTATTCTTCTTCTTGCACAAGATTAGTAGACTCCATTTTTGGTGTAGAGGCTTCTGCAACAACCATTCTAGCCTCTTTCTTCTTTGCCTCTTTTGCAGCCAGTTTTGGACAGTTCTTTATGATATGATCATTCCCTTTACAGTACTTACAAAACAATTTCTGTTTTTCTGATTTTTTCTCATCTTTGTCTTGGTTCTTCGAATGTGCAGCATTTGCAGATTTCTACTTACTAGTAGAAGAACTCCATTTTCCTTTGCCCTTCTAACTAGCCTGGAAAGCTTGATCTACAACATGCGTAATGGACCTGTTCTGCATGGACTTATCTTCTTGCAACAGAATAGAGACTAACTCCTCAAATGACAAGGCATTTGGATTGCCTTTCATCATCAACCGAAGAGTAGAAGAAAAACTCTGATATGAATCAGGAAGACCATTCAGAACGGTCTGCACAAGTGAGCTATCTGGTATAACCTCATCACCAGAAATCAATTGTTCCTTCAAGTCTTTGATCTTTGTTAGGAAACTATCCATAGAATCACCTTCATTCATGTGCTCACTCTCCAACTGTTTTCGGAGGTAAGCAACACGAGCCTCTTTCCTAGCTTGGTACAATGTGGTAAGTGTATCCCAAGCATCCTTAGCTGTTCTGCAAGAGCGAATATGAGGAATAATGGCACGTTTGATAGACAAAGCTATCAATGCATATGCCTGGGCATCTCTGCCATTCCAACGAATCTGCTCTATAGTAGGTGCAGTAGAAACAGCAACACGAATACGAATCTGCACAATATCATCTTCGACACCATCTCCATCAGCTCCAGCACCTGTATTTGCAGTACCTGTTGTTACAGGTGTAACAGGATGTCTTTCAACACCCTGCACAATGTTCCACAATCCTTTTGCAACCAATACATGTTGCATCATATAAGCCTATAATGGGTAGTTGGTACCATCCAACTTATCCTCAACAACCAACATTCGGAATACATCACTGCTTTTAGCCATGGTCGATGACTAAAATACCTTGATGCAAAAAATTGACTGTATCTTAAAAAGTTGAATAGAAGTGCCCAGACGAGTTCTGCTAAACCTGTAGCAAACTTCGAGACACTTATACTGGCGGACCGAAACAGGTATATACCTTTGGCACAAAAAGACAAAATAGCCTACAAAAGCACTGCGATAGTGCATTCAGAGGCCGAAATGAGCTCAGATCGCGATTTTGACACCACAGAGCGAAAGAGTTTTGATGTTTGAAACACCCTGAGTACGCTCACCAAATTTCGTGCGAATCTGAGACTCCAAACGGAGGAGTGTCAACGGCACCTTAGATGAAGCAACGACCTGCTCTGATACCAATTGTTGAAGTTAGACGTCTGCGGAAGCACACGAACAGCACAAGGAAGAAGAAGAAGCTTGGAGCACAACACACAATATTGAATGTATTACTAGAGAATGTACAAAGATAAGTAGCCCATTAGGGCAATAGACGTATATACAAACCGGGGGAAAAAAACCTCCTAAAGAGGGAAAAAAGTGCCCCGGCGGTCCTAGTGTGTTCACACACATCACTACCTAAATATATCAATAGGCTAATGAAAAAATTAATAACAGATTTTTCTTGATCCTTGGCACAAATAAAGGATCTCACAATGTAAAAGAATTACCATCAATAGTAGTCGAAATGATCTTACCAACTCCTATAACAAGATAAGAGGAGCTACTGGCACATGTGACAATATTCCCTGCAAGGGAAAGCTCAAGTGAAGTGAAGAAAGTGTGCTACGAGGTATGTGCAGCATTTGCGAATTTTTGCTTATTAGTAGATGAGCTCCATTTACATTTGCCCTTCTGGCTAGCTAGGAAAGTTTGATCAACAACACGTATAATGGACCTGTTATGCCTAGAGTGCTCTTCTTGCAACAGTACAAAGACTAACTCCTCAAATGTCAAGGCATTTGGATTGCCATCATCATCAAACAAAGAGTAGAAGCAAAACTTTGATGTGAATTAGGAAGACCATTCCGAATGTTTTTGCACAAGTGAGCTATTTGGTATAACTTCATCAACAAAAATCAATTGTTCCTTCAAGTCTTTGATTTTTGTCAGAAAACTCTCCATAGAATCACCTTCATTCCTGTGCTCACTCTCTAGTTGTTTTCGGAAGTAAGCAACACGAGCCTCATTTCTTGCCTGGTATAAAGTGGTAAGTGTATCCCAAGCATCCTTAGCTATTCTACAAGAGTGAATGTGAGGAATAATGGCACGTTTGATAGAAAAGACTATCAAAGCATGTGCCTAAGCATATCTGCCATCCCAACAAACTTGCTCTGCAGTAGATGCAAGAGAAAATGTAGCACGAACAAGAATCTCGAGAATATCACCATCTTTGAGGCCATCTGCATTGGCTTCAGTACCTGTATTTGCAAGTGAAATAGGACGTTTTTCAACACCTTGCACAATATTCCACAGTCCTTTTGCGACCAATACATGATGCATCATATAAGCCCATAATGGGTAATTTTTACCATCCAACTTATCCTCAACATCCAACATATGGAATACATCATTGGTTTTAACCATGGCCACTGACTAAAATACCTTGATGCAAAAAATTGATTGTATCTCAAAAAGTTGAATAGAACTACCCTATCGAGTTCTGCTAAACATGTAGAAGACTTCGAGACACTTATACTTGCGAACCAAAACTTGTATATATCTTTGTCACAAAAAGATAGAATAGCTTGCACAAGCACTATGATATTGCATTTGGAGGTCGAAATGAGCTCATATCGTGATTTTGGCAGTGCATAGAGAAGCAGCTTTGATCTCCTAATCACCTTGAGTATGCTCACCAAATTTCATGCGATTCTGAGATTGTGAGCGGAGGGGTGTTGACGACGCCATAGATGAAGCAATGACCTGCTCTGATACCAATTTTTGGAGTTTGAGGTCTACGAAAGCATGTGAACAGCATAAGGAAGAAGAAGAAGAAGCTTGGAGCACAACACACAATATTGAATGTATTACCACTAGAATGTGCAAAGATAAGTGGCCCGTTAGGGCAATAGGCATATATACAAGCCGAGGGAAACAAACCTTCTAAAAAGGGAAAAAAGTACACCAGTGGTCCTAGTGTGTTCACACACATCACTACCTAAATATATCAACAAGAAGATATTCTAAAAGTGAAGCTGCATTCTTTTTAGGCTCACCTAAGTGTAGGTATAGTAGAGATAGAATGATATATTTGAGTGAGTAGTTGATTGAATTTTAAGCTAAAATTTTGTCAAATCAAACTAGATAAGTTGATCTAGATTTGGGCACAAAGAAAATGAAATTTGGAGTTTGTTTGATCAATCTAAGGGCTTCAAGAAGATAACCTTGTACATTTATAGAGTTGGTCGTCAAGTGTTCGACCCTTCCAATAAAATGGTGATTATATACAAGCTAGGGGGAAAAACCCTCCTAAAGAGGGGAAAAAGTGCCCCGATGGTCGTAGAGTGTCACACACATCAGTATCTAAATTTATCAACAAGAAGATATTCTAAAAATGTAGCTGCATTGTTTTTAGGCCCACCTAAGCACAGGTGAAGGAGAGTTAGAATGATATATTTGAATAACTATTTGATTGAATCTTAACTTGAAATTTTTTTCAAACCAAACTAGATAAGTCGATCTAGATCTGGGCACAAAGAAAATGAAATTTGGAGTTTGTTTGATCAGTCTAAGAGCTTCAAGAAGATGACCCTATACATTTCTAGAGTTGGTTGTCAAGTGTTTGAGCCTTCCAATAAAATGGTGATAAAATTCTGAGCAAATGTCCAAATCAAGTGATTTTTGAGCTTAATGAAAGATTGCGATAAGCTATATAAAGTTGGAAAATTTTATAAGTTTTGAAGTAGTAAAAGATAGTTAAAGTTAAGATTCAATCTATTGCTGTTGAAAATTGTTTATGTAGGAGATGTCGTTGAAAGGAAAAGATTTTCCACAACTTTTCATGATACTATTTTGATATGGTGTGATCACCATGGGCTAGCCATGCCCTAGATACATGTTTATTGATCATTGGTTTATGGTGACCATTCTCAGCAGGACATATGAGACTTTGTCAAAATTTTCAATAATATATATATATATAGCCATGAGAGCATGGAACATGAGAAATTTAGTAGTTGTTCTCATTCCATATATTTTGGATTGATACAAGCTATATAAATTCCAATTTCTTGTGATTTAATTTTTGACTCACGTCGCATGAGTTGATATTTGATGCAAGCTGCATCCTCCATAACTCTAATTGAGTTTATTTATTATATAGTTTCTCATTTTTCAAGTCAATATGAGTTGATGTTATAGATATTTATGAGTGATAGGGTCATAGGAATGACTCTATTCTTTCCATAGAGGGAAGGAAACACTTCAGGAAACTTCACGATTTCATTTTTATATTTATGATTGTGAGTACTCCCTATTTATTCTTATCATTTTTTAGAGAAGTGTTTGAATTTAACCTCATACACGCATGTATGTGGGATATAAATATTTGGAGGTATGGGACATCAAACTTTGTATTCTACCTAGGTGTAGGACAGAGGGTATGGGAGAGAAGTCTCTAAGATTGTATTTTTTTTAAGATTTGGAGTTCATTCATATGATCTTCTTATTACTATACAATAGAGGGAAAGTTGAGACAATAACTCTGTATGTGATCGCAAATAAGGAAATTCTGCAAGTAAGTAGCCTAGAAGCAGAAAGGCAAGGATTGCACATAAGAATTGTGAATAGGCAATTGCATTAAAAAGAAATTCATAGAATATGTACTACTTTATTTGGTATGCCTAAGGTTAGGCCATGTTTCATACATAGTGTGTATGAGGTGAGCTAGATGCTTAGCTTAGTGGGCTATGTGTGCACACATCTACTTACCATTTTTCAGGGTATTTAGTGGACTCACATTATGGTCCTCATTATATCTGGGAGTGCCATAGTATTACAATAGTTTACTAGAGACACCTCATTCCTAGTTAGGAATGATTTGATCCTAATGATGATCAAATGGTGGTCAGAGATAAAACAAGTCTCATCCACTTGGAACATCTTGCGTGTTATTATTGAGAAGGTGGTGGTAGTTCCACTAGTTGCTATACTTTCTTAGCACATCTTCACTTGGCATGGTGGACTTATTTCCACAGAGTGGATTGGGATTTACTTTGTATGGGAGATATTTTGATCCATATTTTGGATTATTGTATATGATAGATCAAGGTTTTGGTCCATAACTTGGATTATTATATATGATAGATTGAGATTTTGATCCATACTTTGGATGTGACAGATTCATATCTTGGTCCATAATTTGGATCATTGACAAATTTGCATCTTGGTCCATATTATGGATCATTGAAAGATTGTCATCTTGGATTCACATTTTGGATCATGATGAGACTTTCTTGAGTTTCATTTCATTATAGTGTGTAAATCAAGCAGATTTACTTGAGCTTAGAGATTAAGAATTATTTGGAAAAGAGTTCCATTTGTTTTTAGTATTTTTCCACAGAGATTGGGACATGGTCAGTTCGTTTTGGATGAGCATAGTATTCTTTTGTTACTCTAGTGGAGTAAGTGATTTTGCACAATTATACCATATGACAAGTTGTCAATGGTTATTTCACATAGACAAGGGCAAGCCACCAAGGTCTCTATAGGTGACAAGCCATCACAAGTTATTGGTCAAGGTCTAGGCATAGGGAGTCCGAGGATATTTCGAGTACCTATGCTGCACACGTATGGACTTATTGTGCCTCAGAGGGATTCTTATAGTATGCCCAAGGCAAGGAATACTATTTATTGGTGGAAATGCTAGAAAGGAAGAACAGAGACTAGTTGTCTACTTTTTGATATCTAGTATTTCAAGACACCTAACACACTCTACTCTTATTATTTGGAATCACACATTTTGATTCCTAGGTCTATAGCTCCTTCTATATCATTGAGGACAATGATCTCTAGAAGGGGGAGAGAGTGTTATATTCAAGAGATGTACATGCCTGGAGGAACGAGAAGTTCCTTACTCATGGGATAGCCAAGGCCAAAAACCAGAGTTCGTACGAGGTACCTACTCATGATGGCCAAATGAGTAGAGGGACCTTAGAGAGAATTATAGATGGTGACTAAGCAAGGGCTATAAATAGGTTGGGAGGTGATTCCAAGGTATGTCATTCTCCACTTCTCACAAAATCTTCCATACATTTTTGCTTATGCTTATTCATTTTACCTTCCATCTGTGCAAAAATTTTAAGTACACATACAAATAGATACATCAATAAGTTTATGGATAGATAAATCAATAGTATGTGTGGAGAAATTATAGAAATATGGATAGGTGGTTACATAAGTAGATTTATAATTTAAAAAAAAGTGCAATTATAATCTTGAAGTGAGTCTATATAACTATTAAGAATGTAAGAGTCAAAGAATCAGACATTCATAATAGTTCATATACACTCACTATACTATTTATGAGTTTTGTCACATGAGTGTATATAACTATTGTGATAGTAAGAGTCAAAGAATCAGACAATCACAATAATTTCTATACACCTTGTGACCTACATTGTAAGTATGCTTATAGGAATCTAGCCGACTACTGTGAGAGGAAGAGTCAAAGAATCAGACAATCACAATAGTCCCTATACACTCCCTATACTATTGAGAAAGTAGGAATCGAGGTGGTGATTCAAACAATCTCAATATATATATTGCCCAGTCTTATACTACTGTGAGAGTAAGAATCGATGTAGCGAGTCAGACAATCACAGTAGTGGTTTATTTTAAATTTATTAATCAACATATACAAGTAAGAAACATTTTTGTGAGTCAAACATATACACAATTGATGATTAGAAAATATAAAGCTAATTATATAAATACAAATCATACATATTTAAGAGATGCACATGCGAATCATACAATATGCATGATACAATGAACATAACAATAAAATAAAAAATAGAGCAATACGTGAATGGTATGGTGAGGAAAGAGCTTTATGAAAGGTATGATAGTACTAGAGCTCTATAGAATTGCAAAAAAGTGTTGATATATTTATGTTGAGATGTGTGTGAACACACTAGGACCGCCGCGGTACTTTTTTCCCTCGTTAGGAGGTTTTTTTCCCTGGCTTTTATATATGCATATAGTCCTAACGGGTTACTTATCTTTGTACATTCTAGTGGTAATACATTCAATATTATGTGTTGTGCTCCAAGCTTCTTCTTCTTCTTCTTCCTTGTGTTGTTCACGTGCTTCCATAGACCTCAAACTCCAACAATTGGTATCAGAGCAGGTCGCCGCTTCACCTAGGGCATCATCGATACCCCTCCGGTCACAGTCTCAAAATCACATGAAATTTGGTACCGACATCACGATCTGAGCTCGTTTTGGCCTTCGAACACATGATCGCAACACTTGTGCAGGTAATTTTGTCTTTTTGTACCAAAGATATATACAGGTTTCGTTCACCAGTATAAGTATCTCGAAGTCTACTACAACTTTAGCAGAACTCTACAAGGTAGTTCTATTCAACTTTCTAAGATACAATCGTTTTTTTGCATTAGGGTATTTAAGTCAATGGCCATGGCCGAAAGCAATGATGTATTTTGTATGTTGGATGTTGAGGATAAGTTAGATAGTACCAATTACCCATTATGGGCTTATATGATGCATCATGTATTGGTTGCAAAAGGACTATGGAATATTGTGTAGGGTGTTGAAAAACATCTTATTACATCTGCAAACATAGTTGCTCAAGGTGATGCAGACAACATTGAATATGACAATATTCTTCATGTTCCTGTTCGTGTTGTGGTTCTTGTTGCACCTACTATAGAGCAAATTCATTGGGATGCAAGAGATGCTCAGGCACATGCATTGATAGCCTTGTCTATCAAACGTGCCATTATTCCTCACAGTCATTCTTGCAGAACAAGTAAGGATGCTTGGGATACACTTACCACTTTAAACCAAGCAAGGAATGAGGCTCATGTTGCTTACCTTCAAAAACAATTGGAGAGTGAGCACATGAATGAAGGAGATTCCATGGATAGTTTTCTGACAAAGATCAAAGATTTGAAGAAACAATTGATTTTTGTTGATGAAGTCTTGCCTAACAGTTCACTTGTGCAGATTGTTCTGAATGGTCTTCCCAATTCATATCAGAGTTTTACTTCTACTCTTCATTTGAAAATGAAAGGCAACCCAAATATCTAAACATTTCAGGAGTTAGTCTTTGTTCTATTTCAGGAAGATCATTCTAGGCAGAATAAGTCCATTATGCGAGCTGCAGATCAAGCTTTCCTGGCTAGTCAGAAGGGCAAAGGTAAATGGAGCTCTTCTACTTGTAAGCAGAAATCTGCTAATTCTACACAATCAAAGAAGGATGATAGAGACGAGAATAAAACAGAAAAGCAAAAATTGTTTTGCAAATAAAATAAAGGAACGATCATGTCATAGAGAGTTGTCCAAAACTAGTTGCTAAAGAGGCAAGGAAGAAAGAGGCTGGAATGGTTGTTGCAAAGGCCTCTACACCCAAAATAGAGTCTACTAATCTTGTGTAGTATGAAGAATGGGCATTTACCACTGTTTGCAGTTATGACCCATCTTCTCATGACCAATGTATGTCTCCAATAGACTTACATGTTTGGCACTTTGATAGTGGGGCGACCAAACATATTACGTCACAACATAGTTTCTTCACTTCACTCAAACCTACCCCTACAAGGAATACTATCACATGTGCTAATAACTCCTCTTATCTTGTCATGGGATTTGGTAAGATCATTATGACTATTGTTGATGGTAGTTCTTTTACATTATCAGATGCTTTATTTGTGCTAGGGATCACGAAGAATTTGTTATCAGTTTCAAGTTTAGCCAAGATTGTCTTGGTTATGAAATTTGTTGATTACAGATGTACAGGTCATGATTTGTCAAATGGTGATGTCATTATTGCTTCTGGCATTTTATGTCGTGGGCTGTATAAGATCATAGACTATGAAAAATATGTGAATGATTCAACATGTGTAGTACATGATTCTCAGGCTATGTCAGATGCGAAGCTTTGGCATGCACGCTTTGGTCATCTAAATTTTGCTAGTTTGCTATGCATGCAGAAATCTGAAATGGTGTCCTCTTTGCCCAGAATTGAGGCACCTGGTAAAAATGTATGTGAAGAATGTATTGGGAAAAATGCATCGTTCCTCATTCACAAAAGATGGTTCAATTCAAGCTACTCAGATATTGTAGCTTGTTCACAATGATGTCTGTGTTCCTATCCAGACACCCTCTTTTGGAAATTATTTCTACTTCATGACTTTTGTCGATGATTTTTCTAGACATGCATGGGTATATCCATTGAATGCAAAGTACAACGTGTTAATGTGCTTCAAATAGTTTCTAGTTTTGGTTGAAAATCTGTGAGCATGTAAAATGGGCACCCTCCATTCTGATCAGAGGGGGGGGTATATGTCCTCTGACTTCAATGCATTTCTGGCTGGACGTGGGATAAAACATCAGTGTATAGTGCCATATACACCTCAAGATAATGGAATTGTTGAAAGGAAGAACAAGTCACTCATGGAGATGGTGAGATGTATGGTCAAGAGTCAAGCTTTACCACATAGTTTCTGGCTTGAGGTTGTTATGTGTGCAGCATATGTACTTAACAAGTGTCCCACTAAAGCATTGTAGTCTATCACTCTATATGAAGCTTGGCATGGTTGCAAGGCATATATTCCTCACCTGCGTGTTTTTGATTGTCTTGCATATGCATTAGTACCTAAACAACAATGCAAGAAATTGGATGATAAAGCAATGAAATGTATTTTTGTTGGGTATAGTTCTAAAAGCAAAGGTTATCATCTGTATCATCCATAGACTAAATGCATTTTGGTTAGCCGTGATGTTGTTTTTGTGGAAGATGTTATTCAACCATTACTTTCATGTACTAAGGAGACATCAGTTAGCTCCAAAGTAATGTATGCCACTTTGTTACCTCTTTTTACAGGTGGATAGTCTAGTGCTGGTCCTAATGAGGCAACTTCTCAGCCTTTATAGGTTTCATCTGATGATGTAGATCATTCCATTTCTGATGCAAATTTACATGATGCACTTGTTGATGAGAGAGTTGATATTGAGGAGGAAAAAACTATGCCAAAATGGATGGTGAAGTCTTTGCATGACAACAAATTAGATGCACCTTTGTCATTTCATACTCATTCAGGCTCTCATAGTGCTTGCTTTTCATCTGATTGTTCTGCTATGGCTGCCTCTAGTCTCTTTGATGAGAATGAGCCTGTTTTGTTTGAGGAAGCACAAAATTCTAAACATTCGATGGCTACTATGCAATCTGAATATGATGCTATCATGAAAAATGGTACCTGGTCTTTATGTGAATTGCCTCCTGTCAAGAAGGCCATTGGCACTACATGGGTATACAAGCTTAAGCGTAAGCGTGATGGAACAGTTGACAAGTATAAGGCTGGGCTTGTTGCAAAGGGTTATGCTTAAGAAAGAGGCATTGATTTTGATGAGACCTTTGCTCCTACTTGTAGAATGTTGGGGATGTAAGAATCATGTGACCTTACCCCTATATTCATATATATATATATATATATATAAAGAGAGAGAGAGAGAGCATTGCCTCAAGAGAGATCATTATGTGGGTTTCGAGGCTCCCACACATGTGTGTGCATCTCTTTTCTCATCTCTCTCCCTCCATCTCCTCATTGCTCCTCTTGTTTTGCACACCAAAGTCCCTCATTGTTATCAGATCTTGTTGAAGGTTGGTGTGCAAGAAGCTTCAATGGAAGCTTAGATCACAAGAGGTGAAAGTGGACGTTTGCACCTCTCAATAGGTGTTCAGTATTTTGGCCATAAATCGAGCTAGGAAGCTCAGATTGGTGCATTTTAAAGTTCTATGCGTAGCTGATACTAAATCTACAACTTTGCAGAAGGGCGGAGAACCTGATTTGGAGCTCTAGACTACCAAAAAATCAAAAAACACAGACTGATGTAGAAGACAAATCTACAATCACGGGGACACCACGTCAGTTTTTGGGTCATAACTTGAGTTTTACAAGTCATATTTAAACAATTTAACTTGTTGTGTGTAGCTTGGAAAAGAAGCCAAAAACTTTGTAGTTCACCAAAATTGTAAAATACAGAGTAGTAATGTTGTAGGTGAAGGTGAAATTGATAGTAGAAACTTCTGATTGAGGTGTTCTATATATCATTACGTAGTCAAGGAAAAGTTTTTAAAGTTTGTTGAAGAGAAAAAGTTCAAATTCAGAGGTTATCATCTCTGAAACAACAAAATACAAAGCAATATTTTGTCACCATAAGAACCCTAGTTGCTTTTGGAAGTTTAATTTGCTTTGGAGCCTCTTCAAGAGAGAATTTTTGGTGTGCGAGCTCTTATTTGAGCTTAAAGGCATTATCCATGTATGATCACTATGATAGCTCCTCCATATGAGAGTAGATCATGATCTTGTCACGTATTTGGCATGTGAGATGACATTTTGGTATACCTTATTTTTGAGGTTTATTTCATCATAATTTGATCATGACATTGTTAGTAGATGTATAGTGGCATTGTGGTGTCTATCTCATCTATGCCACTTGGTTATGGATTTACTTGCCGATTGCACACAATTTTGTGAGAGTTGATCTTGGATGTTGGTTGGTGTCATGGACACAAAGGAAACCACCTAAAACCTTAGATTCCATGTTACTCTCCATATCTCATTATTGACTCATATTTTGGAGAAACTAATGCTTCCATTGCATCCAATATGTGCCCAAACCCCAAAATCGACTGTCTATTTGCTGAATTCTGACACCGAGAGGTCATGTTACAAGTCGATGATATCATGATGACATCATCAAGTCGTAACTGCCATACATCATCGCCTTTGAACACCTATATAAGGAGGGGTTGGCCACATTCATTCTCAGTCTTGCCAATACCAGTCTTGGGAGCTCAAGGAGTCGTGACCACCAAGTAAGTACTCTCCAAGTTCTAGTTCCAGTTCTTGTCTTGTTCTTTGTTCCAGTCTTGTCTAGTCTAGTTCTTGGACATCCTGTCTTGTCCTCTTGTAATCTCGTAGTACGAGATCTTATCGAGTTCTTTCTTGTATCTAGTTCATCTCCTAGAAGGGAACTCTTGTAATCCAATATCTTGTTCCATACATACGATCCTGAGTTGTGGGATCTCCTGTATCATCTCTAATCCAGTTTTCCATACCTATTGGTCCCGGGTTGTGGGACGTCTTGTATTGGCTACATCTTCTTGTATTATTTTCCCTTCGTGGGTGTTCTTGTAATCAGAAGTGTATTTCCAAAATCTTTTCTATCATAGTCAGAGAGCAAAATCTAGTGCTCCCCTGACATTTTGGCAAGACTACCTTCATCAAGGCCAAGAACCATGGAGATTATTCGAGAAGAATTTTTTTCTGCACTTAAAGTAAATCAGCAATAAGTCCAAGAGATACGGGAGAACCAACAAAGGATTCAATAACAAAGTATTCAAGATGTAATCATAGAACTTCAAAGGCAAATCCAAGAGCTACAAATCATTGTAAGTTAATCTTCTTCAAGTACCCCCATGACAATTAACATGAATAAAAGTCCAAAAGTGAGCATGCCTGAGAAATTTGATGGGACAAGATCAAAGTTTCGAGGATTTGTGCAACAAGTGAAGCTCTTCATAAGGATGCAACGTGACAAATACCCAGATGATGCTTCTCAAGTAGGATTCATAGGAACTCTATTATGTGGTTGTGCTCTTTCATGGTTTGCACCTATCCTTGAGAAGGACATGGATATTTTGCATGATTTCAAGGCCTTTATTCGAGAGTTCACATCTTCATTTGGAGATACCAATTGTTCACATGTTGCCGAAACAAAGCTAAGGAAGCTACATCAAGAAAATAGGTCTGCGTCTACCTATGCATCAGAATTCAGACAAATCATTTGTGATCTCACATGGCACAATGATTATTTTATCAACCAATTTTGATGGGGCTTATGTGACAATGTCAAGGACCTCATGTTAACCATGCCCAAGGTAAATGCTTTGAATGAATTCATGAATCATGCAATTGAGTGTGACAATAGGTTGTTTGAGAGAAAGCAAGAGAAGAATATTTTAGTTCATGATCGAGAATACAAGTTTACCTCAGTTCCTCAACCACATATGTTGGAAAAATCTCAACCAGAACCCATGCAGTTGGATAACATTAGGGTCAGACGACTTACACCAAAGGAAAGAAAACATCGAAAAGACAATGGATTATGCTTTTATTGTGGAGATCATGATCATAGGGTGTTCGAATGTCCTAAGAAGAAGAAGCAAGTTGGAATTAGGACTTCTACAATCACTATGCCACATCACAAGGATCATCATCATAATCAAAAGCGGAATACTCCCCATCATGAGAATCATGGCCTTGATTATATACCTAGATATACTACAAACCCTTTCCAGTTTCATCACGGATATCCATCATCATCATGTTCTAGTACCACATACCAAGAGCTCTACAAAGACGAAGAGCTATGAAGATTCAAGTTCTAGAAGATCTCACAATCACATAAATGCTCCTCGTGGAACTCGTCACTTGAGGGGGAGGTGATGTCATGGACACAAAGGAAACCATCTAAAACCTTAGATTCCTTGTTACTTTCTATATCTCATTATTTACTATTTTGGAGAAACTAATGCTTCCATTGCATTCAAAACATGCCAAAACCCCAAGATTGACTGTCTATTTGTTGAATTCTGACACTGAGAGGTCTTGTTACAAGTCGATGACATCATGATGACATCATCAGGTCGTAACTGTCATACAGCACCACCTTTGAACACCTACATAAGGAGGGGTTGGCCACATTCATTCTCTATCTTGCCAATACTAGTCTTGGGAGCTCAAGGAGTCGTGACCGCCAAGTAAGTACTCTCCAAGTTCTAGTTCCAATTCTTGTCTTGTTCTTTGTTCCAGTCTTGTCTAGTCTAGTTCTTGGACATCCTGTCTTGTCCTATTGTAATCTCATAGTACGAGATCTTATCGAGTTCTTTCTTGTATCTAGTTCATCTCCTAGAAGGGAATTCTTATAATCCAATATCTTATTCCACACCTACGATCCTGGGTTGTGGGATCTCCTGTATCATCTCTAGTCCAGTTTTCCATACCTATTGGTCCCGGGTTGTGGGAAGTCTTGTATTGGCTACATCTTCTTGTATTATTTTCCCTTCGTGGGTGTTCTTGTAATCAGAAGTGTATTTCCAAAATCTTGTCTACTATATTCAAAGAGCACAATCTAGTGCTCCCCTGATAGTTGGTACTTGTGTCTTTGTTTTCTTTATAGGTACATGATCCAAATTGGTGCCTTAGTTGCACATCCATTTGTCGCCTTGATTGGTTATTAATTTAGCATATGATCATTGATTTGATATCTATTTGCCAGTGTCATTCTTGTCATATGTGGATGGTGATTCCTACATGGTTTATTTGGTTCAGAGTCCATTTTTCAGAGGAGATGCTGTCGAAATTTTGACAACTTTTATGCTAGAAGAGAGCTCGAGTGGATCCTTTATGCTTGTGTGATAGCTTTGGGTCATTGCTTATCTCCATTCATTTGGACTTGATCACATGTTATTCATGATAGGTTGGACCATTTTGCAGGATTCATTCTTGAGTGGGAGGTGTATCACCATTGTATTGGCATGTATTGCCATTAGTTTTTGGCATGTGTATTTGCCACTATATTTGATTGGATCAATCATAGGTGGTGATAGGTTACTCGTTGTTCTTTTTCTATTGGTTATCTTGTTTGATTGCTCAGTTTATAAAGTATACTCTGTCAAAATTTTTTCTAGGATTCTTTCACATCTACTTGATCAGTTTGGAGACTTGGTGAGCAGGTTTATTGTTGGGGATTCGTGGACAAGAAGGAGTTTGAGGGTTTGTAGGAGAAAAAGGAGATGATGAAAATGAAATAACGGTGAGAACTTCTATAAGAGAGTACTCCTGGAAACCTTGAATATTGATTATCTTCCAACAATTACAATGACTGCACACAGTCTAATCAATGACTAAATACAACTTCAGAGAATATCAATTACTGAAGACCAATTATCTCAAGTCCTCTGGCAGCGGCCTCTCCTGCACCAATCCTTCACTTGCTTCACGCTTCCCTTGTGCACACCTTGCACTAAGCTTCCACCAAGCTAAGGAATTGGTATCTCGACGCACACACCCAGTAGACCTTGGGACTCTTGGAATCCAACCCGCCTTCTCTGCACACCTTCCTCTTGACACCTCTTGCACTCTTCGGTGTCGTCGCACATTGGTGGCTCTTCTGGGTTTTCCTCTCTTGCTTCCTCTGAAGCTCTCTCTTGCTCCTTACTCTCAATGTGTCCCCCAGAATAGCCTTTGTCCTTCCTCTTGAACCCGCCGGTCCCGTGACTTCTAACTGCCATGGACTCTTGGGCTTCCTTTGATGTCCCAAGATTCTCTTTTTAGTTGGCGGCCAACGAATTGCCCTTTGTCCTGTAGTGACTTTAGTGTAAAATAAAAAAATGTTAATGGGGGTCATACTTTCACTTGTGCGTACACTTTTCCGCTTCACATGCCTTCACATTCCCTTTTAATTCTTCCTTTGTGTACTAAAGGGGGTTCACCTAAACCTTCCCAAATACTTTAAAACACATTCTGATCCTTAGGGAAATTAGAGAAAATACGCAACCCGCTTCTCCAATTTACCCTTTGCGGGACAATTAATTGTCACCTAGGCACTTTGACTTTGCCCTGTTGGCTTGACCTTGACCTTGTTGACTTTGACCGGTTGGCTTTGACTAACATGACTTTTATGGGCTCAACAGATGCCCACCACCTAAAGGACTCTCCGACCCGGAGAGACAACACACTGGATACAAGAACTGCTTAAGAACCAAAATGAACATGTATATGAACAGACAGAAATGAAAGCCGAAAAAGAGTGAAAGGGTACTTTTATTGATTACTAAAGAAAGGAAGACAATATCCGATGATTATTGAATTCTGATTGGCATAAGCAGAAGGATGATACAATTATTGGGAAGCTAGAACTAAGGCTGAAGCCATGTAATTTATTGAAAAGTGGCCAGCACATTATGAAAACGGGGACTGAGATTATTGCGGAGGTGGCTGAGGTGAAGATGGGAGGGGAACGGAAGCTTGTTTAATAAGGTGTTGGACAGAAATAAGGCAATTGCGAAAATGGTCCCGTTCGCGCTTGATACGTCGACACGCTGCATTATCACATAAACCTAACTGTAAACGAGTTTGAAGATCCTCTAAAGTTTGGAGCGCAGAATCCGCAATGTCGCGATACCTATCTCGCTCCTCCTTGAGCAAGCGGGCGGATTCAGTGAGAGATTGCCACTGTGAGGTGGCCATGCGATTTATGTTGTCTATAGTCGAGATATATTGTTGATGAATGCTGGCTGTAGCTGAGATGGAATCCATGGACAACTTGGAAGCGTCAGCACTTCCCTGAGCGATGTTACTGGCTTCGCGAAGTAATAGGAAAAAGGAGGGTGCAGCCTGGGTATCAGATGGAGGAACTACAGGCGGAGTTTGAGAATTGGTTGGAATGGTAGAGGGACCGGATGTGGAATGAAGATTGGAATGAAGGGGTTGGGTGGGTGGTGCATTACTGGGAGTTGGAAATTGGGAAACAGGGGGACGTGGGGGAGTACAGGTAGGGTTGAGCGGGTTCAGCTGGATTTGAATGAGTGGGCGGAATGAAGAAGAGCTATGTGGGGGAACAAGAGTAGGAGGATGAATGGGGGCCGTGGCAGGAGATGTGGTGAGAATAGGGGAAGGAGACCATGGATTAAGTGGAGGGATATCCGGGGGTGCAGAGGGTTGGGTGGAAGCGGATGTTGAGCCAGTGGAGAGTGAAGGGGAGGGGGGAGGCCAGGATATGGAAGGGATAGGGGGATCGCTGGGCGGGTTGCTAACAGGGAATTGAGGGGATGGGGAAATAGTGGAAGGGTTAGCCAATTGTGCAGGGATTTGATAGACCCAAGCTAGGAGGGGAGCAGAATATATGTTAAAGGTACGAGAGCGGCGAGGGACAGCCTCACGGAGTCTACGGGAGCGCACGCTGAAGGAACTATAGAGGAGGGCGGCATAAGGGTAGGGGCGGCTAGTGAGGAAGCAGTACAGTGGATCTGCAATACGAATGTTTGAGAGGGGAAGCGCAGCGGTGGGGCTTCTAAGTAAAAAGAAGAAGATAAATGAAGTCAGAATTGCTTGCATGCGGATGGAAAAACGGGCTTGGTTAGCAAATCGCTCTTTACAAAAAGCAATTGTTTCCGCGGGTGACACTCCCGAATATAAGAGTGGAGGGCTGATGAAGTCGATGAGGGAGGATCCTATACGGTTGGCAATGTCCGGGATGGTAAGAGTGCCGGTACGAAATTGGGGGAATAGCCGAAGAGCTTCATAGACGTCATTAAGGTTGGAAGGGTCCTGCAACAGAACGTCCGCCAAGCCTAAAAGACCTGCATACCGAAGATTTTCTGTCGAGAAGAGATTGCGGAGGTCAATTGGAGGTGGAGATAAATGAATTTTTATTTGGATAGGTAGATCAGGTGGGAGGAAAAGGCTCATATAATCGCCTGTAGGGATTGAATTATGGGAAGCAGAAGGAGAGGGAGAAGGTGAAGGGAGGCGAGGTAGCGAAGGGGGAGAATAAGGGTCGGTGGATTCTGATGGAATTGAGTAAGTAGGAACATTAATAAGGGGAGGATGAAGAGCGGAAGGCGATGCAGAAGCTGGAGGAGAGTTGGTGATGGCGGATGGTGGAATCAGTGGGGTTAGAGAGGCGGGCAGTGTCGGAGTAGGAGTGGGGGTCGGAAACGCCGAAGGATTGTTCGGCGGGGGTGGATTAGCCATAAAAGGATTGGGAGGATGCCGAGAAAGGGGACGCGGAATCGTTTAAGAGATGGGAATGTGAGTGCGGGGAGGTAAGGGAAGGAGATGTGGCTGATGGTTGGATGAGATGGAGAAGATTATGGTTGGAGGATGATGTCCCTGGTGGTGTTGGAGTGTGGAAGAGGAGTTGGTCGCGGGGAGTGGTTTGGGTTTCGATGGCCGGGGAACGGCGGAGGGGTCGTTTTGGGTGGTTGGACGGTGATGGCAGGTTAGCGGGTGGATTGGGTGCGGATAGCGGGTGGATTGGCGGAGCTTGGGTGCGAATAGTGGGGGCAAAAAATTGAAGAGGCGGGCTAGCCAAGTCGGAGGCGACAAGAAGATCGGGTGCGGGCGGATGCGGCGGGCTACGGCGGATGGAGGGAGTCAATCGGTCGGAGGACTACGGCGGCGCGCGGCGCGGAGGGTCGTCGGTAGGATTGGGAAGGGAGGTGGCAATGGCGGAGGCGGAGGATCGGAGGAGGCGGAGGCGGATGGCTATGGCGGAGGCGGAGGAGGAAGGCAGTGGGGGTGCCTGCGGGCGGCGGATGGGGTGCTAGTGGGCGGGGGAGAGCGGGGGGTTGGAGAGCGGGGGGTTGGGGGGCGCGGGAGGGTTGCGGAGGCGGATGGGGTGCCTGCGGATGGGGTGCGGGCGGAGGAGCAGCGGAGGGGGGCGGGCGGAGGGTGTGGTGCGGCGGTGCGGACAGCGGAGGGGGGGGGAAAAGGGTGGGGTGGAGGTGGAGGATTAAGAGAGCGGGAGTGTGCAGGCGGAGGGGAGGGTGCGGGTGGGGCGGAAGGTGAGGTGAGGCGGAATAGGCTATGGCAGGAGGCAGGAGGTTGGCTATGGCGGGTGCGGGCCAAGGGGTGGGCGGCGGAGCAGCGGAGGGGGGCGGGCGGCGGAGCAGCGGAGGGGGGCGGGCGGGGCGGGTGGCGGAGCAGCGGAGGGGGGCGGGCGGGGCGGGCGGCGGAGCAGCGGAGGGGCCGGGCGGAGGGTGTGGTGCGGGGCGTAGCGGACAGCGGTGGGGGGGGATAAGGTGGCGGAGTTGGAGGTTGAAGGGGGCGGAGATGGCTACGGAAGATGGAGGCGGACCGGCGGAGATGGCGGCGAAGGCTGCAGTGCAGAGCGACGGACCGGCTGCGGTCGGCGGAGGAGGAAGGTAGGGCGCGGGCGGAGGGCTCGGAGACCGGCGGAGCGGCGGCGCGGAGCGGCGGAGTCGGAGGCGGCGGCGCTCGGAGACCAGCGGAGCGGCGGCTGCGGAGCTGCAGAATCGGAGGCGGCGGCGGGAGAGAGCTGCGGAGGCGGGTACCGGCGGCGGAGGCACTGCGGAGGCGGGTACCAGCTGGTGGCGGCCGGGACTGTGTGTGGAGCCGACGCCTGCGCGGGCGGGAGTCAAAGAGCGCGTTCTTTGATGGCTGCTTTAAGAGGCAAGTACCGGCGGCGGAAGGCGGAAGGGGGGGTCGCGTGCGGGGTGGGAGGGGAGTGGTACGCGTGCGGAGGGAGGTTGGAGGCTCTGCGGAGGGCGGAAGCGGTCCGGCGTGGCGGAGGAGGTTGGGTCCAGCGGGTGTAGGGCGGCGGCGCGGAGCAGGGAGGGGTTAGGCATGAGGAGGGGGTGACTGCGGAGGCGGAGGCGTAGGGGGTTGGGCGGAAGGCGGAAGGGGGGGGGTATGCGGGCGGCTGCGGTCGGCGGAAGAAGGAGGGCGGGCGGGGCGGGGGGTATGTGTGCGGGCGGCAGAGTGGGAGGTTTAAGGGGGTATGCGGGTCGGCGGAGGCGGGGGAGGAGGGGAGGTGTAAGGGGGTAGGCGGGTCGTGGAGGCGGGGAAGGAGGGGAGGTCGCCTGCGGGTGGGATGGGAGTTAGTAGGCGTGTGCGGAGGGGGTGGGTGGCGGAGGAGGAAGGAAGGGCGCGGGCGGAGGGCTCGGTCTCCCGGCCGGCGGAGTGGCGGCGCGGGTGGTTGCAGAAGCGGGTACCGGCGGCGGAAAGCGGACGCGTGCGGAGGGAGGGTATGGTCGGAAGAGGGGGGTCTCCTGCGGGGTTGGGAGGGGAGTTGGTAGAGGAGGGGGGGGTTGGGCGGAGGCGAGGGGTGGAGAGGTTGGGTAAGAGGGGAGTCGCCTGCGGGGGTGGGAGGGGAGTTGGTAGAGGAGGGGGGGTTGGGCGGAGGCGAGGGGTGGAGAGGTTGGGTACGAGGGGGGTCACCTGCGGGGGTGGGAGGGAAGTTGGTAGAGGAGGGGGGGGTTGGGCAGAGGTGAGGGGTGGAGCAGGGGTTTTGGGGTCGCCTGCGGGGGTGGGAGGGGATTTGGTAGAGGAGGTGGGTTGGGTGGAGGCGAGGGGTGGAGAGATTGGGTACGAGGGGGGTCGCCTGCGGGGGTGGGAGGGAAGTTGGTAGAGGAGGGGGGGTTGGGCGGAGGCGAGGGGTGGAGTAGGGGGTGGCAGAGAGGTTGGAGGAGGGAGGGGGGGCGAGGTTGGAGAGCGGAGGTTGCTGAGGAGGGAGGAGGTGGGTGGCAGAGAGGGATGGGATGCGGAGGAGGACGGAGAGGGAGGGGATGTCTGGGGAAGGTTGATGGTAAAGGGGAGGGTGCTTCTTTTCTTTTCCACAGTGCCTGCCTACACCTCAATGATTTGGGGGTTGCACGATCATCACAGAGAGCCTTGATCAGTATGATGATGGGAGCAATAAGAAGAAGAATGCCGATTATATAGTTAGTTGGGATGAGGGATCACCTCACAGGAAGGGTTGGTTCATTTTAAAAGAGGACTCAAAAGAGAGGAGAAGCAATTGCCAATCTCATCCATTCAAAAAGAGAAACAAAAGAAAGGGAAGTATTGAAAGTTGTAATGAGGAGCAAGGGCCATCCAAAATAAGGCGCCCACTTTTATTGAAATTCATTTAGTAGGTGAAAATAAAAAAAATCGACGCCAAAAAAAATGCGTGAGCATTTTGATTATTATTGAACCTATTAAAGCATTTCAAAAACACTGAGGAACAAAATAGGAAAAAAGCAATGTTTATGATTTTTGGTGGTAACCCTTGAGTCTGGAGATGTTTACCAAGGGTAGTGTGTCGCCATCCAGTGTTTCCAATTGCATAGCACCCCACTGCAGCATCTTCGTAATGCGAAAAGGGCCTTCCCAGTGAGGGATCCATTTCCCTTTAGTTTGATTAGACAATTTTGGTCTGTGTTCAAGTTTTTCTGCCATAAATTTTGGTCATGAGCCTCCTTCCTTTTTATCTGAGTCTCTATCAATTGTTTGGTCGCAAATAGACGAATCTCCTCCACTTTATGTAGTGCTCCTAGCCTCTGAGAGATATCACAATCCTTCTTTCCCTGCATGAATGATCTTAGGTGATCCATGTAAAAATTCAAAGGGCTCGATAGGTAAGATGCCATAGACCAGTTGGAATGGGGAATAGCCAGTGGCCTCTTTGTAGGCTAGCCTGTATGCCCAAAGTGTACCTAGGTATGCAATGCCCCATGAAGTGGGTTGCAACATACACTCCTTTCTTAACATTGCAATTAAAACCTTATTTGTGGACTCAGCCTGTCTATTTGCTCGTGGATAGTAAGCACAAGAGGTCCTATGAAGAATTCTATACCTGATGAAGATTTCTTGCAGGACTTTATTGACAAAATGGGTACCTTGATCGGTACAAATTTCAAGTGGACAACCAAACGTGCAAATGATGTTACTATAAATGAAATCAGCAACAGTTTGGGCAGTGCAATCGGAGGAAGCAATAGCTTCAGCCCACTTTGTGGCATAATCAGTAGCTATCAGGAGATATTTTTCTCTTTTTGGAAACGCGGGAGGGTAGATTGGCCCTACAAAATCTAACCCCCACTTCTCAAATGGTTGCCAGGAGGTGGAAATAACCAAGGGGTTATGTCTCTGCTTTGTTGGCTTAGGTCCACACCTCTGGCAAATGTCACATGCTTTTCCCCATTCATCTGCATCCCTAAATAGTGTAGGCCACCATAGACCCGCATCTAGTATCCTCTGACTCATAATGTGTCCTGGGAGGTGCCCACCACCTGTACCTTCATGTGCAGAGTGAAGGACTTCCCTCACTTCTTCTTCTTCCAAACATTTCCTGAACCTGTCATCTTTGCCCTGTCTGTACAATTTATCTTCGATGAAGGTATATGGTCTACTCTTGATTAGCAGCCTCTTCTTTTGTACAGCACTAGCCTTTTCTGGATACAATCCAGTTTTAATGAAATTTTTAATGTCGTAATACCAGCCTTGAGCTTTTACAGCAAACAGATGAGCATCTGGAAAGTCATCATTGATTCCACTAGATTGATTCATCATATTTATTCTGGATAAGTGATCCGCCATAACATTGTCTTTTCCTGGTTTATGGACTACAGAAAAATCAAACTCTTGGAACAATAATAGCCACCTCCATATTCTACCTGTTGCCTGGGGTTTGTTGAGTAGGTATTTTAGTGGTTGGTGATCTGATATAATAATAAATTTTACCCCCAGTAAGTAATGACGGAATTTTTGGACGGCAAAGACCATTGATAGTGCTTCCCTTTCAGTCGTACTGTAATTCCTTTCAGCCTTGGTCAAGATTCTACTGGCATATTGAATTGGCCTGTCCATTTTAAATTCTTCACTGGGTTGGGTCAAAACTGCCCCCACTGCATATGCACTGGCATCGACATGTATATGAAAGATTTTTGACCACTCCGGTGTGACCAGTATAGGAGCACACACCAACCTTGACCGTAATGTCTGATATGCTTTTTCCTCCTCTTCTTCCCATTTAAAAGGTACTTCCTTACCTGTAAGTCTAGTCAGAGGTCTAGCTATTTCTGCATACATTTTTATGAATCTTCTATGATAACCGGTATGCCCCAAGAAACTCTGGATTTCTTTAGGGGATTTAGGTTTAGGCAACTTTTATATAGAAATGATTTTGTCAGGATCTGGGGCCATACCTTTAGCCGACACCACATGTCCTAAGAGGGTTCCTTCTGTCACAAGGAAATGACATTTGTTTGGATTGAGCTTTAACTTAGTCTCCCTGCATCTTTTGAAAACATTCTGCAGCTGCCTCAAGTGGTGGTCCAAACAATCTAGAGGAGTTTCCTTGTGAGATCCAGAAAACGAAGAGAAGTCATCCATGAAGATTCTAAGTGATTCCAGCAATAGGGGGCCAAAAATGAGATTGACCGTTCTGTTAAAGGTGGCTGGAGCATTTCTGAGCCCAAATGGCATTTTTACATACACATATGTTCCCCAAGGTGTGATAAAAGCAGTCTTTTCACGATCCTTTGGATGTATTGATATTTGATTATAGCCACTAAATCCGTCCATAAAACTATATAAGGCATGCCCAGCCACTTCTTCAATGACCTGTTCTGCAAAAGGCATAGGGAACCCATCTGGAATGGTCACCTTGTTGAGAGCTCTAAAGTCAACACAAATTCTGATTTTATTAGTATTCTTCTTCGGTACTATAACCATAGGTGAGAGCCACTCTGAGTGTTCCACAGGAATGATGATTCCTGCATCCTCCATCTTTTGGATTTCCACATAGACGGCTTCGGCATACTTTGGATTAAGTCTAACTCCTTCCTCTGATGGGTCTGGCTCCATCAACCAGAGGGATTCTGTGCTCTCCATAAGATGCAGGCACTCCTTCTAAGTCTTTATAATGCCAGGCAAAAACATTTGCATACTGGGTCAAGAATGATTTTACCTTTTCCAGGAGCTCTGGGTGGCTCCACAACCAAGTGGCCACCAGAACTGGTTGATTATTGTTTTGAGTGCCTAAGTATATTTCTTGGACCGGATTTCTTGTTACCATATTCTCTCCCTGTGCATCTGCTTCCTTGTCTTCTTCTACTAGCTTTTCGTGCATTGCTTCATAAGCAGGTGTATTTTGGACTACGATGTGTTCCTCCTTGTCCTGCATCCATCCTGCAGGGATTTCTTAAATTGGGAAAGAACATTCAACCTCAGAATTTTTTACCTTGTTTTTAGCTTTAGAAACTTCGTTATCCGTTGTTGACACATCCTCCTCCAATTTGTATTTTAGGGGTATCTTCCTCCCCCTTCTGTGGTCAGTGATGGGCTCTCCCAATCCATCAACCTGGACCTTTTCCTTGTCTTCATCATAATCTTCAGTCGTGCCAGGATTATCAAGAAAAATTCCAAAACAAGAAGAAGAGTTGCCTGCTTGGAGCCAACTTAGAATATCCTCTTCTTCCTCAAAATCTATTTGGGGTTGATCCTCCGCTTCTGTTTCCATGCAAATGCTCACTGTTTGCATCATACTATTGTTTCCTTGATTGTCTGGGCCTTCTTCTAAATGAATCTGTGTCAGCTCTTGCCCTGTCTTTTGTACCCACATAGTGTCCTTACCCCAATCATGAATGACACTGGCATGCCTCAGCCAAGGTCTTCCAATTAAGAGAGGAAATCCTCCTTCAACCTGGGGCAATCTTAAAACCACAAAATCCAGAATGAATAGATTACCTTGTACTTCAAGTGGAACTTTTGGGATTACCCCCAAGGGCCTTACTTTGCTCTGATCTGCCAAAGTAACCGTGAAATTTGCAGGTCTTGAAGGGTGGAGCCCAATCCTTTTCATGGTATGTTCAGGCATCAAGTTAATGCGAGAACCACCATCTACAATAACACCTTGAAATTCATGACCCTTGATTGATATTGTAAGCCAAGGACTTTTATAATCTGTAAGGGGTGCTTCCCCCCTAATTATCCCTTTATGTAAAATAGCAGTCTTGGCCACTAAGCTTGTAGTAGAAGCCTCATCAATTATCTGCAATAATTCTGACCTGAATTTCCCATCTATCTTTATTAAATCAAAAATACTAACCTCCTTCTTCATTGACTTGAGTAGTTTTGAAGCCTCTGACTCTTTAAGAGAGTGAGCTTCATTTGCTTTGCCAAACTCTTCTTGAGCCCTATTGAAGGCATGCCCAATGGCATCACTGGTGCCTATGAGACATTCATTGTGGTTTGTGTCTGCACTTGTAGTATCTTTGTCTTCAATTGCAACTCTGTCTTTGTTCAATTCCTTAATTATCAATTCTTGATTTTCTACCACTTTTGCCGTTCCCTTGCTTCTTGTCTGTACTGCAAAAGATTCGATTCTTCTAATTGTACCACTCTAGTAGATGGTGAGGGTTCATTCACCTCAGGGAGTGTTTCCTCCTTGAATACAGAGATCATTTGGAGATGGGGTCCGGAAGTAGAGGCTTGATTCTTAGGACAACAGTTTGTATAGTGATCCCTGGCCTCTGGACAGTTCCTGCAAGGAGGTGCATTTTCTGGGAGGGTGCACCTAGATTGGTAGTGCCCACATTCTCCACATCTGAAGCAAATAATTGGCCTTCTAGGCCCATTTGCAAAGTTGGTTCTCGGTCTAGGATTATAGTTATTACCTTGGTTTGCTGTTGCTGCCATTACATTTGCTGGTGGCAAGAGTCCTCCTTGTGTCCAGTATGTCGTTGTCGGTATTCCCCTTACTTGGCATTCATGGGCCTCATGCCCAATCTTCCTGCATAATTGACAAGTCACATTTAGCAAAGGACATTCACTTACTATGTGCCCTTGCTTGCTGCACATGGAGCACCAGAGTCCGTTCTTAATGCCGCCTCCTTTTAGTTCTTGCAACTCCTGCCTCAGCTGAGCTAGTTCTTCTGCTTGGGCTTCCTCTTCCTTTTGGAGCTTGAGGGCTTCAATCTCTTTTCTCAGCTGAGCTACAGTAGTCTCCTCCTCTGTGTAGGGCTTATTCCTTTTCAAGCCCTCCAGTTCCCTTCTTAACTGGCTCACTGGGTCCTCCAGTTCTGTACCATATGATGGTTGGGAAGAAGTTGTACCATACTGGTGCCTTATCTGTTCCAAGCGTGTGGCCGTATTGATGAACTCCTCAACAGAGGCAGTAGGTAGCACTAACTCTTTTATTTTGCATTGGGTGACCACAGGTAGAGGTTTGGCTAACCACTTCTTGACAAAGAAGTCGTGTGGTGGATCCGGTAGTTTAGCCATTAGTGCTTTGGCCCTGGTCACGAACTCTGGGAACTTTTCTCCTGGACCCAATTTCAAGTTTTCCAATTCTTCTATAATGATCTCAGCCGTGTTGCCATGCTGAAATTGATTTTTAAAAGCCTCTTTCATCAAATCCCAAGAGGTAAAGTGATTTTCAGCAAACTGGCTAAACCACTTGTCTGCCAGACCTTCCAATGTGGCGGGGAAGAGTATCAAGAAAGCATCTTCCCTACCCATTAGCCCTCTAGTCTTACATAATGCAAGAAATCTTCGAATGTGCTCATCTGGGTCCTCATGGGCTAAACCTCTGAAGGAGGGAAATTTTATGTTTAATCTGGAGAGCAAGATTTCTAGGTCCACCTGTCCTGCCATGCTTCCTACCGATGAAGTCGATGAAAGTGGACTCGATGATCTTCTGTTCGTCTTTCTTCTTGTCTGCTTGCACTTGATCCTCAAGGTTTGTGACCGGGTCGCGGTCATGAGCTATTCATAGTCCACTTAAAATGAGACACTTGATAAAAGTATGTACCTTTTGGCCCACTGGAGTAGTGTTGTCGACACTGGAATATTGCTCTCCAATGGCAATATATAGTCTCCTATGCTCAAATCTCCTTGGAGGTCCCATCGGGTGTGCCAAATTTGTTGGGGATTCGTGGACAAGAAGGAGTTTGAGGTTTTGTAGGAGAAAAAGGAGATGATGAAAATGAAATAACAGTGAGAACTTCTGTAAGAGAGTACTCCTGGAAACCTTGAATATTGATTATCTTGCAACAATTACAATGACTGCACACAGTCTAATCAATGACTAAATACAACTTCAGAGAATATCAATTACTGAAGACCAATTATCTCAAGTCCTCTGGCAGCGGCCTCTCCTGCACCAATCCTTCACTTGCTTCACGCTTCCCTTGTGCACACCTTGCACTAAGCTTCCACCAAGCTAAGGAATTGGTATCTCGGCGCACACACCCAGTAGACCTTGGGACTCTTGGAATCCAACCCGCCTTCTCTGCACACCTTCCTCTTGACACCTCTTGCACTCTTCGGTGTCGTCGCACACTGGTGGTTCTTCTGGCTTTTCCTCTCTTGCTTCCTCTGAAGCTCTCTCTTGCTCCTTACTCTCAATGTGTCCCCCAGAATAGCCTTTGTCCTTCCTCTTGAACCCGCCGGTCCCGTGACTTCTAACTGCCATGGACTCTTGGGCTTCCTTTGATGTCCCAAGATTCTCTTTTTAGTTGGCGGCCAACGAATTGCCCTTTGTCCTGTAGTGACTTTAGTGTAAAATAAAAAAATGTTAATGGGGGTCATACTTTCACTTGTGCGTACACTTTTCCGCTTCACATGCCTTCACATTCCCTTTTAATTCTTCCTTTGTGTACTAAAGGGGGTTCACCTAAACCTTCCCAAATACTTTAAAACACATTCTGATCCTTAGGGAAATTAGAGAAAATACGCAACCCGCTTCTCCAATTTACCCTTTGCGGGACAATTAATTGTCACTTAGGCACTTTGACTTTGCCCTGTTGGCTTGACCTTGACCTTGTTGACTTTGATCGATTGGCTTTGACTAACATGACTTTTATGGGCTCAACACTTATGTTCATGGATTTATGTGCATGATAGATGCATGGTTATGTGATATGTGGTTCACATGGTTTCTTCTTCGGTGAGATATTTATGATGTGAGTTATGCATATGGATATGCAGGTGTGATCCCATTGAGGATAGAGTATTATTTCTAGTCTCTTGTTACATTGCTAGTCTCTTGGATTGCCAACATGATGTCTTCTCGATTTGATGGCACTGACTTTCCGAGATGGAAAGCTTAGATGTGGTATACATCGATTTGTGCAGGGTTACACATGTATGTGCATAGAGATGCACAGAGGCCTCGTGACATGCCCGAACATGTATGGATGGATATGGATGCATTGGCTAGCTCCACTATCTTGTTACAACTTGTGGATTCTATATGTGAGTATGTTATGTATGAGGGGATGAGTAGTGAATTATGGCAGAGACTACATGAGATATTTGGGAGTCAGAAGACTCATGTGAGACATAGATCACATCGACGACTTTGATGTTGGCATTGTGGTCATTAGGGTCATATTGAGCGATGTTGCTTCAAGTGGATGTGATGAGGATGTCAGAGACATGCATGTGATGTAGGTCAGGTAGTGGTTTCAGGAGAGTCTATGGCAATTGATTATGCTAGTGATGGTGATATCACTTTATCCTATGGTTTATCTCATGATTCATCTTGTTCATTGGATAGCACACATATGGCTTGGTTGCTTGATGCTTTAGCCACTTTTCATGTTACTCCACATTGTGAGTGGTTTTGTCGATTCTCAGGTGAGATTCATGGATGTGTGCACATGCCTAATGGTATGACATATGACATTGAGGGTGCAGGGGATGTATGCCTTACGCTACCTAATGGAGCATCACTTATACTCAGTCATGTACGTTATGTGCCGTCATTCCTTATGAGCTTGATTTCAGTTAGCCAATTATAGGAGAGAAGATGTTATGCATTCCTTGGTGAGCATCATTTTCAGTTGCAATTGGGACAACTTATGCTTGTCAAAGCTGCTAGGATTGGGCATAGGTATCCACTACAGGTACTTCATGTGAGAGACAACCTCGCCTCAGTGGGAGTTCAACCTTATGTGCAATGTGAGACTCGTCATGTCTCATTTTTTCTACTTACAGGTAGTTCTATTGACAGTCTTGATGCATGTATGGTAGGATTCAGATGCTCATATGGGTGCACATGTACAACATACTTTGGATGCTCATGATGCATATGGAGAGCATGATTGTTTTGATCATACCTTGTTCGAGGCAGTTGGTGTAGGCTGATTAGTATGGGTTGAGATCCGAACTCTTCCTGTACAGTATTGTATAATCCTACATCATTCTTTGTATGTGTTACCACTTATGGTCACATTGACCCTTACGTGGGAGATTGTTGGGGATGTAAGGATCATGTGACCTTACCCCTATATTCATATATATACATCATATATAGAGCATTGCCTAAAGAGAGATCATTATGTGGGTTTTGAGGCTCCCATGCATGTGTGCATGTCTCTCTTCTCGTCTCTCTCCCTCCATTTCCTCCTTGCTCCTCTTGTTCTGCACACCAAAGCCCTTCAGAGAATGACTACTGTTCGTAGCATTTGTGCACTTGCAACTCATCATGGTTGGAACGTACATTAGTTGGACATTAAAACCGCATTTCTGAGTGGTGAATTGCATGAAGAAGTGTATGTTTTTCAGCCCTGTGGCTTCGTGCAGAAAGGGCATGAAAACCAAGTATGTAGGTTGAAAAAGGCATTATATGGTATGAAGAAAGCACCACGTGCTTTGTATGAAAAGATACATGCCTACCTGATTGCACATGGTTTTGAGAATAGTCCAACTAAGAGCACCTTATATGTTACGCATGCAAATGATGTGGTTTTGATCATTGTTGTGTATGTTGATGACATGCTTCTCACTGGTCCTCATGAGAAGCATATTGCTGATTTTAAGGCTAATTTGCATGCCTCATTTGAGATGTTAGATTTTGGGCATTTGCATCATTATTTGCGCATTCCGTTTATGCAAGTTGATGGTGGAATAGCTTTGTGTCAAATAAAATATATTGACACATTATTGTGAAGAGATGGATTTATACTTGGAGAAGATGAAGTGGTGTTGTAGAAACTTTGCACTACACCATCCAAATAAACTCCAAGGACATGAAGTGGACCCTTTCAGTTTCCCAATGGATGTATTAGACACCCTATTTACCTTAGAAGATCACTCTCAAAAGATTGAATCAAGACAAACTAGTTTGACCAATAGTCAACATGAAGAAACCTTCTATTTGGTCTAGTGCTTCAATATTTCACTCAGTGCTCATTCTCTGATTACAATTGACCAGAGAGAGATTTTAGAGAAATCTAATAGGAACTAATGCAACCTATAGTAGTTATTTCATACAAAATAAGTAACCATACTAAGAGAAATAAGTTTAGCAAGTCAGGTATGTGATCCCAACTTTTCACGAGCTAGATGATGCAGAGACACAGGTGACTTCAATTGAACATATCTCAGAGTTGTGAAATCCAAATGAAGTGAAAATTTGTCACTATGTAGAAGACTTAGAGAGAAAACTTTATCAAGTTGAATCACTGAAAATGATCCACCATGCTCAGAGAAATCATCTCTGCAATCTGACTGAAAAACTTAGAAGTGTGGTAGTGAACAGTACACTCACACAGGCATGAAAATATGGACACAAATGATCATGAAAATAAATGTATATTGATTGTAATGTACAATGGACTTACTGATACATATGTGTGCCTTGAAACCACACTCTAATATGGCATGAATCCCTACTAATGGAGGTACAAAAACCGCGACTAAAAACCATGTATATATAGTGATGTTTTGAGCCCAAATTTGAATTTGAATCTCACCTAAAATCAATCTCCAATCTTTTAGTGATTTATTCTCCAACTCATCCAATCAAAAATCCGTGGCTTTCTCATTCCTACTCATCAAGTGGACTCACCACTTTAGATGCTTTCACTTTTACATCAAGTAGAAGCTCAAAAAATTACAAGAGTGAGTTCACAAGTGAACTCTACAAAGGTTTGACATGTCCTTTAAATTTCTATGTCTTTTGATGACTCAAGCCACCACTTAGACTTGCCATGGACTTGTTCCAATAGCTCCCCCTCAAGTCAAGTTAGCTTGAGGTCTTCAATCTTCCAAGATTACCTGCAAGCCAATCATACCTTTGAATTTGCTGAGTTTGGTTCCATCTAGTGCCTTGGTTAAGATATCTACACATTGTTGATGGGTTGACACATAAGATAACTAAATTTCCTTGCTTACAATCTTCTCTCTTACATAGTGATAATGTACTTCAATATTTTTAGTCCTTGCATGTAAAATTAGATTGGAAGCCAAGTGAATGGAGCTCATGCTGTCACCAAAAATACTTAGAGTTTCAATCTCCAATCCAAGATCTGTAAATAGTGTCTTCATCCACATTGCTTCTTGAGTAGCTATAGCAAGACCTTTATATTCAGCTTTAGTAGAAGAGAGTGCAACTATGGGTTGCTTCTTGGATGACCATGAGACAAGTTTTGAACTAGCAAAGGTAATATATCCTAAGGTGCTCCTTCTCTCTTCCTTGGAGCCAGCCCAATCTACATTAGGGAACAATTTCAAACTTAAATTAGATACATAAGGATAGTATAACCCTTCATCCATGGTCCCTTTGAGATATCTGAGTATCCTCTTGGCAGCTTCCATGTGAGGTTTCCTGGGTGTGTGCATAAATTGAGTTAGCACACTCACATTATAACATATTTCTACCCTTCTCAATGTGGCATAGTTCAAACTACCCACAAGGCTTTGAAAACATGTCACATCTTCTATGAGTACATTACATGGAAGCAATATACATACACTTGTGACCATCATTGTCTTGCTCCTTCAATTCTCTGCATCATCTTCTTAGCCAACAGTAATCTTGCAGAGGCTACTGCTCTCTCTCCAGAGCTCCAAATTGAAGATGTCTCATTGGAAAGATATTAGTTTCTAGTTTGTGCTTATAAATTTTCAAAGCATTTGGTTATGTATATTGGGAGAAATATGAGTTTTTCTACCTCGGGGTCAATCTCTGCGTATTCTTGAACAATAGGAAGTACCATCGGTGAATGTCTCATTCATTCCTATAGAATATTTTGCTTATTCCTTATACTTTTGTGCATTCCATACACTTAACCCTATGTGTATCACTCCCATAAAAGTATTTTTTCTAATTGTAATCACGCTGGTCGCTATGGGCATTTGAAGTTCATTGTCTCTTCCATAGATAGTAAGTTTTTTTAGCTAGTCGACCTGCGAACCTATTTGTTTTGTATCGACTCATTCTCCTTGATGCTCCAAAGTACATAGTGTGTTTCTTTGAACTTATTTCATGCCTATAAGGTCTATTTGAGTCTCCATAAGCTCAAGGGCTGGTCTTGTGCCGGTTGGCTTGACCAAACTTCGTCGCTCCGAAATGCACTTTTCTACCTTCTACAAGCTTCTCCAAGTTCTTTCAGTGGTATCAGAGCTAGATCAAGATGGGTGATGGCTTTCACTCAATGATTGAGAAGCTTGATTGACACAACTACGCGGCTTTGCAAATCAAGATGGAGGCCTATTTGCAAGTTAGAAATCTTTATGGAATTTTAGCAGGTGATGAAGCTATGCCTATTCCAAAATCCAAAGGAGGACCTACACAAGAGGAGACAGATAAGCTCACACTTTGGTGTGTAAGGCATGCTCAAGCAAGGTAGTATATACTAAACTGTATCTCTGACTTTCTATTACCACATATTAGAGGATGCAAGACATCTCAAGAGACTTGGTATGCCCTCAAGACTTTCTTTTCTGCTACTACCAAAGCAAGAAAGAATCATCTTTGGAACGAGTTCAACCAAATGAAGAAGACACCTAAACAAACCATCACAGAGTTTGTTACCAAGGTCAAGGAGGTTGCGGATCAGTTAGCATCCATTGGAGAGCTGATTGAAGAAGAGGTCATCATGAGGCAAATTCTCAACGGCATTCGTAGTGATAAGCAATGGCAATCCTTCACGACGGTTTATGATCTCATCATGGATGTGCAAAGTCCAGACTTCAACATCTTTATTGGAAAACTCTTCAATCAAGAAGCCAACAATAGCATAAAGGAAGGTAACTCTTATCATGGTAATTCAACTAGTGCTCTATATGCAGATAAGAAGGATAAGAAGCAAAAAGGCAAGAAGAAGGAAGAAGATGAAGAAGAGACCTCCCAAGCCAACTTCACAAGCAAGAGCAAGTGGAAAGGGAAGAAGAAAGGACCAAAGCAAGACAAAGCCAAAGGTCATAATGTTCAACTTTGTGCCGTATGCGATAAGACCAACCACACCACTCAAAATTGTTGGTTCAATGGGAAGACCCAGAAAGGAAGTGGAAGAGGTGGATATAGAAGCAATTGAGGCAGAGGTGGACACAACTTCAAAAATAACAATAGAAGCTATAATAGAAGGGACTAAAACAATTATTCAAAAGATCAACCACATGAAGACTCATTGCTTCTCATGAATCTAAGCCACAAAGAAGGTAAAGAAGATGATCATTTGTTCTACATAGATTCAGGATGTTCGAATCATGTTGCAGGCAACATTGCTCTTCTATCTGATTTGGAAAGTCCAAAGCATAGACATGAAGTGCAAACAGGGGATGGCACAAAGCACAATGTGGAGAAGATTGGTAATGTCAAAGCTTCCAATGGAAGGACAAACATTCTAAGTAAGGTTCTATATGTACCCACTATCACTAAAAACCTAATAAGTGTAGGCCAAATAGTTGAAAAAGGCTTGCAAGTTAGGTTCACCCAACATGGAGCTTTTGTGGAAGATCCATGTCAAGGCTTCAAGAAGATAGCCCGAGGTGAGAAGCATGGTAGGCTCTTTACTTTTGAAGTAGGAGAAACCAGGAACATAGCTCTATTCAACTTTGGGTCTCAAACCCTAAGTGAGCTTGAAGTGTGGCATAAGAGACTTGCTCATGTGAATCAAAGAACCTTGAAGGATATATGCAGGGATCAAAGTGTTCTAGGACTGCCGAACATATCAAAGAAACACATGATCAACAGGTGTGATGCATGTCAGATTGGGAAGGCACAAAGACAACCATTCAACCACAAAGGCTACATCCACAACAACTTATTAAACTTAGTACATACAGATATATGGGGACCAAGTCAAGAACCTTCATTGGCAGGATCAAGGTATTATTTCTCATTTATTGATGACCATAGTAGATGGACTGTTCTATACTTTATCAAGAGTAAGAATGAAGTGTTTGATTGCTTCAAGAAGTATCTTGCACATGCAAAGAATCATACAGGTAGATCACTAAAGAAGCTCAGATTTGATGGAGGGGGAGAATACTTCTCCAAAGGGTTTGATGAGTTCTTGCAGGAAAAAGGTATCAAAAGGGAAGTGACTACTAGGTACTCTCCTCAACTAAATGGAATTGCAGAGAGGAGAAACAAGATCAGCCCCAATAATGCTTGAAGAGAAGAAGTTGCCACATTATCTATGGGTAGAAGCTATTTCAACAGTTGTGTACCTTGTCAATAGACTACCATCCAAATCACTTCAAGGTATGACTCCTTATGAAGCATGGCATGGAAGAAAACCTAGTCTTAGACATTGCAAGGTTTTTGGTTGTTTAGCTTATGTTCATGTACCATCACAAATAAGAGGTAAGCTAGATGAAAGGGCAACAAAGGCAGTGTTTATTGGATATGATTCAACTCAGATGGGTTACAGGTTCTTCAATCCTTCAACCAAGCAATTCACTACAAGTAGAGATGTTGTGTTTGAATAACACAAATCTTGGTATGATGAAGACAAACAAAAGGTAACACTACCATATGATCTTGATTCTGACTCTCATCAATTAGGAAGCAATCATGATACACAGGTCCAGGATCCAAGAAGTGATACAAATGATGACCAAGATGAACGGGAAAAGGATTACAAGCTATGGAAGTCAAGAGGCAAAGCAAAGATGCAAGAGGTTGGAGAATGCTCAAAACAAGCACCTAGAAGATCAGGAAGAGAGAAGAAACAACCAGAAAGGTATGGATATGATTCCACATTTGTTATGAAGCATTCAATATACTTGGCAAAAGACTCTATTTCAAAGGAACCCTCAACCTATGAAGAGGCAAAGGGAAACCCTAATTGGGAAAAGGCCATGAACGAAAAGATAGATGCATTGAAGGAGATGGACACTTGGGATTTGGTTCCAATGTTGTCGAATCAAAAGGTAATTGGTTGCAGATGGGTATATAAAGTTAAAAGAAATTCAGATGGATCAGTTTGCAAGTACAAGGCAAGATTAATTGCCAAAGGATGCTCACAAACTCATGGTATAGACTATGAGGAAACATTCTCACCAGTTGCAAAAATGACTACAATCAGGACATTGATAAGTGTAGTTGCTGCAAGGAATTGGAGACTCTTCCAACTTGATGTGAAAAATGCATTCTTAAATGGTTGGATAAGTGAAGAGGTATACATGTCACAACCACCAAGTTTTGAAAACCCTAATCATCCATCTTATGTTTGCAGACTTAAGAAAGCATTGTATGGATTGAAACAAGCTCCTAGAGCTTGGAATTACAGGTTGGTTACATATCTTCAAGATCAAGGGTTCAAAGCTAGTAGCTCAGATCCTTCTCTATTCATCAAAAGGGATCACAATGAAATTATCTATCTATGTGTATATGTAGATGATATTATTGTGACAGGTGATGATCTAAATGGCATTCAAAGGATCAAGAGACACATGCAAGAGGAGTTCAAAATTAGTGACCTAGGTGAGCTCACATATTTCCTAGGTATGCAGGTGATATACACAGATGAAGGAATGTATTTGACTCAAAGAAGATACATTCAGGATCTTCTTCTCAAGTTCAAAATGGAGAACACTAAACCTGCAAGTACACCTTTGGAGATGAATCATAAACTTAGTGTTTATGAAGGTGAGAAAATTGAAGACATTAAAGAATATCAAAGCTTGGTAGGTAGCTTGATATATGCTACTCATACAAGGGCAGACATCTCATATAGTGTGGGAGTGCTTAGTCAGTTCATGCACTCACGGAGAAGACCACACATGGATGCGGATAAGAGAGTACTTAAGTATCTCAAAGGTACAATTAATGAAGGTATATTCTATCCTTACTCTTCATATTTGGATATCAAAATCTACTCAGATGCAAATTGGACAGCAGCTAAGGATGATAGAAAAAGTACATATGGTTACTTAGCATTTGCAGGTTCAAAGCTAGTGTCATGGAGTTCCAAGAAGCAACCAACAGTTGCTTTATCCTCAATTAAAGCAAAGTACCAAGGCTTGACCATAGCAACTCAAGAGGCAATATGGTTAAAAGCATTGTATACAGATTTGGGACTTGTGAGTTCCAAACCTCACATATTTGGAGATAATGTAAGTTCCATGCATCTAGCGGCAAATCCTATTTTCCATGCGAGAATCAAGCACATAGAAGTCCATTACCACTTCATCAGGGAGAAGCTCGTGGCAAAGGAGATTGACATTTCTTTTGTTCCAACTAAAAAGCAAGTAGCAGATATGATGACAAAGGCACTCAATGGAATAAAGCTTTGTAGATTCAAAGCTATGGCAGGTATTCAACCTATCAGAGAATGGAGACTCAAGCATACTTTAGCTTGAGGGGGAGCTGTTGGAACATCAAGCTTACACTATGCTTGAGGTGGATTTTATCTACATCAAAGGCTATCGCGTCGAAAGAATATACGTTGGAGAGTTCTTTTTCATATGCTCATTTATTGTATTTTTTTGAGAGATTTTTGATGGTTCATTTACGGTTGTAAAAGCCTTGAGCTTTACACATGTAAAGTTAGAAAGATAGAGCCCAAATCCCATGAATTTGTGGTGGTTGAAGTTGCATTCAATCAAGCAATCAATCACCTAAAAGTAGATCAAACTAGATCTTCACTTTTCCTAGATTATAGGAAAGTGAATTGATTCCCTCCAACAACCATTCCCACCTTCATTTGAATTCAAATTTCACTTGTAGAAGTCATGGAACACTCCTAGAGTCTATATAAAGACTTGAAATCACTTGTACATTACATGGAAGCAATATACATACACTTGTGACCATCATTATCTTGCTCCTATAATTCTCTGCATCATCTTCTTCGCCAACAGTAATCTAGCAGAGGCTGCTGCTCTCTCTCTCTCTCTCTAGAGCTTCAAATTGAGTGCAACATGGCTCATTGGAAAGGTATTAGTGTCTAGTTTGTACCTATAAAGTTTCAAAGCATTTGGTTTTGTAGATTGGGAGTAATCTGAGTTTTTCTGCCTCGGGGTCAATCTCTACGTATTCCTGAAAAATAGGAAGTACCACCGGTGAATGTCTCATTCATTCCTATAGCATATTTTTCTTATTCCTTATAATTTTGTGCATTCCATACACTCAACCATATTTGTATCACTCCCATAAAATGATTTTTTCTAATTGTAATAATGTTGGTCGCTATGGGCATTTGAAGTTCATTGTCTCTTCCATAGATAGTAAGTTTTTTGAGCTAGTCGACCAGCGAACCTATCTGTTTTGTATCGACTCATTCTCCTTGATGCTCCAAAGTACATAGTGTGTTTCTTTGCACTTACTGCATGCCTATAAGGTCTATTTGAGTCTCCATAAGCTCACGGGCTGGTCTTGTGCTGGTTGGATTGACCAAACTTTGTCGCTTCAAAACGCACTTTTCTACCTTCTACAAGCTTCTCCAAGTTCTTTCAATGCCATCAAATGATTTTGAAGGTAACCTGTTAATCAAATAAGTGGCTATGGATACAGCCTCAGCCCATAAGTAATTAGGTAAGTGTTTCTCATTTAGCATAGACCTTGCAGCTTCAACAATTGTCCTATTCCTTCTTTTTGCCACTCCATTTTGCTCAGGAGTGTACCTTGTAGTTACCTCTCTTTTGATTCCCCTCTCTTGAAGAAAGGAGTAAAAATCATGGGAGAAGTACTCTCCCCCTCCATCTGATCTTAGCCTCTTTAATGTTTTACCTATTTGATTCTGCATGAGAGCCAAATATCTTTTAAAGCATGAAAAGACTTCATCTTTGTGTTTCATAAAATATAATATAGTCCATCTATTGTAATCATCAATGAAGGAGACATAATACCTTGATCGAGATATTGAAGCATCCTTGCTAGATCACCATACATCTGTATGAACTAAATCCAAATGATCTCCATGTCATATATCGTCTCTTCATGAATGGTAACCTGTGACACTTTCCAAATTGACATGCACTACACTTATAAATCATGTGTTGTTTTGACAAGTTAGGGAGTCCAAGTACACTTTGGTCCCTACAAATTTGCTTTAATGACCTTTCACCAATATGTGCTAACCTTTTGTGCCATACTTCCAATTCTGTGAGTGTCTAACTACCATAATTAAAGAAAGCAATGTTTCTAGTGTCTTGTAATTCAAATGTGAACAATCTATGTGTCTTTTCACCCTTTGCAATTCTTCTAAATCCTTGACTTGGATCTTCAACAAATGCTCCTACTTTTGTGAACCTAACTTGTAGGCCTTTGTCTACAATCTGTCCTACAATTATCAAATTCTTTGTGATGGTAGGGACATAGAGTACCCTGCTAAGTAGGTTGATGTTTCAGGTACTTTCACATTTCCTATCTTTTACACCAAATTCCTTGTATCATCACCTGTTTGCACTTCATGTTTGTTCCTTGGATCTTCTAAATCTGATAGGAGGGCAACATTTCCTGCCACATGATTGGAGCAACCTAAATCTATGTAGAAAACATGCTCATTAGATTTACCTTATGGCATGTCCATATTCATGATTAGCAATGAGTCCTCTTGATTTGAATCTTCTGTGTAGTTATTGAATTCTCTTCTTCCCCTATTGCCTCCTTGATAGTTTGAATCATTGTAATTGTTGTGGTAGCCATTGAAGTTGTTGTTCTTTCCTCTAGAGTAGCCATAACTTCCTCTATTGTATCCTCTGCCTCTTTGATTCCTAGAATTCCTAAAAAAAAATTAGTTGTATGATTAATTAATCCACAAATAGAGCATGAATTAGAGTCTTGGGATCTCCCCTTACCTTGCCTTCCTCCTCTGCCTCTACCTCTACCATGTCTTCCTCTACCTGTATAGTTAGCTTGATGTGTACCTGCTTCATCATCCACTTTTTTTCCTCTTCCTTTGTTTCCTTTTGGACTTGCTTTTATCAATATACAAGGCAAAAGATTGATTACCTTTGGAGCTTTCTCCATTCTTGATAAGCTTGGCCTCTTGAGTAAGTAATTGTCCTATGAGCGTATTGAAATCTGGTACATGCATATCCATGTATAGATCCATATCTATGGTGAATGCTTCCCACTTGTCATCTACCTTCAAAACATTGATGCCTTGCCTTACAATTTCCTCTTCCTCTATTACCTCTCTAATGCTTCCCAACTGATTTGCTATGTCCTTGAGCTTTGTGACAAAATTAGTCACATTTTGTTTGGGAGATTTCTTGAGAGTTGTGAAGTCCAACCATAGTTGATGCTTCCTAGCCTTTGTACTTGAAGAGAAGAAGGCTTCAAGTGCATTCCACACTTCCTGAGATGTTTTACAACTTCTAATGTGAGGCAATAAAAAAAATTTGAGATAGAGTTGAGGAGATAAGACCTTGGAAGTGCATCCTTGGAGCGCCATGTGCTCAATCTTTCTTTCTCTTATTGTGTTGGTTGACCTTTGTTCTTGAAACTTGGCATAACTTCATCTCCAGCTATATAACTATATAAACACCTGCCTTGAAGATAAGCTTCCATCCTTAATGACCAGGCTGAGTAGTTACTTCTATCAAATTTGTCAATTGATGAAGGAAATACATCTGCCATGTTGTCCAACCTTGCTTTGATACCACTGTGAAGAGATGGATTTATACTTGGAGAAGATGAAGTGGTGCTGCAGAAACTTTGCACCACATCAGCCAAATAAACTCTAGGGACATGAAGTGGACCCTTTTAGCTTCCCAATGGATGTATTAGATGCCATATGTACCTTATAAGATCACTCTCAAAAGATTGAATCAAGACAGACTAGTTTGACCAATAGTCAACATGAAGAAACCTTTTATTTTGGTCAAGAGTGCTTCAGTATTTCACTTAGTGCTCATTTTTTTATTACAATTGACTAGAGAGCTTTTAGAAGAATCTAATTAGGAAGTAATGCAACCTATTAGGAGTTATCTCATAAAAAATAAGTCACCATACTAAGAGAAATAAGTTTAGCAAGTCAGGTATGTGATCTCGACTTTTTAGGAGCTAGATGATGCAGAGGCACAATTGACTTCAATTGAACATATCTCAAAGTTATGAACTCCAAATGAAGTGAAATTTTTTGAGTATGTAGCAGACTTATAGAGATACCTTTATTAAGTTGAATCATTGAAAATGATGCACCATGCTCAGAGAAATCATCTCTGCAATCTCACTGAAAAACTGAGAAGTGTGGCAATGAACAGTACACTCACATAGCCATGAAGATATGTACACAAATGATCGTGAAAATAAATGTATATTGATTGTAAAGTACAATGGACTTAATGGTACATTTGTGTGCCTTGAAACCACGCTCTAATATGGCATGAAGCCTGCAAGAGAGCAAGGATTACAACCACCACATGCTTGAGAGATGACTCTCCTCCCAACTAAATGCCTCTATATATAGCTCTCTCCAGGGGACTCCCTTCTTGGGCAGTTGGATACTAGCCAGCCATGTAACTGCATGTACACCAAGTGTCCCAGTCAACTCGAGTTAACTCGAGTGGATGCTTCTAGAAGGCTCCAGAGCTCTTTGGGCAAAATACTATCCCCATGTTCCCCATGGGGATTGAATCCAAGACCTCCTCCTTCACATCCTTGAGACTTAACCACTAGGCTAAGTGGGTCAATTGTTCACAAGAGCACAAGACCTCCTAGTAAGTCTAAAACCTAGATCTTTGGTCATACACACGGATGACCAAACGGTGTCCAATTTCAGATCTGTCTGAACCGGCCAGACCCTTGGATCATAGACTTACTTTATTACATTCTTCCCCCCATGGAAAATATTTTCGTCCTCGAAAATAGAGCTATATAACTACTGTAGGCAACCCCCGAGCCTCATGTTCTAAAACTAGAAGAACATGGTCATGTTCTAAAACTGGAAGACCATGTCTCATCTCTGTGGTGGCATCCCTGCCCAAATGATTCAAAACACTATCTGGTTTTGCACTTTGATGAACGGGACAAAGTACAAACTAGTGAAGAATAATGAGGGTGGATCTAAACACATCCCTGGCTAATTCAAAGTTTCTAGATGTGCGATCTAGGCACAAACATGTGAACCAGGTGGATTCAAATTACTAGTCCATTTCTAAGCATAACTGATGCATGAACTTACTAATGAAGGTGGGATTCTTATCCCTTACAAGACTTTGAGAATTCTTGATTCACCTGAATTTGTTTTGGAGAACTTGAAGTTTGGTTGTCCCAAACATCTGACTTAGATGTTTGTATAATGGTTTACTTTGATCCAATAGTTACTTGATGTTTTCACCCGACTAGAGGACTACTTTGTCCTAATGAGTTTAAAAATACCTTGTAAACTGTAGGAGAAAGTTTACCATTTCGGTGGAGTCAACCATACCAACTTGACCAATACAACTTCAAAATGAAAATTGTCCAACTTAGGACATTTTCTCAAAGACTTGAGCTAAAAGTTCTTGGTAATTGTCAATCTGTTGAGCAATTCCTAACTTGTCTATTCTAGAGTCTATTGGACTCTAAGAAATCATATATGCTATAACTTGAAGCAAACTCAAATAAATAAGTCCACTTAGACTTATTATCTTTTGAAGATTGAAAAGGTTCTTGTATATAACATCTATCTAGGATGTTCAAGTTAGTTATCTAATTCTAACCGGCTAACCCTGGTCTTTTGCAAAAGGAATCAGGTACCATGTCTGAGCCTATTCCAAAAGTTTTGGAAAGTGGAAAGAAATAGCTAAAACTCAGTACAACCAATTCATACTTTGAAGCTACGAAAATTTGCTATGAGTCAAAGGCTAGATGACCAAGGACTTTAACTTCTCAAAGATCTGTTTCAACAGGGTAAAGAAGCATTTTTTTCTATCTTTAAGAGGAATAATCCGGATTCTCAAAAAGATTCAAAGCAACTCGAAAACATCATCCAACCACAAAATACTAGTGTGGTAACCAACATCAGTGTGTCGACCCGCTGAGGATTTGTTGATGAGTTTTGTATTCAAATAATGCTTCTCTTGAGACTAAGTTCATGTCAGATTCAGACTTTTTGACTCCTAATCGTGAATGCAGTTCTTGTGCATTTCTTTGAGTCAAAAGAGTGAATTTACCAAGTTACACTAGGAACTTGATGCTTGACTTAGTCAATTAAATCTTTAGTTGAAAAGATCAACTCAAAATCAAAGTCCAACTTCTTTAAGAAATTTATCAAATATTTCTGATCAATAATACTTAAGCTTGAAGTGTTCTAAGAAGATCTTGGAAGTTACTTACTTCATATCTTCAGGTTCCTTGATCTTGAAGTCATCTTGAAGTATCTTGAGATCCTTCTTGAATTTAAACTCCTTCTTTGAAGTTTTAATTCCCTTGAAGATCAAACCTAACTTCAAGATCCAAACAAGGACTAAAAGATAATCATCATCTCACGGTCTGATGTCCCACACCATCTTTCCTTCATCAATCTGAGTATAAAATCTGGTGTCCCATACCACCCTATTTTATACTCACATTGACATGTGAGTGAATTTTATCCTAAAGTCTACAACATCTTTTGATAGAGAACCTTCTAGCTTTAATTCTTTACAAGAATTTCGCAGTTTCAGGCACTATCTCTGTCTTGATATTCTAAGTTTTAATTCCTTAACATGATCATTTCACAATCTTGTGCTTAACCTTGGGAACTTGAAAACCTTTAATAGAATATCTCTAATCCTTTTTTGCTAGGGTTTTCAAATGAAAACCAATCAGAATTCCAAGTACTTGAATTTTCTCAAATTCAAGTCCAATTGGTTTATCCTTGACCAATTTTGTAGTGACAAGAACTTTTAGCTTCTCGTCTTTAGATTCCTTTCTTAACTGATGCTTTAGGTATCTATCCTGGCCAAGACTTTTATAGGAATCTCTCTACTGCTTAAGTCTAAGCATCCACTCATGCTTTCTGGATTTGTACCAAAATCCCTTTAAGGATAGGCAAATGTTTATGTTTTACCTTCCACAGACTTAAGTACCGTCTTCACGGTTGCAGACTACATTTTGGAATTCCTTCACTCTGTTCATACTTGGAAGAGCTTACTTTTTTCACAATTTTCCATTTGATAAATGGAACTTGAGTGAATAATTCCTAATGGAATTTCTACTGCCAATACTTGGGTAATCTACAAAGTAGTTCTAATCGCACATTCTTGGACAATCATGGCCAAGTTTGATCAAGTCTGGTTGATACTTGCGACAAAAATAAAGACTTAGTCTTTATCTTTAAGATCTCTTAAACTATCTTAAGCTTCTTTGCTTACCTGCAGGATTTTAGAGATCTTTACCTCAACTTAAGTCCAAGCATTTTCTAATGCTTTTCAAATTCTACAGCTAATAATCTTTGATATACCTTAAGGTTATATCACTTATTTGGACTTAAATACCAAAACTGGTGATTAGGGATTTGCTGGGAACTACTTGCTATAAAACTTCTCTTGAAAGATGCTAGTCTCACATCTTGGGAGATTTTTCTTTCAAGAACTTTTTGATTCCTACCAATGAATCAAGTAATACTAAGCTAATGATTCATCTTGGAGTCTTTTGCTTTCCAATCAATGATTCATCTTGTAATCTTCTCCTTTACTGGAAAGATCTTCAAATGGAATTCTAGACTTTTGGATAAGACCAAGACTTAAGGCTTTGCTTGTCCAAAAGATATTCTCTTTTAAACAATGAAATAGTTAATTGGACTCTTTCATTAGCTTATCTTTAGGAAATAGCTTAATTTCCAAAGATTTCTTTACTTGGATCTCTTCTTTAAGCTTTTCTTATCTTTAAACACCACCAAGCATACTTTTCTTATCTTCAGAAAAGTGCTTTAATAAAGTTTTCATGTTTACATTTGAAAACTTTGCACAAGAAAATAATGCTTGGAATTGTTTACTTAATCTTATAAAAGATATTCTTGATTTTTTATAAGATTCAAGGCTTTACCGCTTGAAGCTAATCTTTTAGGAAAGAACTTGTTTCCTAAATTGTCTTAGGAAATATCATGATTTCCTAAGATATATCTATTTCAAAAATGAAAATAATTTGAATCATTTCATTAATTGTCATGACTTTAGGAAATTGCTTGATTCCTAAAGATCAATTAATATTTGTCTTGGTTTCTTTTTTAAGCATTGAGTTAGCTTAAATATAATCAAGCAAGTTTCCTTCAAAAGTTTTCGCGTCGATTAAAGACCTTGCATCATGCCTCGAGATGCATTTCTGGAAACTAACATCTATGAATACTAGAGTTCCAGGGATTCTAGAAGCTCAATACTTCTACTTATTTTCATCAATGTTTGATGAATATTAAATTAAACCTTCCAAAATTTATTGAACTTACAAGTTCAATTGGTTTGTGTTTCAACATAAACTTCCCTACTTGGGTGCATGAACATGAACATCCAAAAACAACTAAATTCTCGTTAGTTGCTAAGAATGTCTAGGTTTCTTCCCAAACTTAGACTGAGCATGCACATTGGAAAGTAGCTCTATTTTCTTGGCATCTTAATGACAAGAAAAAATGAATACTTACTTTCAACATGCTTTCTTTTCCTCAAAAAGACTCCTACTAAGTGGTACCTATGTATTACTTTTTGGGAAAAAATAGACTAGATACTTAGTTGCATGATGGTCAAGATCCTTGCAACTAGGTAATTTTCTATTTTTTCCACCTAGCTAAGTCAAGTTAGAAAAAGAAAGGAATGAAAGTATATGTGTTCAGCTACTTACCAAAAGATCATGCGTATGCACATGCATCTAATTGCATGCAAATGTATGTTCATGTATGCAAATGCCCATTCTTGGGTGCAAATGCATGTGAGTACATGCAAGTGTAATGAACTTAAGCAAATCTCAAGCTTATTAGGTATGCAAACAAGCATCCATGCAAAAACAACCTGCTTGCTATTCTAGCAAAAGATAATTATTCAAGTGTGTGAACTGGAGAATCAACTACCTTTCCCAAGCAAGTGTGAACTTGATGTGCATAAAACATTCTTTTATGCACAAATAATCTTTTCATTTTTTGTGCATGAATGGAAATAGAATTTCAATTGCATGCCTAAAACTGAAAAAGTACTTTGTAAACTTTTGTGTCATTTCAATTTTAGTTCTCTAATTAGCTTTCATGTTGAGATAATCATAATTGGACTATGCTTTTAGTCTAATTAATGCATCCTAAATGAAAGCATTTGAGCAAACAAATATCAAAATGAAAACATAATTTGGAAAATACTTAGCTCCACATAGAGCTACATCCTTCCCTTGATCCTTTGGAAGAGTGATTCGTCCTCTTGATCCTCAAGAAAAAATGATTCTTCATCCACCATGGATGCATGTCCTCCCAGCTACATGGTCTTTGTATGACACACCCACTTCTCAATGGGTGTAAGATAAAGAAGATGATGCAATATGACTTGATAGAAGCTCCTTGACTCATTGTCACATAGCTCCAGGGACATCTTGATCGGAAATTAAAGCCTCCCTACTTTGTATTTCCCATAATACTCGAAAAATGGAACTTCCGCAGCACTAATCTCAGATAGAGATAAGTTTCTGCATAATTCGTAATATTTGTGATGACGGCTTGGTTTCTTGGATATGGCATCGTTATCTCCAAATGTAGGTGTTGAGTTCGATTCCCGGAAGATATCGTCGACATAAGCTTCTTTTGCCTCAGAAAAAGAACTCCTCTTTTGCTCCTTGAAGAAGTCTTTCTACAGCACGAAACTGCCATTCATAGCTAATGTTCTTGCCGTCGTATGTCCAGATCACTGTTGGCTCTTGGCTTCGTGATCATAACAACTCTCTCACGACAGAGAGGTGATGAGTTCGAATCCGGTATTGGACAATTCTGGAACACTGTTTTCCTCTATATTTTTGCACTTTAATAGAGCAGAATGACAATTAGAAGTGGCTGCGCCAAGCTGAGTTCGCGAACAGACCTTGTCTTGGTGCATAGCGAGTGTCTTCTCATGTGGCAGATTCCGGGTTCGAATCCTGACGCAACATGTCTTCCTTTTGGTAATATCTCCTTGAATATCTCCTTGATGTTCTGCGCCAAAATCAGAGAAAAATTTTGCTGCCGTCGGTAGTAGATCGAGAACGGCTGTTTGGCCTTGTGGATAGGTGGGCAGTCTCCTAAGCGGGGGACGTAAGTTCGATTCCTCTCTGTGCTCGGAGTAGAGGTTCATCATTTTGCTACTCTTAGCTCCAAAGCTAAAGCCATCGCCGCCAAGATAACTTCGGTATGCTATTGAAGATAGCCGCGAACGAGTATTTGGCAAAAAGTGCACGCAAAGAATAAGGAGCAAGAAGCTATGGAGAGAAAGATGATGAAGCCCACTCCAAGGTCACCATGGAAGCTCTGATACCAATGCAAGAGAGCAAGGATTACGACCACCACATGCTTGAGAGATGACTCTCCTCCCAACCAAATGCCTCTATATATAGCTCTCTCCAGGGGACTGCCTTCTTGGGCAGCTGGATACTAGCCAGCCATGTGTCGGCCATGTAACTACATGTGCACCAAGTGTCCCAGTCAACTCGAGTTAACTCAAGTGGATGCTTCTAGAAGGCTCTAGAACTCTTTGGGCAAAATACTCTCCCCATGTTCCCCATGGGGATTGAACCCAAGACCTCCTCCTTCACATCCTTGAGACTTAACCACTAGGCTAAGTGGGTCACTTGTTCACAAGAGCAGAAGACCTCCTAGTAAGTCTAAAACCTAGATCTTTGGTCATACACACGGATGACCACGGTGTCCGATTTTAGATCTGTCTGAACCGGCCAGACCCTTGGATCATAGACTTACTTTATTACAAAGCCCTACTAATGGAGGTACGAAAACCACGACTAAAAGTCATGCATATATAGTGATGTTTTGAGCCCAAATTTGAATTTGAATCTCACCTAAAATCAATCTCCAATCTTTTAGTGATTGATTCTCCAACTCATCCAATCATGAATTCGTGGCTTTCTCCTTCCTACTCATTAAGTGGACTCAACCACTTTAGATGCTTTCACTTTTACATCAAGTAGAAGCTCAAAAAATTACAAGAGTGAGTTCACAAGTGAACTCTACAAAGGTTTGACATGTCCTTTAAATTTCTATGTCTTTTAATGACTCAAGCCACCACTTAGACTTGCCATGGACTTGTTCCAATAATTATTGCAATGTTTTGGCCTTGAAGATTGCAAACATATTGCCACTCCTATGGAGACAAGTTTACGATTGAGTCTTCATGATGCTGGAGATGCATTTGATGTTGTTCTCTATCGGCATGTTGTTGGATGCTTGATTTACTTATGCATTACTTGACCAGATATTCAGTTTGTTGTCTCACAAATGAGCAGGTTTATGCATTGCACATGTGTCAAGCATTGGTAGGCGGTTAAGTGAATCTTTCACTACTTGACTGGTACTCGGCTACTTGGATTGTTTTATCCCAAGGGGGATCACTATCGTCAGATTTACATACTTTTTTTGATTCTGACTGGGCTGGTTGTTATGACACTCGTGTGTCCACTAGTGGTTTTTGCTTCATGCTTGGTAGCTCATGCATATCTTGGTTGAGCAAGAAGCAGCCTATTGTGGCCACTTCCAGTCATGAGGCTGAGTATAGGGCAGCTTTCATAACATCTGTTGAGTGTGTGCTGCTCAAATGCATTATGGCTGATTTGGGTGTTGGTTAGTCTTCTGCCACCACCATCTTCACTGATGGTCAGAGTGCATTGGAAGTTGCGAGGAAACCTATGTTCCATGCTCGCACTAAGCATATTGAGGTGCAATATCATTCTGTCAGGGAGGGGTTCTCTACTGGAGAGATCAATTTAGCATATGTGCGCACAAAGGAGAACATTGTAGACATTTTCACAAAGGCTCTGCCTAGGGAGAAGTTTGAAGCTTTCCACAAAGCTTTAGGCTTACTTCCTTTCGTGGATTGATTCCGCATAGCTTGGCACTTCCTTATACATGAGTGCAAGCTCCTTGTTCACCGCATCACTCCCAGGGGGGGATTTGTTGATATATTTAGGTAGTGATGTGTGTGAACACACTAGGATGCTAGGGAACTTTTTTCCCTCTTTGGGAGGTTTTTTTCCTCGGCTTGTATATACGCATATACCCCTAATGAGTTACTTATCTTTGTACATTCTAGTGGTAATACATTCAATATTGTGTGTTGTGCTCCAAGCTTCTTCTTCTTCCTTGTGCTATTCACATGCTTCCACAAACCTCAAACTCAATTAACAAGCACGTGCATAATGAGCTTTTCGATCAAATGAAAAAAAATATATATTTTTGCATATGAACAACTTTTTGATTAAAAGCGCTTTCAATCGAAAACCTACACTTTCGATCGAAAAACTATGCTCTTGATCGAAAAACGCTTTTGATGGAAAAATGCTTTTGATAAAAAAACACTTTCGATCGAAAGACTTTCGATTGAAAGTGCATCCGTGTCCGCTTTTTTTCGTGGTTTATTTGAATAAGTACCAATAAAACGAACATATTTGATCGAATAAATGCAACCTAACTCATCATCATATTGATGTAGTCTTCATTTTATGTAATGGCACCGAGTTGCACTATGCCGATTTCTCATGAGGTCGCCTTGTCCTCCCTTGGCAAGGATGTGCCTCACCTCGGGCCCCATGTTCACCTTGTCCCCGTACTAGGCGAGTAGGCACACACCTTGGTTGCACCTTTTCCCTTTAGCTGGAGAGAGAGTGCCTTCCAATGAAGAGTAAGGTAAGTGTGATGAGAGGGATACCTCAAGCACCAACTTCATGAAAGGTGGGAGGAAGCGAGTTGACATCTTGGTGGGAGGAAGAGGGAAGGGTGTCGTCCAACAAGTGTGTCTATTACCATAATGGAGGTGAGTGTGAGCCTCTTTTATCTTCAAGCTTGTGAAAGCGCCCCCGAATGTGAGAGTATACACCCAAGCCCCATGCTCCAAATGGGAGTCACCTTAACATATGCTTCAAGGCGGGAATAAAGAAGTCGCCTTCCTTTGATTCATAACCAATACAAGGCGAATGGTTGCCCTTGGTAGTAGAGTGGCCCTCATTAGTAGAGTCGTCCTCAATGCCAATGTAGTACTATGATCCCCTTGGTAGTACATTTGCCCTCAATCCCAATGTGGTAGCAAGGTCGCCCTTGGTAGAAGAGTCGCCCTCAATGCCAATGTGGTAGTATGGTCCCACCAAGTCATGGGGTTTGCATAAGAAGTCGCCCTTTCCAATTTGGCCCATGCAACTAAGGGTGAGGGAGATAAGTTGAGCTCGCTCCTTGAATGAAGATTATACATGGTGCCCCTTAAGGTCATATGTCCTTGACACTCACCGTGCTATAGATACAACATTGGTATCAGAGCATAGAAGTAGGCTTGGGAAGGTGGATGGAAGGCACATGGGGCGCTTTGAGAAAATTTCAGAACAAAAAATGGGAGTGTATCTCACAATCAGAGCATAGAAGTAGGCTTGGGAAGGTGGATGGAAGGCACATGGGGCGCTTTGAGAAAATTTCACAACAAAAAATGGGAGTGTATCTCACAATCTGCAGGTCGTATTGTGACGTATAAGGCCTCATTGAAAAGCTCTTGAAATGGCTTTTCTTAGGTACAACTTGATTGAGGGTCCAAGAGACGGAACATGGTTGAGAATGAGGTTCAAGATATTGAGGTTGAAAACAAGGGGCTCAAGATACCAAGGTTGTGAACAAGAGGTTCAAGAAATTGTGCGAGGATGAGGAGATCAATTCGAGGGCCATAAGGAGTTCAAGAGTCAGTACAATGATCAAAGGGGGGAAGAATATCATAAAGTGACAAGTAGGAGATGGTTGAACCACGCGCTGAGAGAGAGAGAGAGAGAGAGAGAGAGAGAGAGAGAGAGAGAGAGAGAGAGAGAGAGAGAGAGAGAGAGAGAGAGAGAGAGGATTAGGAAATAATCCTCAACCATGGCTTTTGGGGCAAGTGGTTGGTCCATGATACTCCTAATTGGGAGGTCATGAGCTCGAATCCCCTTATATGTAAGATAGACCCAATCATTCTCCTTTAATGGGCATGAGACCTATAGGCCCAATCACTCCACTTTTTCTTTGTGTGTGCCCATGTGGTGCCTAACTAGGGCTCGTTCAATAAGCTATGCTCATATAGATGATGAGATGCCCAAAACGATAGAACAGAAAATCAATCACTAAGCTGATATATATGAGGTAAGCTTCGTAAGAGAGTAATTCCAAAGTAGAGTGACCCTCCTTATATAGAAAAACAAATTCCTAGACCCAAAAGTAATGAACAATTCATATTATATAGAATAAGTGGGGGATGAAGGGGTTCCTCTATGTGTGCGAGTCGTTGTTTCAAATTTCAAGTTTGATGGAAGAGTAGGTAGAAAGATGGAACCATCAAAAGACAGATCATATGTATCTTTGTGTGCCATTGCATCTTGTACCTTTTTCTAGTGCTGCTCACTAGGTGTAGGTTCATATATATTTTTTCCATTTTTAAGAGCTTCTAGCCTCACCACCCTCTCAATCTACCTTAGCTTTATCATGGCGAAATGTTATGTATAAGGGGTTTGATAAAAGTATATGCTTATGTTTGATGTCCAAGAAGGTGACACCTTTCTGCCTTCATGCCTCAACTAGAATGTTGGCCATCTTTAGTCTCCATTTCTATCTTTGGTCTCTCATTTCTATCTGGTGTACATTTTCGGTCAACAGGTAGATATGACCGAATCCACATGTCCGACATCGAGTTTCCCTTGTGAGTCGCGATCCGAGAATTGAGTTAGCTCTCGAATTCTTATCACGACTCGAAGCTACTCACGCATTAATTTAAGGAACGAATCACGATGGATATTTTGGTGCGGAGTGAACATGCAAAACATGGTTCTCCATTTCCTTTCGAGGAGAAGTCATTGTTCGGAATCGAACCTGACGATGCGCAGCCGGTCTCTTTTCCCCCTTAATACTGATCTTTTCGATTGGCTTTTCTTTTTCTCGCATGCGTCTGCGCATGCTCACCCTCTCTTAACTCAACCCTATTTCGCATTTCTGCATTACATGGCTGCATCCTTCTGTGTAAGCTATGGATCCTCTTCCGTGCGTGCGTACAGCTAAGACTGCAGATGTATAGCAGAGGTTTCGGAAGCGATGTGCGATCTGGGCTTGGCTCAACGGCTACGAGATTCTGCTTCCGCGCGTTGCGATTATGCGCTTACGGATATGTGGAAGCGGCAGTCGTTCCATTCAGGCAATTACAATTGCAGAGAGAGAGATCAAATTTTCTGTGCGAAAAGCCATTTACCTGCCCAAACAATGTCCTCCTCCTCCACCAGATCTTCGAATAGCCTATTCCTCAACGTTCCATGTCCCCCTGGCAAAAGGAGGCCTCTGGGTATGCTCCTTGCGTTTCTTTTTGGCTATTCATGTGGCAAATTTCTCTAGTTTATTTTCCATAGCCAGAACGTCCTTTCTTGAGCGCCCCCCGCTCTTCTATATCATCCTTCGTGGCTGAGTGGAGCTCTCAAGGTAGTGATCTGGTTGGTGCGTATTAATGTTGCGGATTGTTAGCAGGCCTCTAGTATATTTAGGGTTTTCTCTTTCCTGACCAAAGGCGTTTCTTGGGTGAATGGGTTTTCCAGGTAGGCATGGTTCTGCTCGTGATAAAATTAGCCAGGAATTCAGAGTTGACAGACCTGATTTTACCTCTCATGTGAGATCAGCCCCTGAGGCTGGTAAGGCGGAGAGGGATTTTTTAAGTTCTGAAATTATACTGAGCCCGCGTGATGATAGGGGGCCAAATCTAGTTAAGGAAGTTCAATATTGCATAGTCGATAACGATGCGATATCACACATCTGTCAGCATGGATCCAGATTTTCATGTTCTTATGCTGAGAAAATTCCTCAGGCTCACTCGCCACATAGACACTATGGTGCTCATTATGCGAGGGAAAACCATACGTCAAGAGAACAACAAACGCTGAAGCACAGCTCCTCCACTTCATGTGAAATGACCAACAGGGATAACCAGAAGATATGGGACAGGACTGTTTGCCACAGATCTTGCTCGCTAACCGATCTAGAGTCACCAAGAGGTTCCACCGTTGGGGCCAATGAACAATTGGAGGGGAGATTAGACAGGTATGGAAGTGCATCAAGCCGGGAATTGGCATCCTCGGATATTGTCAAAATCACCAAAGAGCATTTTCGCTATGGTTGGAGGGCAAGGGAACGGAATCTCTTTGGTGATTCCTCAACTCACCTGTCAACTCATTGTCGAAGCAATTCGAACCTCAAGGATGTTACCCCTGCACTGTCAACACTGGAACACCCTGGCCCAACATCATCACCTTGTCAATCTGTTTCTCAAACCAATCTTTCCGCTCAGATAAACCATGATGTGGATGAAGACTCCTTATCTGTCAAAAAGAGGGCTCGATTAACCTGGGGTCAAGGGCTTGCCAAATATGAGAAAGAAAAAATAGGAGAGGGGCATCTTTCTTGCCTAAAGAGTCAGAATGTATGTGATGTAGTAGTAGAGTCTCAGGAGGATATGCATACGTCTTCAGATTGTCAGAGCAGACTTACAGAGAATGGTAGTATTACCTCCCGACACAATCACCATTGTGTACATGACCAGGATTCATGTGATTCAGGTAGGTGAAACCTACCCCTGTCCATGTTTTCTTTTCTATTAGATATTCCCAGGATGCTCCATTAGATCTTTATCTTGTAAGTCTTTTCCTTTTCCAGCACTAATTCTTATTATCTGCTTGAATATTTATTTTTTGCAATGATTGAAAAGACTTGATTCTTTATATTCTCATAAGATGTAACATATTATAGGTTTAAGAGTTGTATGAAATATATCCCCTTTCAGGTGTATCTCAGACTGAATATGGAATTGAAGGGCCCTCACCATCCCAGGATTTGCATCCTTGTTATGTTTCTTTTTCCAGACATTCAGAGAATGACAGCAAGGCAGCAGATGTTTTTGCCATGCAGTCACCATTGTTCTCTCCTCTTCCATATTCTTCTGTTCTGCAGGAAGTGCAGCTCTTCTTGTCAAGCTTGGCTAAGAAGAACGTAAACATACCAGTAAAGAATGTGCTTACTCAACAGGTGGAAAAGCTTGAGCAAGAAATCATTCAACTAGAAAGAGAGTTGAATAAGCTCAATGATGGTCAAATGCAAGAAAATTCAACCATTTACAATGTCTCTGACTGGAAAATCGAGATGGGGGTAGCTGAACCTATTGGAACTGTTGCTTCACCTGGAGGAGATGAACCTCCTTGTGAGGGTTTGATAGTTAGTATGGTTTCGAATACTGAAAATTCATCCCCTTCAAGGAATGGAAAGGATGCTTCTTTGAATGCGTCTGAGGTCTTTGGAGACACAGTGGTGCCAATGAATACTGGATTGATGGAGAATGATGCAGACAGGTGCAAGGATGTTGTTACTGATTCTCTCCCAGGTATGCGTTTAGGTAGACTCACAGATGATATGTACTACAGAAGAAGAATTCTTGAGTCTGATCTGGAGAGGTCGAGCATCGATCAAAATGTGGGTATTGTTGAATTGATATTGCTATCGAATCAGTGCTTAGCTGAGCAGTCTGAGGCCACTTTGGCTCATCTGGGCTCAGTTGCTCGAACAATAGATGCTGAAAGTGAGAGATCGTATAGCATTCCTCAGCAATCACATAGCTGGAGGCTTAATACAGAAAGTCACAACAGAAAGAGACCTTATATCCAGTCCAAAGTTGTGGAGGAAAAAGCTTCTTTAAGGTTTTTGGAGAAGGTTCTTGCTGCAAAATTTCAGATACTGAGTAAATTAAAGGATCAAAAGCAAGTTGAAAGCTGCGGTGGACGGGAGACCGAGAGAAACTGTAAGTCCTGTGATGGCCAACAAGGGGATGACATTGATTCCACTTGTGAGTACTCTCTGAAGGCGCATTTTTCATCAGGTGCGCTGTTACATCTTTGGATATTTATATCACATCATATGTTATAATGGCTTCAATGGCATGCATATAGTCAATAATATGGTCAGTACAGGATTCTGCAATAAGGATTCAATATAGTATCCTGATCTTGAGTACTCTGATCTGATATCACTTAGAAGTTAATGCATACCTTACCCTCAAGCGCATAACATTCAATTACGGGTTTTGTTTCAGGTTCTTTTGTGAGCTCGAGGAATGAGGTGCAAGTTAATCTGGCAACAAAACCGAATGACTCTAGTCAAGTAGAACAGAAAAGAAGTTTCTTAAGTATGCCTGCAATGTACTTAGGTGTGAAGGAACGAGCTCTTCATAGATTTGACACCAAGAATGGTATCGTCTATGATCCTGTTGCTGCAGAAAAGGAGCGCCAGTTCTTCAATCCATGGTCTAAGGAGGAACGAATGCTCTTTTTGGAGAAATACTATTTATTTGGAAAGGATTTTAAGCGAATAGCAGCTTGCTTGGAACACAAAACTGTAGCTGATTGCATAGAATTCTATTATAGAAACAAGAAGACAAATGATTTTGAGGAGGTGAATCACAGACGCCAATTGGAAAAACACAGATTTCGGTTGGGAAAGTACAGTATTCAACCATCGTATTTTCCCTATCCAACCAATGCTTTCATTAGTAGTAGTCATTATGATGGGAACCCTTCATGCTTGGAGGGTCTCTCATTGGTTGCCGCAGCTGCAGCTGCATTGTCTTCACCCACAAAACTTGCATTTCATGCTTTAGATACGAGAACTGTGAAACCCAAGTGAGACCTACATTACTTAATCATGCTTCATTAGGTCTCTGATTTGTATCATAGTATACTGCACACTTTGTATCTTATACTTGACAACTTCAGTATAGCTGAGAAACAATTTGTTTCCAAGTGTGTGCTTCTCTATTTGTTTGATGTGAAAGCTTGTGTTTGTTTTTTTGTTGGCATCATGGTTATTGTCTGAGTGAGTTATTATGCATTGATTGTTTATTAGGAACATAAAAACATTTTTCCTCTGCCAACATGTAAGTGTTTTGTAAACTGTTTTTTGATGTGTTGAATGTCCTGAACGTAAGCCTGATTTAAAGTAATGCAGAAGATTAAACATATTCTTTGAATATGGGTCAGCTTATGGGAATTTGGTTTAAAGTCAGCAGGAAGTTTTGGTGCCTGTATCTCTCATACGAATTCCTAGCAGGCAATTCTATTGTGAAGAAGTATATTTGCCCCAGGGAAAGTTTCCAGGTCCTTTGCCATGGGCTCTGCATCCTTTTAATTTCTCAAATTTTCTGAATAGATACAAGAAGGTCATTACAGTCAAGGGACATGTATGACATGTTTCGCACAAATTCCTAGCAGGCAATTCTACTGTGAGGATATATATTTGCCACAAGGAAAGTTTCCAGGTCCTTATGCCATGGGCACTGGCATCCTTTCAATTTCCCGAATTTCCTGAATAGATACCAGAAGGTCATTAGAGTTGAGGGACATGTGCCACATGTTTAACAGCAATTACATGAGATTTCATCAACTGCTATTTGGGAATGTTATTTGCAGCAGGTTTCAGCTTTCGATCCAGAGTAGACTTCCAGGCAGTTTTTCTGGATATGCTTCGGAGTTTCATTGTAGTAGCAGAGATGGAGAAGGAACAAATCCTAGCTTGTGAGTGCAAGGAGGAAGGGTGGGAATCCTACATTTTGTTAAGGATGGCTTGTTAACTGTTACAGAAGGACAAGGTTTGCAAAACAGGAGAGGAGATATCAAACAGAAATCACTTGCATGTGCTATGAAAGGGGTAATGATTCACACTTGCACATGATCGGGTTGAAAATCACACGGTCAATCAAATTGGCTGGCACATAGAGTAATAGAAACTATGCAGTTGCCAGATAACAATTGATGATGATGCTCACTTAAATACAAAGTATGAAAAGATGTTGAAGTCTTTTCAATTTGTGGGTAGTATGTCACCATTAAAGTTCCATCTATCAATATTCAGTCCTTTCAATATACTTTGCAACCTGTAAGCTTATTCTAACTCCTCGTGTATACATTTGTACAGTATGCTGTCATTATAGCAGTGTACTATACTAGCATAATTTAGCCAGTGGTTGAAAATAATTTGTAGATTCAGGGGGTAGATAGGAGCCATGTGGTTGCTGTACAACAAATGATGATGATGATATCAATATGAATTCAGTGAAGGATGCTGCATAATGTTTCAATTTACAGGTTTACTTCTCAGCAGTACATCTCTGAACTAAATCTAACTGTAGTCATCTCTTCCTACCTGCTTCTCAACCTGCAAGCTTACGTCCCATCAAAATTGCATGCTTAACTTGTCTCCTGCTGACCACTTTTTCCAAATGCTTTCCTCACAGCAATCTAGCAGATAAACACGATGCAGTACAGATTAACGAATTTCAGTCAAATTGGTCATGGTTCATCAAGGTCCGGCTTCTAGCTTCTTTTCAAATCACTAATGATGGCTTGAGTGGAGTCCCTCAATGCCCTGTAAGTGACTTGCTGTATTTGCAATGACTTTCTTGAACAACTGCACATTCGAGCAAAGAATTCAGTGTTTAAACAATGTCTGTAAGCTCTCCCAGGCACCAAGTTTAAACTTTTATTGCCAGATTCCAGGTTACTATGCCTTGAATTGGAGGTGATTGTTGTACTGGGTCGTGCCATCCATGGGCAAAGGGTCAATTGACTATTTACACTGGATCATGGTGACTGTTGTACTGGGTCATGACCATCCATGGCCAAAGGGTCAATTGACTATTTATACTTGATCATGGCCAGCTATAGCTTAAGGGGAGGGTCTTGGAGTTTGTCAATGTATTTAGCTGATGGAATGAATCATGACATATGGTATGATGCATATTTTGTGGCTAATTCATTTGCATAGGAATAGATTTTCTTCATGGATGGGGACCAGGAGTGACCAGGAGTGCTTCCAAAAGCTTTTGTAAATATTTGGATGAATGGTGAGGCCTCTTGGAGGAGTAGGATGTTAAGTAAATATCAATCTCAAATGGTGAGCCTTACGTGATGAAATCACTACCAAACCTTTCCTTTATGAGTTTGAATTACTCGTCTCTTACATAATGTAATTGAGCATAATGCCTGTGAGCTTGACCTATGAGGAGGTACGATGCATGAGCTTTTTGGTTGAAAGATGGGCAAATATGGGCTCATAGAGTTTGATGTCAAGTATTGATGGCATATGTAAACTGGAGAGAAAGAAACCTTAATATCTTTGCTACGCCCTGAGCTGCAAAACCAACGTCAACTTATTAACATGTCCTTGTCAAGGTGGGGAAAAGAACTTGATAACCTTAGGAGTTTGTGTGCATATATCATGCTACTAGTGTCAAAGTAGTACCTTAAGAGACCGAGTGCAAATTTGAGGACGAAAGACTGATTGTGATCTGAAAAAATGGCTCCAGTGCAAAGCATGGAAATAGGATTTGTGTGTTTAAATGAAGAAAGCATGCATAAAATTTTAGATTTTGGAGTCCACAGACTTCATAGGCAAGCTGATTCTGGCATCGGTGAAGCTTATGAACCAAAAGGTTGGACGTGTTAGAGATAAGGGTACAAAGTGGGCCTTCTTTTCTTTCATTTATTCATGCATTCATACATTCTTCATTTTGATGATGGCCATACAAAGCGAGCTCTCATTTTAGTCTAAGGTTACGATGCATCAGAACTGATTATAGTCAAAGTTTATGATGTGAACTAGAACTGAGTTTTTAGCGGTATACTGAAAGCTCACTTGTACCTTGCTGTCTGCATCGTTGTACTCCATTTATGGGTCTCAAGGTTGCCTTGTAGGTAAGCAAGCACACTCATGGATGGGTCAAAGTGAGGTTGTCTTGTAGTAACCAAGTACAGTCATTGACAGCTTGGGGTTGCACATCTTATTATCGAGCATCTACTTGTCTCACAAATCCCTCATCTAAGTTTGTTGCCACAACCAAACCATTCAGGAAGTTCTCATCATCTCATGTTGTGCCCTCCTATGGAGCAAAACATTCATCCTTGAAGTGAAGAGTTAGTTTCCTTTGCATTTTGTTTATATGATTCCAACTTCATAGTTCGTGTTTGGTGTGAGGTGTGCTGCGTACCTGTGACTAGGAAAGTGGAAGCGTGAGATTTCAGAAATTCTTGCTCGCTGAATAATGTCTTTAATGGTAGGTTTGTAATAGGACATGTATCTTGGAACACTAGGTGCACCAACTTGCCTGTTTTTCTTGACAAAACCATTGCCAATTTGTCTCATGCTATCTTGGAACACGAAGTCCACCTCTTGGGCCAGACCAGAAAATATACATCTCAAGTTGAGCCTTCAGTATATTTGGCCCAAAATTAAGGGGTGTCTTCTGTAGTGTTTATAATGCCAGCAACTACCATAATAAAGACCGGCCACGATGAGCCAGCAAAAAAATCAACCATGATGAGCCGGCAAAAATGTCCGCGCACATTAGGCTGGTTGGTTGGGCCTTTCGTCTCTTGAGGCGGGGGTGAGGATTGTACTTCCAATTAATTCAAGCTATCAGGAGTAGATCGCAAGATCAAACTTTCTAAAAAAAAAGCACCAAAGTTTGCTACGCTGGATGCACATGGGACATTCTTTTGAGTTGGCCAATGCTCAATCAGTAGGGCCTCTTTGAAATCTGCAGTGCAAAAAAATGCGTATAATTCCAAACATATGCACGTGCAAGTTTTCAACAAAAAGTCTTGTCAACACAGTCATATAGAGATGTCAGGCTGCCAATTAATAGCCCTTAAACCCTTTGAATGCAGATTTTTATGAACGGTCATGTCTTCATAAGCAGGCTGAGCTTAGTTCTTATGTTCATAGAATGGAACGTGGAGGTTGAGTATGAATCTGCAATGGTTAAAGAAATATTAACTCAAATGGTTTTCTGACAGTGACAATCGCAAATATATGCATCCATGCAATATGGTGATTTCCATGTTGTTGAAGATGTGAACGCAAGTGTTTTTTTTCTCCCCTTCCCCCCCCCCCCCCCCCCCCCCCCCAAAAAAAAAAAAAAAAAAAAAAAAAAGAATGCTTTTATTAGATAAACAAGAGGAAGTACAAGAGAATTAGATGGAGCTACAAATGAGGCTCAAGAGCCGTTCGTCCCATTCACGAGGGATCCATTTGCTTTTAAGTTTGTTGCTTTTGATAACTGAGACCTTTTTGTGTCTAAATAAAGGGTTATTCTTCTGATTTTCAACTCTTCTACCTAGGTAATCTAGGGACTTCTCAATTGACCAATGCTTGGGAGAATCGTTTGCATCTTTTTTGTCAAATTTCTGAAAGGTCCTCCCCTCTAATTGCATTCAATCCCCTCTAATTGCATTCAAGAGGGCAGCTTAGCAGCTAATGGTCTGCCCAAGAAGGGCTTGCTTTCAATTGGTTGATTGCTTGAGCTTGAGAATGCTCCGAACTCTTTTCCAAACTTTGATGTTCTTGGGACGAGAAGAAAAGGTGACCTATGTTTTCTTGCATTTCGAAGCTATGTTTACACCATGGCGAGGGATTACTGATTTGATTGGCTTTTACATTGGTTCAAATACCATAATAGCGGATTTTCTATAGAACCATTTTTTTCCTTTCCAATAGCGGATGTCAAAGGTCATTCAACTTAAAACTCCTTTCTAATCCATGATCAATGTGAGACAATGACTTGAATGATGTGTGTGTGACTCTCCTCCCATCCATATATACCCTCTTGTACTCTAAAAATAGCAATGTCGTGGAATAATCTAGTGTGAAGATGTGGCCATCATGCAACACTTATTCCCATTACTACTAAGTACCTTAGGGTATCCCTTGAGCTTGGGACCTTGGCTAGCTGGCCCTTGTCCCTTACACACATGGACTGATCCCTATGGACCAAAGTCATGATCCCTGTGGATCAATGTCTTACACTCTCTCCCCCTTCTAAAGATCATTGTCCTCAATGATCAATGAGTGAAAGTACTTACGAACCAGAGCTTCTGATTCCCATGTAGAGTTAGTGAGTGGTAATCCTCTCTAGGCTACTAGATACTCCTGGACGACACAATTTCTCAATCGTTTCTATCGTCGATCTAGTATCCTGTTTGGAGAATGATCTATGCTATCAGTTTCCTGCAAAGAAACAATACATTATATTATATTATCCTCCCTAGAAATATACTTCCGAAGTTTACTGTCATGAAACACTCGATGAACTCTGCAATCTAGAGGAAGCTCTAATCATTATGCAACTTCACTTAGCTTTTTAACTATCTTCCAAGGTCCACAAAATCGTGGTGATAGCTTACTACACTTCCATGTGGAAAGTAAGTAGATCTAGCTGGCACATGAAGAAAGACTCTGTCTCCTTCTTCAAAGGATCTAGGAGATCTTTTCCTATCAGCATACTCTTTAGCCCTATTAGCGACTTGTTGCATCTTTGCTTTAGCTATTTCTAAATTTTCTTGGAGGTTCGCTAAGAACTCCGAAGCACTAGGACATTTCTTTGGCATGCCTATTGTAGTGGGAGCATTGGGATTCATGCCATAGTTCATCTCAACGGGAGACATACCAGTCACCTTGTAAGGCCTATTGTTATAAGCAAACTCAACTAGTGGCGAATAACTATCCCAATCTGTCTGTCTCTCAGAAACATATTCACTCAACACGTCCTCTAGAATATGGTTGAACCTCTCAGTCTGACCATCTATCTGAGGATGATCACCACTACTCATCTTTAGTGACACCTTCAGTTTGTCAAATACAAACTTCTAGAAGTGTCCTATGAATATGACATCCCTATCTGAAACTATGGATGTCGGTAACCCATGCAATCTGAAGATATGCTGGATAAACAACTCCGCTACCTGTGGAGCTTCTATCATCTTCTGCATGGGTATGAAACGAGCCATCTTGCTCAATCTGTCTACCACAACTAGGATAGTATCCCACTTCCTTTGGGTCGCGGTAACCCGACTATGAAGTCCATGGATATCAATTATGAGCTGGAATATATAAAGGATGCAAAAGACCTGGTGTCTTTACCCTTTCTGCTTTGTTGATTTGACACATAAAGCATTGTTGAACATAAGTGTGGATATCTCTGGCTAATCTAGGCCACCAAAATGGTCTTCTAACAAGCTGTATTGTCTTGTCAACACCTAGATGTCCTGCGCAAGGCACATCATGGTTATCATGCATGAATTTTCTTCTCAAATCTAGGGAATCTGGTACACAAACCTTTCCTTTCCTTTTGATTATTCCATTCTCCTTTGAGAAATTGGAATACAGAATGGACTTGTTCGCTCTGCTAGGTGAAGAAACAAATGGAACTATCCCGTCTCCTATAATAGAGTCATCACTGATGGCTCTACTAATCTATAACAAATGTGGATCTTCCACCTATGCTTCCTTTATCTCTTGAAGCAATGAGCTTTCTAGAACTATAAAGCTCATTTGATACATTATCCTTGATAATGCATCAACAACTATATTCTCTTTGCCTCTTCTATACAGGATTTCCATGTGAAACTCCTACATGAGCTCATCCAAACAAGCCTATCTTCCTTAAAGATTTGGCTAACTACAAAAATATTGAAGTGTATGATGATCTGTGTATACCTTAAAGTCTGCACCATAAAGATAGTGTCTCTAGACTTTAAGTGCATGCACCGCTGCATACAACTCCTGTTCATGCACTGGCAAGTTACATTGTGCATTGGTCAATTTTTTGCTCTCAAAAGTTATGGGCCTACCATCCTGGCTCAAAACTACCTCTATGGCTATGCCACTAGCATCTGTCTCTAACTCAAAGGGTTTTTGTGGATCTACCACTTTGAGTATAGGAGCCTTTGAAATAGCTTGTTTCAGAGTATCAAAACTATCTTGTTGCTCTTGCTTCGATGCAGATGGGACTTTCCCTTGAGGGAAGTTCATCATAGGTGATGCTATTGATGAATATGAAGAGATGAATTTCTCATAGAAACTAGAAAGTCCTAAAAATGATCCTAGTTGCCCCTCATCCTGAGGAGTAGGCCAAGATAATATGACTGAAACCTTCTTGGGATCCATCTGAACCCTATCGACCGATACCATATGCCCTAGATACTCATCCTCGGAAGAAACAACTGAGTCTTCTTTGGATTCACATACAATTGATCTTCTTTTAACACATTCAATACTAATCTCATATGATTTTCATGCTCATGTATATTCTCACTATACACTAACAAATAATCAACAAAATCAACAACAAATTTTCCAATAAATGTTCTTAAAATATCATTCATTAACATCATAAATGTAGCTAGTGCATTAGTCAAACCAAATGGCATGACCAAATACTCATAATGACCAAAATGTAATCTGAAAGCTGTTTTATGTACAACATGATTAATCTTGTGCATATGATATCTTTGTCTGATAGGAATCTTATCGAGTGCTTTGTAGTTGACACACATCCTATAAGATCCATCTTTCTTCTTCACTAGAAGAACTGGTGCTGCAAAGGGTGAATAACTGGCTCTAATCGGTCCTTTTTGTAGGTACTCGTCCATGAACTTGTGGACTTCATTTTCCTCCTTCAAACTCATTTGAAATGGTGGCCGAGTAGTCGGACTCGCTCTTGATACCAATTCGATTCTATGCTCTATGTTCTGCAAGGAGGCAAACTAGAAGGTAATCCTTTCAAAAGCAACTCTTGGAATTTTGCTCTCACTTTCACTAAAAGTGCTGAAGCATTCCAACTGGAGTCTCCATGACTGCATGAATCCATCATAATACACGATGAATGCAAAAAATAAAGGAAATAAATCTACTTATAGTCAATCTTGAGCAAATTCATAGTGGTTACCAATCACGTCTCTTGGAGATCTGGTTCTCCATAGATTAGTAGTCGCTTCCCCTCATGCTCAAACTGATAAACATGTGAAGCAAAGTCAATGATTGGTCTCTTCCTCGCATGCCACTTCTTACTAAGGACTACATCAAAACATGCTAGTCTCGTTATCTCAAAGTCCAATCTATCCTCATAGGTCTGGATTTGAATAGGTAAATCAACAATCGGTCGATCCCATGTCTCAGTTCCCTTCCCATTGGCTAACTATATTGTGTGGGAATACTCTGATTGCACAATTTCTAGATGTAACCTCTTGACTAGTCGGGAAATAATGACATTATGTGTCAATCTAGTGTCAAAGAGTACCTTGACAGGCTATCTTGCCATGACCCGCTCATGAAAATGAGTTTTGTGTCGGGAAACTAATATCCTTTCTATGCCACTAGCAAAAGCACAACATCTGGCACAATCAGACCCTTCTTTGTGACTGTCATAGCCACTATGGGAGATGATAGGGCTGATGGAGGATCTCCAAATTCCTCATCATCACCACTCCCTTCCTGAGTAGGATTGATGAATATGATGGCTGTTATCTTCTTTTTGTTAGGATAGTCCTTGAATAGGTGCTGCCCTAGACACCCATAGCATAATCCTTCTTTAATTGCCTTCTCTTTTTGCTGAGGGGTAAGTAGAAAATTATTATAGGCCCTCTCAGCCAAAGCAGACACTTTTCTCTTATCTCTTGCAATTGTCTTGATCATGTGCACTTGCTTAGCCTCTCTAGGAGGCTGTGCACTAATCGAGCTAGGAGTCAATTTTACTTCAAAAAAAATTCAAAATAAACTTTGAACAATTCCTAACTTTTTTCTCTTTAAGAGTGTTCTAAAATCTTTTTAGAGAATTGCTACTTAACGTGAAGGAAACTCACATGAATAAGCCAAATTAGACTTAGTGTCTTGAAGATTGAATGGATTCTTTATAGAACATCTATCTAGGATGTTTGATTTGGTTATCTACTCACATTGGCTAACCTTGACGAAAAAGGAGGTAGATACTTTATCTAAGTGATTTCCAAAAGTTTTGAAAAGTGTTAAGGAAGAACCAAAACTCTTTGTAAACAATTCAGACCTCGAATATACTTAAACTTGATGTGTGTCAAACTCTATGTGACTCAAGACTTTAACAAAGATTTATTTCTACAAGGTAGTAAAACAATTTAAGAGAAGTAAACTCAGGTCTCAAAAAGATTCTTGGAGTAAAGCTAAAAACATCATCTAACTACTAGATAATAATTTGGTATCAACATTAGTGTGTCGACCCATGGAGCTTCAAATGATGATATTTCTTCTTTACTCAAAACATTTATGCTTTACTAGGACTAAGTTAATCCTTCCTTTATTCAATCTCGTTAAGACTTCCTTTCTTGGAATGCAATTCTTATGCATTACTTTGAGTCAAGAGATTGATTTTGCCGAGTTACACTAAGAACTTGGTGCTTAACTTAGTTTATCTAACCTTGGTTGAAGGGATCTTGAACCTTTGAACCTTAACTAGATTCATAACTTCAACTTCATGAAGCTTTATAGATTTCATTTTTTGTCTGAAATGTAAGAGTATAACTCTTCTTCATTTTGTCCTTTCATCTAGTGGTTTACTTATTTTGTCCTTTCATCTAGTGGTTTACTTACATTAACTCTATGTACTTTCCCAAGAAAATTACAATTTGGGTGATCCTCTCGATGAATCATGAGTTCTTTTCTTTCTAGCCATGAGAGAAAAGTTCCCAAAGGGAGTGAGCATTCCACTATCCAATCCACAAAAATACATCCTACTATGTTTCTGGCCTTCTTTCTATGTTTTTTGAATGCTCTCATGATCATTTCTAATTACCCTTTATCTAACCCTTGTTTGCACCGATTTTGAGAGCAAAGAATAAGGTTTTTTACCCTTTGTTTACACCTACTAGTTCTTTCAAAGGATTGTTTAGGCCCAAATATCTAGGGTGTGTCTAGACCCTTTTACCTCTTTATGTATTGATTCTAGAAACATCTAATTCCAAAATGCAATCCTACATAGGATTTTATGTTCTAAGAGATAACGGACATAACTCTCATGAGGTTTTCATGAGTTTTATTGCCAGTACTTAGGCAAAATTCATAGTTCTTCCAATCGCAAGTTCTTGTACAAGCTTTGCTAAGCCTGATCAATTCATGTTGACATGCAACAATGATAAAGATCAAGTCCTTATCTATAAGATCTCTTTAACTTCTAAGCTCATTACCTTACCCTAGGGATATTTTTGATACCTTCCCCTCAATTCAAGCTCCATTAATGCTTTCTAGACACAATAGTCCTCCAATAGGATAAAAAATCAAGTAAATATTGGTTGAGAAGTGACCATGGTATAAACATCTAAGTTAGCTGTTTGGGTCAATTTAAAGTTCAAGTCCAAAACAAATTAGAATTGAATAGAATTTCTTAGATTCTTGAGAGGATAAGAATCATAGCTCAAGTTGCTAAGTCCATGCACTAATGATGCCCGTAAATGGATGAGTATTTAGAATCACCTATTTTATATGTTAGTGCATAGATAGCATGGGGAGAAAATTTTTCCCAAAGAGCTCTAGAGCCGTCTAACTCAAGTTGAAGTTAGTTGACTTGAGTCCAAAGAGACTTAACTTGAGTGGGGAGTATGCTGTCCAGAGCATGGGGAGAGAGTTTTTCCCAAAGAGCTCTAGAGCCTCCTAAGTCAAATTAACTTGAGTTTAGAGAGACTTAACTTGAGTGGTTGGTGAGTACGCCTTGTGGGCAAAAATATCTTCCAATGCTTCCAATGGGGGTTGAGCCCAAGGCATCCTCCTCCCCAACCTTGACACTTAACTACTAGGCTAAGTGGATTACTTATTTTATAAACCACATGAACATATGCTTAAGTCTAGTCTCGAGATCTTTGACCATAAATATGAGTGATCAAATGGTGTTCGATTTTAGATATGTATGAGAGAGATTGACACTCAGATCATAGAATTTATTTTATAACATTCCTTCAAGGCAAGTCACTATTAATTTGAAAAAGGTGTACATCCTCTCTATCCCAAGCTCAGATATAGTCAAGCAAAAAGCACCATTCTTAATAATCCAATCTAATACTAGTATCAATTTCTTCTTGTTTATCTAATATCCTCTAGAGTTGTTCCACGATGCTTCCAATTGCGAAACCCCTTGGTCCAAAGGTGCTTGGCTCTTTGGAGAAAAGCACTCTCACTCGGCTTATGTTTGAGATGAGAAGCCAAATAAAATTGGTTTGTTTAATTGAAAACCCATTTCCAATCATAATTTAAACAGTAGTGTGGCTTCCTACCATTCCAAGATTTTTAGATAGAAGTGACTAACGTAGATCCTTTCGGGATCATAGAAAGAAAAGAGAAGAGAAGTTTTTGGCTATTCATGAATATAAACTTGCACTACGACTCAAGCTTGTTATTCCATGCCTCAATTGTCCACTTAGCTGCAAGATTGTTAGCCAATGCCATAAATTTAAGAATGCCCATTCCACCAAGTTCCTTTGGATGCTCACATATGTTCTACTTTATCTTGGGAATACCTCTCTTGTTTGAGTCTCCTATCCAAAGAGAGTTTTTATAAGATCTTTCCATCTTAATCACTTATTTGTTGTTCATTGTCCAACATGATAGAGTTTTCTTATAATAATAGACCTCATAAAGTGATAGGGATGTCTCCCTTTCAGATGAATTATGGCATGAATCCCATTGCTCCCATTACCATAGGAATGTCAAAGAGATGCCATAGTAGTGCTTCGGAGTTCTAGCAAACCTCCTAGAAAATTTAGAAATAGCTAAAGCCAAGATGCAGCAAGCAGCTAATAGGGCAAAGGAATATGTTGACAGGAAGAGATCTCCTAGAGTCCTTGAGGAAGGAGATAGAGTTATTCTTCAAGTGCCAGCTAGATCTACCTCACTATCCACAGGAAAGTGTACTAAGCTTTCACCAAGGTTTTGTGGACCTTGGAAGATGGTTAAGAAGCTTAATGATGTTTCATACTGATTAGAGCTTCCTCCAAATTGCAGAGTGCATCCAGTGTTTCATGTTAATAAACTTAAAAAGTATATTTCTAGGGAGGTTAACCTAATAAAGGGTATTGTTTCTTTGCATGAAAGTGATAGCACTAATCATTCTCTAGATAGGATATTAGATCAAAGATAAAAACGGTTGAGAAATTATTTCATCCAGGAGTGTCTAATAGCCTGGAGAGGATTACCACTTATAGATTCTACTTGGGAATCAAAAGCTTTGGTTTGCAAGTACTTTCCCTCATTGATCATTTAAGACAATGATCTTTGGAAGGGGGAGAGAGTGTTAGACATTGGTCTCTCTCTCTCTCTCTCTCTCTCTCTCTCTCTATATATATATATATATATATATATATATATATATATATATATATATATATATATATATATATATATATATATATATATATATATATATATATAATCTTTTGTTCTTTTTAGTTTTCTATATTGTATTCATTTTCTTACTATTTTTCTATATATTTTTCCCATATTTTTTAATACTGATAAGGAGGATTCCATGATTTTCTCCCCCTCCTAGCTCTTTTGCACATGTTGAAAGAGCTCTTTTGAGCACCTAGGTTTATAGCAACCTCGTGCCTAGTGTATGCATGGATTTGCAATGTATCCCTATTTATGCTTACTTTGGATATGCAATTGTATAAATGGTGTATAAGTAAGGTTTTAAGTGTCTCACTTAATGTTTTTTGCTGATGAGGTTTCTCTCATTTTGTTTTTGATACATGTATGCATATGTATTTGAAATTGAAAATTGTACTATGGCTTTTCATTTATTTTTCATTTGACTTTTGAGTTGCTTGCATTTTGATTGTTCTTGTATCTTTATTTTTTTCTTCATCCCCGAAGATCTTTGGAAGTCTTCTTTCATCTATTGCTTAGGTCTCTAGATCTGTCTAACTTTGAATTTTGAGTTATTTTTAGCTCTTGTTTTCTATTTTGTATTTTAGGTTTCTAGACTTTTATAAGTTTTTGTATGATTTTCTTTTTTTTTTTGGTATTTTTTATTTTTTACTCTATTTCTTCTGCCCTTCTAAATTTTGCTTTTTTTTTTGCATTATTGCTTCTTTTTCTTTGTGGAGTTTCTTCATCTAGAAATTTGAAGATTTCCATTTCTGCTTTGTGTATGTCTGGTTGAAAATCATGCATAACATCACTCACAAACAACATCCTCATAAATTTTTCTTTCACTTTTAATTTCAATTGTTTACTTTCAAAATACAAAGAAACTTGGTTTTGACTCATCAAAACTTGCCCTAAAATTAGGCTTTCTGGCATTAATTCTTCAGCCCATTCCTCACAACTCTACTAAAGTCTTTTCCTCTCGTATTCTCAATTCAGTGTTAACTGTTGATAAAGAACAAAGAATTTTTCCATTAATTGCTTTAATCATTGTATTTTTGTTAATTTTTCTTTCTTCAATTTGACTCAATGATTTAGAATTGATTAGGTTCCCTTGAGCTCCTGTATCTAATAAAACCCTAATCTTTGCTCTTGGATATTGCATTTCCACTAGTGGTAAATGATCACTTAGATTCCTTGGATCAACCTTACAAGTCATAATATCTCTCATTTATTTCTCTTTTCTAATTATTTCCTTTTGCCTCCTCTTGAGCCTCTTGTCTTATTCTTATTTCTTCTTCTTTTCTTCTTTGTGATTGTCGTAGTCTTCTCCACATCTCCACTATTAGAGGTGTTGAAGCTCAAGGTCAAGGACAAAGCATGGAAGCGCATCAAAGAAGTGGACACACAAGAAGAAGGAGCAAGTAGGGAGCTCCAAGATTCACATGTCAAATTTTCAGAAGAAATCCCTACAAAAATAGTGATTTTTATCACTAAAAACCATTGTAAATACCATTTTCTATTTTTACAGCTCCATTTTGTTCAAACCAAGGAGTCCTTGAGCTTGAGGAGTATTAGATGTATCATACTACCAATTTTCATAATTTTTAGATTCCGTTTGAGCCCCCAAATAAGCCCTAGAACCTAATTTTTAACTAGGCCGGACACTAGGTCTGGATAGGGCCAAAACCACTCAAAAACTATAAAAAGGGCTGGAGAGCTCATTTTTGAGGTAGCTTGTTGTAGATTTCAGCTTTGTAAGAGAGTTCTTTTGTAATTCAAGTCCTTCCATTGTTCCACTCTTTGCTCTTACCTTGTGCGCGTGTGTGTATGTGTGTGCATGTTTGTATGCTTTCACTCACGCACTTGTGCACTTCACTTGCTCTTGGTCTTCATACCGGTCCTCACGTCTCCGCAGATTGACATTTATGAGGTGAAGCTCCTCACGTTGGTACTCACCATTGTGCTAGAGTGACACCAAATTTGGCGCCGTTGCCGGGGAGAGAGCTTGGAGGACGAGCATGTGACGGTAAGACGTAGAGTAGCGACGTTGGAAGGTAAAAAAATCACCATTTTCAGTTCAGTTCTTGAGTTTTTCTTCTCCTTCATCTTCATCATCATCACCATCTCCACCCACCTTCATCTTCTCAGTTTTTTTTCCATTATCTAGAGTACATTCACCTCGCTTTTTACTTGTGGATGTGACAAAGAACCTTAGAGAGAGTGCAGAACAGAGGTGCTGAAGAAGTAGTACCAAAATAGCTGAAAATCTGAGTGAACAGCCCCGGACATGAAGAAATCTGCGCCAAGTATCGTGAGTGCAATATCGTGGGTTTGAAGGAAGATTTTGTATCTACAGACACATAGGAGTGACAAGGAGGACACAAGGTACTCATATTTGCAAAATTTTTTGAATTTGGTCGTGAGTCTCTGATCGCGATACTTGTTGGATATCGTGTATCGTGTATCGTGTGATCCTGGTCGCGATACCTACCAAGTATCGAGTATCGTGTTCTCTGAGTATCGAGTATCGTGAACATCAAGTATCGCGATATTTCCAAAATATCAAGTATCGTGATAAGGTAAGTATCGTGTATCGTGGAGTTTGCTCGCGATACTTGTTGAAGATTGTGTATCGCCTACTTCAAGTATCGCGATACATACCAAATATCGTGTATCGAGTTCCTCACTGGTATCAAGTATCGTGTCCTACAAGTATCGTGTATCGTCTGCTTCCAAGTATCGCGATACTTGATTAGTATCGTGTATTGCCTGTTTTGAAGCATTTCCTGAGAGGTCCTGTTTCCCTATTTTAACCCCCAAAACCCTGAACTGGCATAACTTTCTCATACGAAATCTGTTCGGAGTGATCTTGGGTTTGTTGGAAAGCTCGTGGGGAGTACAACAAAAACATCGACTGGTTATGTTAATATTAATAGCAGGATTATTAGATAGGGTATTTTTAAGTTGACCCTCAGGTCAGACCAGGAAGCAAGGGGCTCCACAAGATTTTGAGCAATTCAAAGGACAATTGTGGACTTGTAGACAAGACTTATGAACCTAAGCTCAAGTTGATACCTAGGAAGAGATAGATAAAGTACCATATCACTTGAAACTAAGATCAACCACACAATCAAGTCAGGGACTCACAACTCAGGGGTTAACACTACGTGCTGAGTTCATAGACCAGTGAGTCAAAAATGTCACTTAACTGGGAGAGACTCTTGGTTTCTGAAGACATGCATAGTTCCGTACCTAAGGAAGGTTTTATGTCCACAATGGAAGGGGAATATAGGATGTCTCTTCAATACATATCCACCAACTTACAAGGAATACCCATCTACCTTGATGGTCTACAGAGGACAGTAGCAAGAATGATAAACACCACAGAATCTGAAATAATTCCAAGACCAGCTGTCAAGTATGAAAGTGGAGTTTATAGGGACAAGATGGGCCAGATATATGTAGTAACTGAAAGTCCTGATCAGATTAATGAAAGAGGAGAGTTAGCTCGAGATCAGGAAACTACCTCGCAAAACCCATTCGAAACCCAACAAAGAACAGAAAATGTGACGTTAGGACAAATGAGCCAAGGTAGTATACCCGATAGACCACATGAACAATTCAACATGCCAAGAATCAACCCCCACGACCACTCTAGCCAGAGAATGGGAAATTTGAATAGACCTACCTTTAGGACAGAACCGCCCCAAGGTGTCCCCATCATAATGAAATCCCCAGAGCCAGGTAAAAGAGTGAGACCAATCCAATTGGCCAAATGTATGAGAAATCGTTACGATGGCACAGGAGAACCCTATGACCACATTGCAGAATTCAAGCAGGTGTTGCGAGCGGAGCAAGTGGATGACTTTTTCATGCAATATGAATCCTTTGGGCTAACCCTCATAGGAATAGCCTTGACCTGGTTTCAATCCTTGGATCCAAGTTGCTTTGAACATATTGAACAATTCTTCGAAGAACTTATTTGGGAATTCACTAAGCGAGGGATCAAGCACAATTCATCATCCTTACTACATAGTTTCAAACAAGCTCCTAATGAGACAGTAAAAAATGCAGCACGAAGGTTTAAGCAATACGCAACCCGATGCCCGGTGACAGAGAGACCTTCTCAGCAAAAAATGATATCTTTATTTTTAGAAGGTCTAACCAACAGAACATTGAGAATGTTAGTATACATAAAACGGCTGCAAACTCTGAGTGAGTGCCTTCAAGAGTGCATAGATTTGGAAGAAAACTTAGCAGAGGACCTCAAAATCACACAAGACCCTACCAAATCCGAGGATATAATAAGCAATGAAACTTCTAGTTCGAGTTATGTGGAGGAAGTGACAGAGTTAGTGGCCAAGAAATTAGGGGTACAAGGACAAATGAACTACCAGAACTCTTCCTTGAGAGTGCCAATGTTAGGAAGTTGCACACTTTGCGGTGGGGATCATCCATCTCATGTCTGCAACCGAGAAGCATTAGGATTATCACAACCTTACCCGTACGATAGACGACCAACTCAAGCGCCTAACATGTACTCTTATAGTGAGCCGAAGTACCCCAACTACAACACTGAAAACTATCTAATGAATAGACAGCCACGACCATTTGTACCACCCCACTATAGACCATATGGGTACCCTCCTACAGAACAAGGAAGAGAAGTTCCTAGGTATAGCCCATGTCCAGAACCACGAGGAGCAACTAGACCATATGAACATGAAGGATATGGCCAACCTCAACCTATACCAAGACAAAAACCACCCCACACACTAGCTCCGACACAAGGGCAGAACATCATGATACAAGTTGTTTGTCGAGTGTGGCAAAGAACAACTCCTGAGAGATTGTCCCGGACATCCCGCTAGTGCACCAAAGGTTACACCCATTAATGTAGTAGGCCTAGCAAGGGATTCAGGTTCCAGCAGTGATAATGTGGCTCCTATACACGCAGTTACTAGGGCACAAGCCTTACAATAAACTAAACCGCTGAGCAATCAGAGCCAAGTGAAGTAGGAGAGCCTAGTAAGCGAAGAACAAGAACATGGAAGGACACTAGAGAGAAGGCCAATCGTAAGTGGACCAAAAAGTTATCTGAACTAGAAGAAAGCTTGAAAGATGCAAAAACAAAAATAGAAGATATTGCCTCTCAAAGCCCCTCACAAGTCCAAACTCCACCACAATCAGGATCTGTTCTTGCAGATCCCACCCCGGAGGACTTGGACATGATGTTCAAGGCATACCAGGCTCGACTTCAAGAAGGGCCAACACCTACAAACCTAGATAAGAGCTACCCTAGAGCAGATTTAGAGATTGAACGGACAAAGATGTGCATAAAAATGGTGGAACTGGCTCAAGCTATGTTCGAGGCCAATCAATCGTTCAATCAGATGAATGCTATTACACCGGGTTTGCACTTCCAGGGCTTACTAGAAAGGTTAGAGCAGTTGGTAAATAAACCTCAAGTTTCTTTACCCCCACATACTCAACTAACTATTGAAAGAGAAAGCTCATCACCAAAGAAAGTCTATGTTCCTGACTCCATAGATGATGGAGAGCCTCTTTCAATTCAACAACACTCTCAAAAGTTCTTGCGGGAAATACAAGAAGAGAAATGGGCCAAGGAGAAGGATAATCCTCCTCCTATTCTTGAGATTGATGATCTTCATGATCAATTTCCCCAAGACATTCCATCCATTTACGGAGACCAAGCAGGGCAACAAGAAGAGGAAAGATTAGATTTTGAATCTAATTCTTTACAAGAGTTGCCTCATTTCATAGGCCCATGGGAATCTGAATCTCTCCAGATCAGAGCTCCCACGATAGTGATCAGAAATGAAGATTCAGTGATTCCAAGAAACACTGACGTTGTGAAGAACACTAAGATTCAGTGTCATCTCACGGTAGAGGAGCTGCTCAAAGCAAAACCAGAGCTATGGAATCATGTGAAGGATCAAGTTCCCGAACTTGATTCCAAAATGCCAAAAGCAGGCTCTGAAGAGAAAGTTCCAGAGGTACCTCTTGATAAAATAGGGGACATGTGTGAGGGTGACGAAGGTAATACTTATCTTCCAATCACCTACCAAGGTTACACAACCAAAGCAATCATAGATTCAGGTGCTGACGCTGCTATTGCAACCACCTCCTTGTGGAAGCGATGGGGCAAGCCCACATTAAGACCAACTAAAATGAAGCTTCAAATGGCTGACAGCCATGTGGAAAGACCTCTAGGATTGCTCGAAGGGATAACTCTAACCACTTGTGGTGTAGAGTTTGAGCACACCTTTGCTATATGTAACTTTGAAAAAAATAATGTCTACGAGATGATCTTAGGAAGACCCTTCCTACGACAACTGCAAGTGGTACAGGATTGGGGAACCAACTCCTTATACTTGCAACACTTATGGGTCACAACCAAGGTCAATTTGAAGGATTACACCTTCAGAGATGTACCACCCCTACAATGGAATCCTATCCACAAGAATCAAGAAGATTCCATCTCTGTGCATTCTAAAAGTTCATCTGATACATCCTGGATGCATGAAGATACTCATTTGTGGATGTGCAAGGTCGCAAAGGAAGAGGAGAAACGCTTAAAGGCAAGAGAAAAAGGAACTTCTCAAAGAGATAGAACAGTTAGAGGCCCAGCCTATATGCCGATGATATTTCCAGATGAGGAATTTGAGCCTCATGGTTGGGCAGAAATCTTAGCTACCATGGACATTGCTGTCAATGAAGAACAATGGACACCTCATTGTGATGAGGAGGGTTATGATATTTCAGTGTTCATGTGTCAGCCCTTGCTAGAAGAATGTGACTCTAACAACTTCATAAAAGAGGAAGAGAATGATGATGATCTAGAGTCCATAGTGATGGATAGTTGCTTTATTTCAGAGAAGCACTATCTAGAAGACATAGGAGTATTTACACAAAAAGAAGAACCTCTCACAAGCATCAAAACGGTAAATTCAAAGGATGGGAGTGAAGGTAGTCAAAAGAAAAAGAAAAGAAAAGTAGCGAAACAAGGAGAGGAGGAGCAATTATTTGAAGTACCAGAAAATTTCAAGAAATATGAAGTGGAAGACCGAAAAATTTTGGTACGAATGCCTAAGAGAGAGGCCACAATAGGAGAAACATATGATAACAAAGAAAAGACCAAAAAAATTGTAGTCACCATCGAAGATAACGAAGAGAGATGTACATACATAGGAGATGACCTAAGTAAGGAAGAGGAAGTAGAGTTGGTAGCCTTGTTAAGGGAATATAGGGATGTGTTTGCATGGCACTATAGAGACTTGAAGGAAGTAGATCCGAAAATTTGTTCTCATACGATTCCCATGATAGCAGATGCCAAGCCCACCAAACATAAGCCCTACACATATAATGACACTTATGCAGCCAAAATAAAAGAAGAAATTGATCGATTGATTGAAGCTGGATTTATTTATGAGATTGAGCATACGGAATGGGTGTCCCCCATTGTAGTAGTGCCCAAAAAGAACGGAAAATTACGTGTGTGTATTAACCTTAAAAAAGTTAATGCCGCCACGATAAGAGATAGTTATCCGCTTCCAATCACTGAACATTTATTGGAACGTGTTGCAGGCAAGGAAGTTTACAGCTTCCTTGATGGATTTTCAGGTTACAATCAAGTAGCCATTGCCCCAAAAGATCAACACAAAACGGCTTTTGCCACAGAATGGGGAATCTTTGCATTTCGTGTGATGCCATTTGGGCTCACCAATGCACCTGCAACATTCCAAAGACTCATGTGTCATGTTGTTGACCTAAGTATCAACTTAGGGACTTGCGGAGAAAGAGACTATACCTCAATCCCCTCACAAGTGCATATAGTGGGGATACACGCTTTTAATTATCAATCCAAAGAGTATACAAACCTAGCCGAGTGTATGAAGACATGCAATCATGTAATGGTTAATGCAAATGAACTACTCAAGAATGAAAATGAGGCAAAGACTTATCCAAACAAGCTCCAACTGTTGGTCAAGGCGAAACGATACTTGGTGCAGCAGCTGTCAGTATTTTGGACTTTTCTCGCAGCTCCGAACTTCAAATATAGCGAATAGCATATGCGTTTCGAAGCTCTCGAGAAGACGCATCCAATGGCAGTGGTTTCACTCAATTCCGATGCTCGTACTTCAAGTTATGAGAGAAATACTGAGTCGCGGGAATTCTTTCCTACACTTCAGCACTTCCTACACCTCGCACACACCTTTCCTACAGCAAAGAAACACTCTCAAGGATAGACAACACTCACAAGCACTCTTTCCAAGCAATCCACATGCATACAAGCTCGTGAAGAAAAAGATAAGGAAGGAAGAAGACACAAATTCGAATTTCTGTGCTCTCTATTCTCACAATGGCAAACAGTTCTTTACAAAGAGTCACATTTGACTTATATACTAGTGCCCTAAAAATGGTCCTTTCACACAAGAGACCGGCACTTTATTCACTAAAAGACTAAATTTCTACTATTTTACATGGGTAAGCTTCTAATCTTCTGTGGGGATGCATCTAGAGGACTCCTCTAGTGCCTTTACAACGGAAAATATATTACAAGAGTGATTATGATACAAAAATAGGATGTCCAAATCGGAAAAATTTTGGGGCCCGTCTTTTTCTATGCTTTGTGCGCTCTTTAGCTCTGCAACACTCTCCCCTCTTCGTCTCTGTCGTCCCTTGACAGACTTTGCTTCGCGCACGCGCCCAGTGGTCAGTATTGTCTGATTCTTGATCTTGCATTACGTTTTAGAGGCGCTCTGTTTTGTCCCCGGCAACGGCGCCAAAAAGTGTGTTGACCTAAGTATCAACTTAGGGACTTGCGGAGAAAGAGACTATACCTCAATCCCCTCACAAGTGCATATAGTGGGGATACACGCTTTTAATTATCAATCCAAAGAGTATACAAACCTAGCCGAGTGTATGAAGACATGCAATCATGTAATGGTTAATGCAAATGAACTACTCAAGAATGAAAATGAGGCAAAGACTTATCCAAACAAGCTCCAACTGTTGGTCAAGGCGAAACGATACTTGGTGCAGCAGCTGTCAGTATTTTGGACTTTTCTCGCAGCTCCGAACTTCAAATATAGCGAATAGCATATGCGTTTCGAAGCTCTCGAGAAGACGCATCCAATGGCAGTGGTTTCACTCAATTCCGATGCTCGTACTTCAAGTTATGAGAGAAATACTGAGTCGCGGGAATTCTTTCCTACACTTCAGCACTTCCTACACCTCGCACACACCTTTCCTACAGCAAAGAAACACTCTCAAGGATAGACAACACTCACAAGCACTCTTTCCAAGCAATCCACATGCATACAAGCTCGCGAAGAAGAAGATAAGGAGGGAAGAAGACACAAATTCGAATTTCTGTGCTCTCTATTCTCACAATGGCAAACAGTTCTTTACAAAGAGTCACATTTGACTTATATACTAGTGCCCTGAAAATGGTCCTTTCACACAAGAGACCGGCACTTTATTCACTAAAAGACTAAATTTCTACTATTTTACATGGGTAAGCTTCTAATCTTCTGTGGGGATGCATCTAGAGGACTCCTCTAGTGCCTTTACAACGGAAAATATATTACAAGAGTGATTATGATACAAAAATAGGATGTCCAAATCGGAAAAATTTTGGGGCCCGTCTTTTTCTATGCTTTGTGCGCTCTTTAGCTCTGCAACACTCTCCCCCTCTTCGTCTCTGTCGTCCCTTGACAGACTTTGCTTCGCGCACGCGCCCAGTGGTTAGCATTGTCTGATTCTTGATCTTGCATTACGTTTTAGAGGCGCTCTGTTTTGTCCTGGTTGCACACATTGGACCTGGTTGCATTACTCCAAGCCGATTGATTTGGTTTGCCACGCACGCCATTAGTGCACATATGCGGATGTAGCTCGTAAGCCTTGATCTGAAACCTCTGCAACTCAAGAGGTTGAAGCATCCACATAGGTGATACTTGTTGGCCCTGATTCCTTCTTCCAGCTGCGTGCTTTTCCTTGGTGTGTGCGCCCCTGCGGGGCTCTGTGCAGAGATGGGTGTTGCGCCCCTGCGGGGCTTCCTGCAGAGATGTATCTTCAAATCTTGCCTTTTAGTGAAGCTGTTTCTTTCGTTGTTTTCTTCTTTTCTTCTTTTTACTTGTCTCTCCCGCTACACTGCCCCCCTCCTGGACTCTGTCGTCCCCGACAGGCTTTTTGTGGCGACGTGTATAGGTTTGAATGGCTTGTTGCTCTCTTTGATTTAGCAGATTAGCGTGACATAGCATGAACTCCTTCCATTGTCGAGACTTTACTCCGTCCTCTGGTGCCTGTCTATGGTCAGCCAAGAAACTTATCTCGTAGGCCACCAGTCGTGCATTCAAATTGGAGGTCATTTTAATAAAAATCTCTGAATCCATTTCAAAGAAGCCCGTAAAGAATGCTTCTTCAAATGTCTGCATATATATCGATGGCAGAAACATGAGACGAGAAAAATATGCCATAATTGTTAACCGGCTGGGAATAGTAGATAAATCAAAAATTAAAGCCTCCGAGCCCTGCGTAATGCCGATGAAATTCAAAAATGTATACTGTGCATGTTGGAACACTTTTATTACTGTAAGGAGCATGCTAAATATTTTATTTGTCATTTTGACTGCTAGGTCTGGAACGGTAGCATATCTTGCAAGCCAAAATTCCATGGTTTTGACCATGTATTCCTCTGTCGGTAGGTAGTTGTGTGGTGGACTAGGTAATAGCGGATAATTTAACCATTGGTTATTAATGCTACCTTGTCGCTGGCCTTCCCAAAATTGCATCCATGCTCTTCGACAAGGTAGTGGGCAAAATGATGGGTTTACTTGAAGCTCATACGGGGATGCTTCCCACTGTACCCGTAGTGTAGGGTGCTTTTCCAAGAGCTTTCTTCTCCAAATTGGATTCGCTGCCTCAAACTCTACCTGAGTATATTTAAAAGTATCATACCGAAAATGGAGATTGTGATCAGGTTCTTTATTTGTAGTATGTTTTATGTAATGCCTAGTTTGTTCCTTCAAAAGCCCGTATGGTACATTGAATGGCCTTAGTATTTGTTCCAATTGCTTGCTGTCGATTTGAGCCTCTTTCATTAAATTGATGATTTGATCTTCAAATTCCGCCGTAAGTTGGGATACCAGTAGTGCCCTTTCTGTTCTGCTCAGCTCTGCAATTTTTCGTGTGTTAGGTTCTAATGGAACCTCCTTTTCCTCCCTTATTGGTGAATGATACGAGGGGGGAGAGAGAGGGCGTACCTCTTCCTCCACAGTAGCCGAGGTCCCTGGTGGAACTACTGGTGTCCCCTGTTGTGCTCGCTGCTCTAATTGCTCCTGAAGTCGTTTGATTAAATCATCTTTTTGTTTGTTTTCCTCTTCAGCCTTAGCAATAGTTGCTTGATGTTTCATTAATTCTTGGGCCACAATGTTCATGTGCTCTGTGTCTTCCTTGCACTGTCGCAGGTAGTTATTTTCTGCTTTTTTCCATTTCATTCTGAGGGCCACTGTGTCCTCCATATACCTCTTTTCCCAATCCGTTATGACATCTTGCTCCTGTCTGAGCTGGTCTTGTAATTTAGTGATCTGCTCGTCCAGGTTTTTGACATTTCTTTGTGGGTCATCAGCAATTGCCAATGGTTGATCACTAATAAGAGCTGTCATTAATTCTTTATTTCGCTGTCGCATGTTGTCAGCTTCCTCCATACTGGCCTTGAGCTGAGACTCTAAGATTTTGCTGTGTGTTTGAAGACGTGTCTTCTCAGTCTCACTCATCTCTAATTTCTTTGTTAATTCCTGGACTTGGTCTTTCAATTTTGTCTGCTCCCGCTCTAGCATGTAGTTTAGTGATTTGACCTCTTGAAGTTCCTTTTCTTTTGTCAGAGCTTGTGCTTGCACCTTGGATAATTCTTCCGAAAGATGCTTACCTGCTCTTTCCAGTTCCTTCTTGTCTCGCATGGCTTGGTCATAATCTTCATCAGCATCAAGCATTAATTGTTGTGTATCTAGAGCCGTTCGAATCATATCTTGCACAACAGGTTTGAGCTGAGCTATGTCTACATTTAGCCATGTCTTTGCTATTTCAGGAGTCTCTCCTGTTTGCACATCTTTGCCTTCTGCCACCTGGAGTGTCTCGTTGTGCGGCTGTCTAACTTGCAGTTGTATCTTGGGTTCCTCATCATCGCCTTTTGCTTCCTTCTTTTTAGTAGCACTCCCCTGAAACGTGACATCCATTGGGGAAGGTTCTGCTACAACCCTGATTGGTGTGAATGGTTCTTCCGTTTCTATATCCTGATCTTCATTTTCCTTTTTCGAAATCTCCTCATCTGTCTTTGTGCTTGTGGTTTTCTGATTCATTTTTATATCTTGATCTATCGGTTTGGGGCATTCTGGTTCTTCACCATAATCTTCATTGAGTTCGGTCCATTGCCCATCATCTTTGGATTCGCTTCGAATATCCACATCCAACAATGATGTGTCCTTTTCTTCTTTGTCTTGAGTAGATGAGCTGGAGTTGTCTAATCCGATTTCGCGGTATCGGTGAACTTTAGTGAGTTTTCTTTTTGTTTTTGACTCCTGTTGTGACTGCTGATAGTGATGACCTTGCACTGGTAAGTTGACTTGTCCCTCCGTATATTTGTGCGTCTCTTCGAGTGCTTTAGTCAATTCTTCCTCCGTGATTTGTTTCTGTCCTACAAGTGTCACCTTTGGAAGTACATGGACTCTTTTTGTCATAGGTATTCCTTCTTCATCTGTCTTGACTTCTCTTAGTCTTTTTGTGCCTCTCATTCTTGGCTGAGAACTAGTTCCTGCCTCTTCCATACCTGTAACAATTTTCTTCTTTTTGGGCACTGTGGCGGATTTCACATATCTAGCCAGCCCTTCTGAGGTTGGCATCTCCCTTAAACAGTTCTTCATGTCCAAAGCTTCATATATCAGTAATGTCAAAGCTGAACTGCCATTCAAAAATTTCTTCTGGCCCCATTTCTTTTGGGCTTCAAACAATCGTTCTTGTACATAACCTGTGAGATTCACTTTGTTGCCTATCTGTCTCATGGCATGCGATAGTAGTTGGACTACTATTTTTTGAGGTGCAGTGTACCTGTGCATACTTGGAAAACAGAAGTGTTGATGCACCAGCCATACAGCATCCTCTATGTCAATTCTATTGATTTCTAGGAATGATCTCTTCTTTGGATCATGGCATTCTTCCTTCACACTAGTAATGCCTGCTTGATTCCATCCAAAAGCTTTATTAATCAATTCATGTGTGAATTGTATGGTCTTCCATGTCCCGACTTTGTCCATTACTTGCGCTTCTGGGACTGAGATTTTTGTTGCAGCAGGCTGCATGGTGTTCATTACCTGTGTACACCTCTGAAAATCTGGTACATATATAGGTAACTTGAGGAATGCCTCTATGCCCGCTTGTGTCCACACGTCCTCAATATGAGGTAGTCCTTGTATTATTGTCTTGAAATCTTGGGACATGATAGGGAAGTAATGGTCCGTGTCCATGATTTTGATGGTAGCCATGAAAATTAGCTCCGCCACTGGTTGATCGTCCCTGAACCAATGTCCTCTTGCTTTTGTTACCGATTCCATCGGAAGAAGTTGCACCTCTTCTTGCTGTGTGGATTCGGAATCAGTGGAAGCCATCTGCACTCAATATAGAGTATGAATTAGTGTCCATATGTTTTTCAGAAATCCTCCTCCATATGTTGATTAATAATTCGATGTTGCTCCGAGTGCATGGTGCCGTCCCTCTCCCGTGTGTGTGAGAAAGGTAATACCTGGAATTTTTTTATGTATTTTTATATTTTTTTTTGCTGAAAAGAAAACATAAATGTTAGTCCATAGCCGAAGCGGTTAGTAAAATTTTTTTTTGGAGTACTATTTTTATGTATGTACAAGTGCTCTCCTATTTCCAAAGGGAAAATGTGCGTGACTATCCGGAAGTAGAAGAAAGACGTGCCGAATGCTTGGCCTTGTAATATGGCCCTATCATGCATACTTTGGATCTCGAAAACTCCTCATGTGTGCAATTGGACGTAGTTTCTTGATGTATGCAGCTTGTCTTGTCTCTCGGCACCCAAATTTGCTTCACTTGGATGGAATGTACGGTATTCTCCACCTCTTTGATGAATGTGGTTCTTCTTCGGTAGTACGTCTGCTTATTCTGTTTTGGGAATCTCAAGTTGGTTTGTATTGTATCTGTAGATTCCTTCTTTCTCCAATAGGTTTTTTTTCTCGGCTGGTGTGCCTGTTGACCATGTTGATGGTGATTGCCCTTCAGAGGATGTTCCTTGTTTGGGATGGTCGTCCTTGGAGTACATGACTTTGGGATCCACATTTGTGTTCGATCAGGTTGTGCAGTTATCAGTTTCTTTGGGATCCATATGCTAGTGAGTCGTGGTTGACTGAAGTGTTCGAAATTCTTCGTCTTCTTATTCGATTGGACACGCTGATGTCGAAGACTTTTTTGTTGCTGAAGATATGCCTTCTTTTGATCCTTCCTTATCCAAACTAGTGTAGAATGTGGGATAGGGTATACTTTCATAGGTGTAGACTTCAATTCTTGCAGAGGAGTATTCTCTCTTGTGCCTTGTGTTTCACTGGGCTTGATTTCATGTTCCTGTGCACTCTTGTGACTCTCTATACTCAAAGATGGAGTGCATACAGGACTCACGGTATTCTCACATGAAGTACTTGACGATGGGGTTTCTATAGTGCTAGTGAACATACAATCATGACTTTGTTCATTGGGATGAACTTCTGGCTCTATGTTAGCGGCTTTGGGTGGTCGTTCGTCTAGCAAACTAAATACCTCACGAGGTCCTATTCTGGCAGAGATGTATCCTAAAGCCAGTTGAATGGTTACCTCATATTCATAGATCCAATCTTGACCTAACACCACATCTTCAAGCAGATCCTGGTCCTGACATACTAAGAGTCTCTGTTCCATAGTGTTGTTCCCCATATGTAGAGGTACGGTTATCTCTCCTATGCATTGAGTAATTTTTCCTCCTATTCCTATTAGCTGTGCCTTTGATGGGCGTAACTCCTCTTTAAGTCTCTGAGACAAAGAAAATCTGATGCAGCTTATTGCTGCTCCTGTGTCTATGAGGGCATCCACTAAGTGGTACTCTTTTCGTCCTGCTCCCAGATTCAAGTAAGGCTGTCTTCTTTGTTGCCCTGAGTTCTCAGTGGCTCTAAAATTAGCCATTGGGATGAGTTCTTCTCCTTTACGATATCCTTCGTCTCTTTCTCTCATCCACTCTTTCCGTTTTCTGATGCGTTCTAGGGCTTCCTGTCTCGCTTCTTCTCGTATTCGTTCTTCTTCCTTTTTCCTACTTTGAGCTCCTAACAGTCGTGCTAGCATTTGATCAGTCAAAGGCTCCATGAATCTTTTCACTCTGCATCCACTTATGTAGTTGGGAAGAATGTCTCCATCTAGTGTGGCGAGATTAACTGCACCACTAGTAGAGATTCGATTTATAATCAGGGGTCCATACCCGCGTTTTTGGAGCTTCTTTGCATGTTGTTTGAGGGTGTAAACTAGGACTAAGTCGCCTTCTTTTAGTCCCTTGTCTTTTATATGTGCATCATAATAAGCCTTTTGTCTCCGTTTAGCGGCATAAATGCCTGCTATCGCTTGCAATCTAGTCTCGTGCAGCTTTTCAATTTGATCTAATTGCTGAGACAATTCATGACCGTTCCACTCATATTGCTGGGCCACTTTCAATGTAGGTACTAAGAAGTCAATTGGCAAAATTGCATTCTGCCCATACACTAGGTTGAAAGGTGTAGTTCCAATGGCCGTTTTATATGCCACTCGGAAGGCCCAAATTGCGTGATGTAATTGTTTGTCCCAATCTGACCTTCCATTATTGACAATCTTTGTCAATACAGTACATAGTACCTTGTTGGAACTTTCAGCTTGTCCATTAGCTTGAGGGTGGTATGGGGCTGATTTTTTATGAATCACAAGAAAGTCATTCATTAGCGACTCAATGACCTCGTTTAGGAAATGCGCTCCTCGATCACTCACTATCTCAATCGGTAGTCCAAAGCGTGTGAAAATGTGCTCAAAGAGAAATTTTGCTGTGGTTTGAGCATCATTCTTTCTAGTGGCTTTTGCTTCTACCCACTTGGTTAAGTAGTCGGTGGCTACTATGATGTACTCCGCATGTGATCCTTTGGCCGGTGGATTGATAGGTCCTATGAAGTCAATTCCCCACTTAGTAAATGCTCTTGCACAAACCATGGGTCTTAAAGGCATGTCGTCTCTTCTAATGGGATATTTCGCTCTCTGGCATGTTTCGCAGCTTCTCACATATGTCTCCGCATCCATATGTAGAGTTGGCCACCACAATCCTGCAAAGAGAATCATCTTGACCGTTCTGTCTGCTGAGAAATGTCCTCCCGCAGCTCCTGCATGTGCCATTTCTAAGACAGAGAGATATTCATTTTCATGAATGCACATTCTTAGTTGGTTATCCTTCCCGCGTTTAAAGAGTTGTTTTCCTATGATGTCGTAATCCTTACTCTGTTCTTCAAGAGCACGTTTCCTTGCTAAGGTAGCTCCGTCAGGGTACTCTCGAGTTTTCAAGAACTTTACTAGAGGCATGCTCCACCTTGGTGCTATTGTAGAATAGCATAATGTAGAGTTCTCGTCTGGGATTTGTTCTTGACAGGTTTGACAGGTTGACACATAGTTATGTGCATCTCGTTGCATGGTTGGCCAATATATGCCAAATCTCTTGAGTGTTTGCCACGTTCCATTTGCATTCAAATGAGTGTTCCATTGGTTTATGTGTGCTTTCCGAAGCCACATTTCTTGTTCCCCTTCTTCCACGCATCTCATCAGCAGTCCGCTTGAATCCTGGTGGTACAAACTTCCCGCAATGATGTGAAGGTTTTTGGTCCTCCAAAGATCGTGCGTTTGGTTTGGCGTGATCCCATCTTTAGGTCCATGTGTAAGTATCGGGATCAATTTTTCGGCCCATTGAGGACATACTTCCAGGTTAAAAAGATAGGTATCTGGCAGATCATCAGGAACTCCTATGGGTGGTTCTCCATGGGTCATACGAGATAAGTGGTCTGCCCGTATGTGGGTGTTTCCTTTCTTGACTATTACCTCAAAATCAAATTCCATTAGCAATAAAAACCATCGTACTAGTCGTCCTGTATTGCAAGGCTTGTTGACTAAGTACAATAGGGCTTGATGATCAATGAAGAATTTGAATTTGTTTGCCAGTAAGTAATGTCTGAATTTCTTGACTGCGTATACCATCCCTAGGCCTTCTCTCTCTGTAGTAGTATAATTGCGTTCCGCTTGATTTAACTGTCTACTGGCATAGGCTATCGGGTGGTCTAATTTTCCTGTATCGGCTGGTTGAGCTAAGATGCAACCAATGGCAAACTTGGAAGCATCAACATGGATGTGAAACGGTTTATTCCAGTTGGGGACTCGAAGGATGGGTGCTGAACTCAGTCGATTCTTTAACTCATTAAAAGCTTTTTCACATTCTTTGATCCAATTGAATAGAGTTAATAACGCATAAAGAGGTCTAGCAATTATGGCGTACATATGTATGAATCTCCGATAGTAACCGCAATGTCCCATAAATGCTTGAACTTCTTTAGCAGTTTTAGGTCTTGGTAAATCCAAAATGACTTTAATTTTGTCTTCATCTGTGGAAATTCCATTCTTAGAAACAATATGTCCTAAGATTTTCCCTTGTCGCACCATGAAGACACATTTTTCAGGATTGAGGCATACTCGATATTGTCGACATTTAGCAAAAATCTTTTCAAGTTCAGGGATGTGCTCTGATCGTATAGCTGAATATGTACAAAGATCGTCCACGTATACCTCCATGCTTTTTCTCAAAAATTCCTTGAACACATGACACATCAATCTTTGGAATGTAGCTGGGGCATTCGTTAAACCAAAAGGCATGACTCTAAAGGCGTATACTCCCCATTCAGTTGCAAATGCAGTCTTATGTTGGTTCTCAGGAGCAATGGCTACCTGATTATACCCTGAAAAGCCATCCAGAAAACTATAAACTTCCTTCCCTGCTACCCTTTCCAAGAGATGATCAGTGATTGGTAAGGGATAGCTATCCCTTATGGTTGTGGCGTTCACTTTTTTCAAATTGATGCACACTCTTAACTTTCCATTTTTCTTTGGTACAACCACCAAGGGTGACACCCATTCCGTGTGCTCAATTTCGTAGATGAATCCAGCATCTAATAACTTATCTATTTCTTCTTTTATCTTGGCTGAATACACATCATTATAAGTATATGATCTCTGTTTCGAAGGTTTGGCCTCGGATGTCATGGGGATTCTATGCGCACATATAGATGGATCTACTCCCTTTAAGTCCTTATAAGTCCAAGCGAAGACATCCCGGTATTCTCTTATGAGTCGAATTAACTCTTGTTCTTCTTCTAATGAGACATCCTGTCCTATGAAGGTACATTGTTCCTCTCCTCCTTCCATGGTTACAACTATTTTTTTGGTTTGTTCCTTATTATCGTATGCTATTCCAGGTTGTGCTTCTCTTTTAGGCATTTGAATAGCAATTTTCCTCTCCTCCACTTCATATTTTTTAAAATGAGCTGGTACCTCAAATTGGTCTTGGGGTTTGTTTTCTTCATCTTCTAATTCCCTTTCAATTTCTAATTCCCCTTTTTGTGTAGGTTCCTTATTTTTTTCATTGGCAATGATATCTATGTTGGTGGTACAAATCCCTAGATCCATGGGTTCTGGTTCCATTTCGATGCTCTCGTAGTCCTCCTTCCAGTCTTTCTCGATCACTTCTCCTTCTTCTGCCTCTTGAAGGACTACCATATACAAGCTAATGTCATAACCCTCCTCGTCAATACATTCGTTCATGGTTACTACTTCTTCGTTTACACAGACATCGAGGGTAGCTAAGATTTCCATCCAACCGTGAGGTTCGAATTCTTCGTCTGGAAATACTTGTGGCATATAGGCCGGATCTTGTACCGATCTCACTATTCCTTGTTTCTGCTGCCAACTTTTTCCTCTCTCTTCTTCCTTCTTTGCAGCTTGACATATCCATAGATGAGTGTCCTCGTTCATCCAGGATTGATCACTAGACCCTGCACTATGAACCGATTGATCATCTTCCTCTTTATGGATTTGATTCCATTGTAGAGGTGGTACATCTTGATACGTGTATGTATGTAGGTTTATCATAGTGGTGGTTCCGTCGTGTTGTAGGTACACTGCATCTTTTCCCCAATCTTGTACGACCTTTAGCTGTCTCATGAATGGCCTTCCCAAGATCATTTCATAATTGCTTGGCCTTTCGAAGTGACAAATTGCTAAAGTATGTTCAAATTCCACTCCGCACGTAGTGAAGACTACTCGTTCCAACAATCCTAAGGGTCTTTCCGTATGTCCATCTGCCATTTGAATTTTCATGCGCGTTGGTCTCAATGCTGGTTTTCCCCATTTCTCCCAAATTTCTTTGGTAGCAATGCCCACACCAGCTCCTGAATCTAGTATGGCTTTGGTAGTGTAACCCCTATAGGTGATTGGTAGGCATGTATTTCCTTCATCTCCTTCGCTAAAGTCTCCTACTTTATCCACTGGGATTCTTACTGTTTTCACTTCGTCAGCTACCTCTTTCTTTTCCTCCTTGACTTCCCATTGATTGATCAATTTCTCTTTTAAGTGTGGTTTTACCTTTAACAGTTCCTCGAATGTTAGGGTACATGGGATTTTCACCTCTCTAAGACGTTGTATGATCTCCGATGTTTGAACTGATGGATTCGTTTCTCGTCTATTTGTTGATGGAATGCGATACAACTCTGAGTTGTGCTCGTATTCCCCGGTGTAGTTGGGTAGTTCCTTTACATCTTCCTCTTCTTTGTCACTTGCATCCATTGGAAAAATTTCTTCTGAATTGAGTTCAGGTATTGAACCCTCTATTTCGTTTTCTGCTTCTAATTCTTCAAAAGGCGGTTCCATTCCTTCTACCTTTTTCCACTTGTCCTCTTGAACTCGTGCCCATAGATCCTTAGTCCAGTCTCCTTCTATTTCAGGGACCATGGATCCTTCCTTTCTCTCAATACCAATTTCGTCATTCAGAGGTCTATTCACTTCAGGCTTTTCCTGAGTGTTTAAGCACTCTTGGAATTTTTCTTCGGAAATTCGGTTGTTTGGTAAAGGTGATGCGGGTTTTTCTAATGTTTGTTGAGCAACTTCTATCAATTTTTTGCAGATTTCCAGTCTTTCTTTCTCTAAGTCGCCTCTCGGATACTCTCTCTCATGTTGTTCTATGGTAGGTCCTGCTTTTATTCTCGCCTTGTATGCCTGAATCCACATGGCTAATTCTTCAGGCATTGGGTCTGCTAATACTGATCCTACCTCCTCACTTTTATTCTCATTTTTATTTTCTTCTTTCACTTGCGGTTCCTTCGTTGGTTTTTGTTTATTCTGTTCATTTTCCTTCTTTTGTAATAATTTTTTTTCTCTTATCCTGTCTCTCCGGTTCTTCCATCTTTGTGATCTTTTACTGGCAATACTTTTCTCTGGTTCTTCGGAGTCTTCCACTCTGTGAGGGATGGGTGTATTTCCCTCTTTGTCACTTTGATTACTTCCGTCTGTTTTATCAGGGTTCTCTCTAGCCTTTGCTCTTGTTATGGCTTTTAAAGGTATAGTGTACTCTTTGTCGCTCCCTGATGATTCAATCACTTCTATTACATTAATCTGCACGTTAGATGTGACTTTGTTGGGGTTCTTAGGACAATCTCTGAAAAGATGTTCCTTACCACAATCGCTACAGTAGCCTTCCCAAATTCGTTGTGGTGATGGTGGGTTTGGTAATGTACATTCTCTAATATAGTGGTCACCTCCACATCTGTAGCATGGTCCTCTGGGTACAGGCTGTCTATTCATAGGTCGAGGTGGCATGGTTGCTCTAGGAGCCGTGTACATTAAGGGCACATAATCCTGCTCGTGTCCGTAAGAACTATCAGGTATCTCCATGCCATAAGCATATGGGTCATATTGTTGCCCATATTCCATTATTGAGCTCTCATAACCAGGGTATGTTCCTTGACTAGGTTCGTAAAATGAGTCATATGGTTCACTACTAGTCAAAGGTGTGGCTGGTACTATTGCTCTTTCTAGGTTTTCCTCTGGTTGCACTATCTTAACTCGGACAACGTTCTGAGGGTGGGGCGGTTGTTGTCCTAGCACTGGTTGAGGTTGCGTATATCCCTGATATGCGTATGGTCGTGATATTGGTGCCTGCGGCTGATATGAGGGATATCTAAAGGCTTCACCTCCCTGCTGGTTCTGCGGGTATCCATATGGTCTCACATAAGGCTGGGTGGGTCTGGTTTGCCTATTGTAAGGGCAGTTCTCAATGCTATGGTTTGTATATCTCTGCTCTATATTGCAATATTGTAGTGGTCCGGGGACAGAGGGTCTATAAGGAGCATAGGCAGGTGGTGGGACTACTCCCCTAGTACACAAATGAGAAGGATGATCTCATCCGCACTGCATGCATCTTCTAAGCATAGGCATTCTCATAGGATTGGAGGGATAATTCCTCTGTCCTTGAACATTCAGTTTTTTTGCTAACAAGTCGGCAATTTCCTCTACGTTGTTTTTGGGGTTTGATGTGCTACTTGTTGACTCTTCGCTTTTCACACTACCTTGGGGTATTTTCAAGTCTTCTGCAAGGTTATCTTCTAGGTCTATACATTCCTTCATGCACTCTTGCAAGGTTTGAACTCTCTTTACGTACACTAATGACCTCAAGGTTCCGTTCAACAGTCCTTCTAAGAACAATGATACCATTTTGTTTTGCGTTGGTCTCTCTTCTACGGGACATCTATCCACATACTGCTTGAATCTCCTGGCTGCCAATCTTACTGACTCAGTAGGGGCTTGTTTGAAGCTGTGGATTAATGACGAAGAATTGTTTTTAATTCCAGATTTGGTAAATTCTTCAATCATTTCTTGATATACCTGATCCATATTCTGAAAGGTATTTGGATCCAGTGGCTGAAACCAGGCCAAAGCTGTGTCTAACAAGGTAAGGCCAAAAGACTCATATTGAATCATGAAGTCATCTACCTGCTCGGCTCTAACTACTTGTTTAAATTCTGCTATGTGATTATAGGGCTCACTAGAGCCATCATAATGATTTCTCATGCACTTGGCCACTTGGATCGGCCTTAGTCTCCTTCCTGCTTCAGGTTGTCTAGGCAGTACAGGGTAATTTGGTCTTCCTATTGGTATGCCTGGTCCTCTCACTACCTGCGGTCTGACTGGAGCATGAACTCCATGTCTTGGGTCAATGGCTGGTTGTGGCCGGTAGTTAGGATTAGTGGCAGGCATTGCAAATTGCACATGTGGTCTGACGGGGATCTGGGTTTGTTGTGTTTGTTGTGTTTGTCCCGATTGTTGATATGAATCATTCTGCGATGTTCCAAGTGGATTCCGTGACGTAGTGGCTTGGTCCCTTGGGGGGAACACTGGGATGTTCTGATATTTCAACTCAGCTCTCTCTAATTCTGTTATTGGCCAATATCTTCTGTGATTTTTATCCAAATATGTGATGATGGTGGGGAATTCAGGGTCTTCTAACTCATAGATGGTAACTGGATTAGGAGCAGCTTCCCATATAGAGGAATGGGCTCTGAGCAGGTGCTCCATCCCGTTGATTAAATACACATCTATCAAAGTATCATCCTGGGGAATCAGGTCTCCTCTCCAAAGTTTAGTAATTGTTGATCTCCCTCTAGGAGTAGTTACTTGTTCTTCATTTCCACCTCCATTTAAGCTCGAAGCATTATTTTCCTGACCACGCTCATTAATGATTTCCGGGTGTTGTGTTACCACGTATTGAATGTCTTGTTTGTCCATGTACAGTCCTCCTATGTACTTAACTGCTGGTCTAGGCACTATGTAGGCCTCTGAAGCCTTCCTCAGTCTGGCCACTGATCTGTTTAGACCATCCAAATAGATAGGGATCCCATTGTGGTTGGTGTTCACATACTCTAAGGAAGTTCTGTATTCTCCCTCAATGATGGACATCTGGCCAATCATGGGTACAGTGTTTTGCATATCCTCTGAAGCCATGGGAATTTCTCCTTCTGACTCACTGGAGGTCTCAGAATAGTGTGAACGGCTACTTGGTTCGGCTACACTCCCTACGGAAGAGATTACACTTCTTCGGCTTCCTAGGGTTCTTCCGGATCTCAGGTTCATCCACCTCACAACTCTGGTCAGTCCTTGCTAACCTCTGGTCTCTTGAACTCCCAACAACGGCTTAGGATTCTAAGGAAATTAGGCTAGAAAATGACTGAAGGAAAATTTCAAGTCACGATACTTGACTCCTAAAATCCACGATACACGACCTCTGTCAAAACGATCGCTGACTGACACGATACTTGGACGAAACGATCGCTAGAAAACGATCTCTGCCTAAACGATCTCTGGCTTGGAACGATACGCGACCTCTCAGTGAAACGATCTACGATCTTTGACCAAAACGATCGCTGACAAGCGATACTTGGTCCAAACGATACTTGCTCAAAACGATCGCTAGCAAAACGATCTTTCACCAACGATACTCCGATAAAATGATACTTGCATCAGACGATCTCTGACCAAACGATCTTTAGGTAAAACGATCTCTTGCAAGGCGATCTCTGGCTGAAAACTATACACGACCAACGATACTTGGTTCAAAACGATACGCGATCGCTGGTAAGTATCGCGATCTTTGAGACGCGATACACGATACTTGGACCAAAACGATACACGATCTTTGTCAATACGATACTTGGTTAACGATACACGATACTTAATAAGTATCGCGATCTTCAAGCCACGATACACGATATTTGACGAAAACGATACTTGACACACGATACTCGACCAAACGATCGACGATCTTTGGTAAGTATCGCGATCTCAAGAAAACGATATCCGATACTTGGCCAAAACGATATCTGACCGAAACGATACCGATCTTTAACCCCAACGATCGACGATCTTTGGCAAGTATCGCGATCTCTGGAACACGATAGTTGAGCCAACGATACACGATCTTTGGGCTCAAACGATCTCTGATCGAGACGATACCGATATTAGGGAAATATCGCGATACTCGACCACAGGAGTCCACGATACTTGACAAGTATCGCGATACTCGACCGCGGGAGCAAAAACGATACTTGACCCTATTTCAAATTTTTGCAGATGTTTTTGAGATTTTGATTTTTCCCCCTTGCTCACCTAGCTCTTCTCTCTTACCCTCACTCACTGTATCAATCAACATACAACTTTTAGCCCCCTGAGAGCCCCAACGATACTCAGCGCAGATCGTTTTTTTCTTTCCTAGGTTGAAATGCTGAGAATTTTTGATCAAAAGGGTGGTTTAGTTTACCTTGGTAGCACCTATGATCTCTTGGTCAAACTCCCTTGCTCCGTGCACTTCCCCACTGCTTGTTTTCCTCGCCCACGATCTCTGCTAGCTCACGCGATACTCGACACAGGAACTCTCGATACTTGTTCACACAAGTGATTTGCAAAATGAATTTTTTTTGGCTTTTATAGTTGGAGTTTTCTGGCTTACAAAAAAGAAACTTTACTGAATAAAACTAAAATCTACTCTAATGACTTGGTCCACTCTCTACTCACTCCTACTCTACTCCTTCTACTCACTTCCCTAAACTAACAACTCACTACACACACTCCAAGAATGAGAAGTAGCAAGTGCGGCTGAAAATGACTTACCAAAGAAGAAAAGATTTCCACTCCTCCACTTACTTCACTTCAAAAAGCTACTTACCATCACACGAATGCCTCGGTTTGATTCGTCACTCCCCGGCAACGGCGCCAAAAAGTGTGTTGACCTAAGTATCAACTTAGGGACTTGCGGAGAAAGAGACTATACCTCAATCCCCTCACAAGTGCATATAGTGGGGATACACGCTTTTAATTATCAATCCAAAGAGTATACAAACCTAGCCGAGTGTATGAAAATATGCAATCATGTAATGGTTAATGCAAATGAACTACTCAAGAATGAAAATGAGGCAAAGACTTATCCAAACAAGCTCCAACTGTTGGTCAAGGCGAAACGATACTTGGTGCAGCAGCTGTCAGTATTTTGGACTTTTCTCCCAGCTCCGAACTCCAAATATAGCGAATAGCATATGCGTTTCGAAGCTCTCGAGAAGACGCATCCAATGGCAGTGGTTTCACTCAATTCCGACGCTCCTACTTCAAGTTATGAGAGAAATACTGAGTCGCGGGAATTCTTTCATACACTTCAGCACTTCCTACACCTCGCACACACCTTTCCTACAGCAAAGAAACACTCTCAAGGATAGACAACACTCACAAGCACTCTTTCCAAGCAATCCACATGCATACAAGTTCGCGAAGAAGAAGATAAGGAGGGAAGAAGACACAAATTCGAATTTCTGTGCTCTCTATTCTCACAATGGCAAACAGTTCTTTACAAAGAGTCACATTTGACTTATATACTAGTGCCCTAAAAATGGTCCTTTCACACAAGAGACCGGCACTTTATTCACTAAAAGACTAAATTTCTACTATTTTACATGGGTAAGCTTCTAATCTTCTGTGGGGATGCATCTAGAGGACTCTTCTAGTGCCTTTACAACGGAAAATATATTACAAGAGTGATTATGATACAAAAATAGGATGTCCAAATCGGAAAAATTTTGGGGCCCGTCTTTTTCTATGCTTTGTGCGCTCTTTAGCTCTGCAACACATGTCTTCAAAGAGTTCTTGCGAAAGAGCTTAGAAGTATATGTGGATGATTTATGTGCTCATTCCCAAGAGCGAAGATACCACATCCCTGAGCTCAGACAGATCTTCAACAAGTGTAGAGAATATCGAGTGTGTTTGAACCCAGAGAAGTGTGTGTTCATGGTACGTCAAGGTAAAATCTTAGGTCATATTGTTTCTAAGAATGGAATATCGACAGATGAGGACAAGGTAAAAGCCATAGCAGAGTTGCCGAGGCCAAGGAATGTTAAAGAGGTACAAGCCTTCATGGGCCATTTTGGATATTACCGTAGGTTCATTCACATGTATGCAATCATAGCTAAACCTCTTTATGCCTTGTTGACAAATTTTGAGTGGAACGATGAATGCGAAAAGTCCTTCAATGAGTTGAAAAAACGCTTGTGCACAACACCGATACTGACCACTCCTGATTGTAATAAGCCATTCCATGTACACGTGGATGCATTATTCAATAGGATGTGTGCTGTCACAACCAACTGGCGAAGGGAATTTAGATTTGCCTATAGCATATGCTAGCAGGCAATTGAATGCTGCTGAACGAAACTACACCACAATCGAAAGAGAAGGTTTAGGCATGGTATATGCCGTAAAGAAGTTTAGACACTATCTATTGGTCAACAAGTTCAAATTTTTCACTGATCATCAAGCTTTATTATACTTGGTCAATAAACCTTGCAACACAGGACGCTTAGTAAGATGGTTCCTCTTACTAATGGAATATGACTTTGAAGTTGTTGTTAGGAAAGGTAAGACCCACCTTAGAGCGGATCACCTTTCTCGCATCACTTCAGGAGAGTCACCGCAAGGAGTGTCTGATGAATTGCCCGACGCTTATCTGTTCAATCTAGAAGTCGTTCCTAAATGGGCAAATCAGTTGGTACCAGTCCTAACCTTCGGACCTGCAAATAAGAATGTAAAAACCAAGAAAAATGAAATTGTAAAATCACAAAAATATCAAATATTGGCGGGAAGCATGTATAAACAAGATATGGAAGGTGTTCTAGCTTGTTGTGTAGAGGACGATGAACATAGTAGTTGGTTGAAACAAGCCCATGAAGGATTTCTAGGAAATCACTATTCTAAACAGCGAACATTGCAAAATCTAAAACGTTTAGGAGTGTATTGGCCGAGCATGGATAAAGAAATTCATGAGTGGATTAAGAATTGTCCAATGTGCAAAGAGAGACCCCCAATGGAACATGCTACCCTTTATTATGTGTCATTGATTCCAGATTGGAGTGCTCCATCGGTAGAATTCATGAGATCAGGCACACTACCTAGAGAGGCAAGTCTAGCAAGAAGATGAAGTATGGAGCAGGAGGCTAAAGACTATGCCTTAGTAGGCGATAACCTATACCGAAGAGGCAAAGATGGCTATTTAAGATTGTGCGTTCATGAATCAGACTACTTGAAAGTCTTAGAAACTGCCCATAGCAGTGTTGCAGGTGGACATTTTGGTCCTGACCGAGTAATTAAGACTATTCTATTCTCAGGACTTTGATGGCCCACTCTTCATATGGATGCACATACCTATGTGAAGAAATGTGACACATGTCAACGTGCCCAGTACCTAATTCGAAAAGATGAGATGCCTTTGAGGCCAATGATGGGAGGGCGTGCATTTTCAAAATGGGGTATAGACTTTGTAGGTCCTATCAACCCTCCAGCTAGAAACTCCCATGCCGAATACATTATTGTAGCCACAGATTACCTCACAAAGTGGGTAGAAGTCAAAGCCACAACAAAGAACGATGCTCAAACTACTGCGAAGTTTTTATTCGAGAATGTGTTCACAAGATACAGATTACCAATAGAGTTGGTAAGTGATAGAGGCACACACTTCTTGAATGAAGTCATTAAAAATCTTCTCCAAGAATTCTTGGTGATACATAAGAAGTCTGCCCCCTATCATCCACAAGCTAATGGACAAGCTGAGAGCACGAATAAGATCCTATGTAACGTGTTGACAAAACTCGTAAATAACAAACACTCTGATTGGGACAAACAACTTCATCATGCTGTTTGGGCTTATCGAGTGGCCTACAAAACGGTACTCAATGCCACCCCATTTCAGATGGTCTTCGGACAAAATGCTGTGCTACCATTGGACTTCCTAATCCCAACTTTAAAGGTAGCACAAGAGCATGAGTGGAATGGACACGAGTTATCCTCGAGGATCTTTGATTTAGAACGATTAGGTGAGACAAGGCTACTAGCAGCGGCAAGCATCTATGCTGCAAAGAAACGACAAAAGGCATACTTCGATGCACACATCAAAGATAAAGGCTTGAAAGAGGGAGACCTAGTGTTGGTTTATACATTAAAGCAACATGCTCGTAAATTGGAAAAAAGAGGATATGGACCCATGATCATTGCTAGAATTTCCACTAGCGGTGTAGTTCAATTGGCCACACTAGAAGGTGATATCTTGCCCAACTATATCAGTGGTTGTCGAGTCAAGCTATATCAAGAACCTCTTACAGAGGAAATGCTAATGAGACTCAACACTGCTAAGAAGCGAAAAGAAGAGGAGTTAAGGGTTAGAGAAGAAGCACAGGCAGAGGCTAGAGAACGCATTAGGAGAAATAAGTTAAGATGCCTAGGCCTAGATGTCAATCTTGAGGCCCCCATATACCACCTGGCCATGTGTCAAACATCAAGTGCAATCGCTTCTCAAATAATTGATCGACGTCCTTTTGTGACCATAACGGTAGGACAAGGGAAGAATGCAAGGACTGTGCGAGCATTGATTGACTCAGGTGCAGCAACTAGTGCAGTTAGACTATCCTACTGCCAAGACTTGCAATTGAACGTAAGGCCCATAGAAGCCTATCTCATAGGTTTGGGAGGTGTGGAAACCCCTTGTTTGGGAGAGGTGGAACTTCCCATCTACCTTCAAGATGTTCCAATGAAAGTCAAAATGCTAGTATGTCATGATGAAGACATTATAGAGCCACTTGTCTTGGGTCAAGATTGGATTTACGACCATGCATTCAACTTGAACCTACGACGTCAACTCCTTCAAGTTGGGACGCCTGAACAATGTATCACATCAGAAGTAGAGAATTGTATGCGCACAACGCCAAGTAGCACACATTCTCTTAGTTCTTCTGAAACTAATCTTAGTAAAGAAAATGTTGTGTGTGTCAATAACCCTACGAAGCAAAAGGACTCAATCATGGAAGCACGAGCTCAAAGGCCAGCGAATCTCTCTTCTTCTTCACATACTAATGCAAGTGTAAATCGACCAATGAGGCAAGCTAAAATGACATCTGCTATATCAAGTAGACAGACGGAATTCAAGAAGAAAGAAGCTCAGGGCATGAAGCAGATTTGGGTACAAAAAGAAGAGCAACCACCAGCCTTGCCACAACCCTTCCTAGTGAGGCAAACCAACCATGCTGAAAGAAGCATCAAGAAACGAGGACCACCTCAATCCTATGGTCTTCGACAAATTTGGGTACCAAAGCAATCGAGGGAGGCCGACCCTGATAACGTACGAATTTGGGTGCCAAAAAAGTTAGTTGCAGCTCAACATGGGCGATTACAAATGTGGGTACCCAAGACACTCTTACATGCACAAACACCACAAATCTCCCTCCCAAGCAAAGCTTCCACAAAGAAGCCAAGGAGAAGCAAGGGTCAACACCAGGCACAAAGAACCAAAGCAGATCAACCCACCTCTTTGACAATCATAAAAAGGCAACCAAAAAGGGTATGGGTTTGGAAGCCAAAAGTATTAGCAGCTTCCATAAAATCAAAGAGCCAACCACGCTGGATGCAAACGTTTAGACACCGTTCCACGATGAAGGGGCCAGAAGTGATCTCCACAAAGCCACGTACCATTCTCAAATGGATCCCTATAAGAAGGATTACATCATTGCAAGATTCAATCGACATCTCCAAACAAAGATTGCATCAAGTCTAGAATTAACATAAAAAAGCCTCGACCAACAACAACCATGTGCCTATGGCATAACCTTGCCTTTTGCACCATTCCGGTCATGCATTTCCAAATTATGCATTAATCTAGGGCCACATTACATGGCCGTGCATAGGCACAATTGAGAATCCCAGGCACATGTGACACACCTGACACATGTAAAATAATTTATTGACACTAACACCTTTATTCTTGTTTTATGCCATTGTTCCAAAAAAAAAAAAAAAAAGAGAAGAGAAAGGGAGAAAAGCAAGAAAGACAAAGAGAGGAGACATGACCATGCGCTTGAAGAAGCTCATCCAGCAGCAAGGCCATTCCTCAACAAAACGACAAGCCAATAGTCAAACACGATGATGGAGTACAACACAGAGAGATGAAGATCGACAGACCTTTCAACATGGTAAGATATGCATGCTTCAACAACACTATAACCATGATAGATTAGGAAACCTCTTCGTCGGCATACCCTTGAGCACTTTGCTCAAGACCCAATTTCTTGCACCATATTTCTTCCCATGCATTTTCCAAGTACGCATGCGTAGGGCTACATTACAAAGCCGTGCACAAGGCACATTCTTCTTCTAACCCATGCACTAATGCACTTACCCATCAGTCATGATGGGTCACAAGTACTTGGTATGGAGACTAGGGAAGCCATCTTTGGAAACACCCGAGGATATCACAGCGACAACAACTAGAGCCAGGTAGCAATCCACCACAAGAGTTGCTCACAATCAACATTGACAACCTCTTTCGAGTAGCTCACAATTTTTGAAAGCTCACAAAGACACCATCCAACTGGAATACACGGATGAAGTCCATACAAAGGTTGCAATGACAAAATGATGAACCTGACAACTGCCCAAAATACAATGGGAAGATGCACTGCTCCTACTGATACATGGACACTACCTCTCAATGTACTACATGGAACAACCACTACAACAAGGGTCTGTCAGGGATGACAGACTCAAGAGGGGGGGGAGTGTTGAAGCTCAAGGTCAAGGAAAAAGCATGGAAGCGCATCAAAGAAGTGGACACACAAGAAGAAGGAGCAAGTAGGGAGCTCCAAGATTCACATGTCAAATTTTCAGAAGAAATCCCTATAAAAATAGTGATTTTTATCACTAAAAATCATTGTAAATACCATTTTCTATTTTTACAGCTCCATTTTGTTCAAACCAAGGAGTCCTTGAACTTGAGGAGTATTAGATGTATCATACTACCAATTTTCATAATTTTTAGATTCCATTTGAGCCCCCAAATAAGCCCTAGAACCTAATTTTTAACTAGGTCGGACACTAGGTCTGGACAGGGCCAAAACCACTCAAAAACTATAAAAAGGGCTGGAGAGCTCATTTTTGAGGTAGCTTGTTGTAGATTTCAGCTTTGTAAGAGAGTTCTTTTGTAATTCAAGTCCTTCCATTGTTCCACTCTTTGCTCTTACCTTGTGCGCGTGTGTGTGTATGTGTGTGCATGTTTGTATGCTTTCACTCACGCACTTGTGCACTTCACTTGCTCTTGGTCTTCATACCGGTCCTCACGTCTCCGCGGATTGACATTTATGAGGTGAAGCTCCTCACGTTGGTACTCACCATTGTGCTAGAGTGACAAGAGGCTCCAAGTATCTTTTAATCCTGCATCCACTTACATAGTTTAGCATAACTTCCCCATTTTTTTTTGCAAGTTGTACAACTCCATTAGGACCAATCCTATGTAGAATATATGATCCATGTCACCTTTTTTCTAGTTTTTTTACTATGTTCATTAAGTGTGTATGTTAAACCAAATGACCTTCTTGAAACCTTTATCTTTTATATGCAGATCAAAGTAAGCTTTCTGTCTCTTCTTGTCTGCATAGGTACTCATGACATCTTGTAATCTTGATGCTCCTATTTTTTCTAACTCAATAATCCTATTAGATAGTTCATATCTTATCCAAGTCAACTGATTTCCTATCCTTAAGGTAGGTATTAGAAATTCCATTTGCAAGAAGCAATCAACCCATACACTGGATTAAATGGAGTAGTTCCTATTGATGTTTTGTATGCTACTCCATATGCCCATAGGACATGATGTGGTTGCATATCCCAATCTGTTCTTTTTATGTTTACCAATTTGGACATCATAGTACACATAAGTTTATTATTGCTCTCAGCTAATCCATTCGCCTGTGGATGATAGGGTGTTGATTTCCTATGAATTATCATGGATTGTTCAATCAAAAACTCTGTAACTTGATTTGATGAGTTCATTTACCACTTATCGATTCAATTGGTAATCCAAACTAGTTATTACATTCTCATACAGGAACTTGGAAGTTGTTTGAGCATCATTCTTAGTAGTGGCTTTTGCTTCAGCCCATTTTGTCAAACAGTGAATTGCCACTATAATGTATTATGCATGAGACTTTTAGTTGGTGGATTCATTGGTCCAATAAAATCCAATCCCCATTTACTAAAGGCTCTAGAAAATATTAAGGGTCTCAAAGGCATGTCATCTTTCTAATTGAATGTTTAATTCTCTGGCAAATATCACATATCTTCACATAGATTTTGGCATCTTGGAATAATGTTGGCCACCAGAATCTTGAGTAGAGGATTAATTTAGCAATCCTATCACTTGAAAAGTATCCTCTTACTACTCTTGAATGAGATAATTCCAACATTTCAAAGTACTACTCCTCAAGAGCACAAATTCTAAGATATCCATCCATTCCTCTCTTGTACAAATAATTATTTAACAATAAAACTTCCTTACACATTTCGTTCAAGTTTCTTGTGTCTGAATTCATTTTATCTGATTTTTCTTGAGAGTATTGTTTGAAATATTCTAGTATGTGTTCACTCCACTTGGGATTTTCTTGAAACCAAAATAAAGCTATTGGTTGCAACAACTCTTGATGTGTACATTTATCACATTGAGATACATACTTATCCACATCTCTCTCTTTATTTGGCCAAAGAGCTCCTATTCTTGATAAATTATTTAGGTCACTATCTTTGAAGCATGCAAACATGGATTACATAGATGTGCTTTCCAAATAATTTTGTTGCTCTTCTTCAGGTACACAATATTCCAATAATCCGATTGAATTCAAATGATACATGTGTCCTGATAATAGAAAGAAATCTCTACTTTGCAAGATCACATTTTTATATATAATATTTATGTGTTTAGGTCCAAATGAGAATATTGGTACTAAGGATTTTTTCCACTTTGGTATGCTTTTTGTTTTAAATAGATAAGCATTAGGTAGATCATCATCTATGTTTTGGGGTTTATCCCCTGTCATTATTCTAGATAAATGATCTGCCCTAATGTGATTTTTTTATTGTCTAACCATCACCTCAAAGTCAGATTCCATCAAAAGTAAGATAAGGACCACCACTACAAGAGATATGGCTCTCATCCCAACCTTATGTCTCTATAAATAGATCTCTCCAAGTGACTAGCTGCTTTAGCGAATTGATATTATTCATCCAAGTGCCACCCATGTAACTACATGTGCTACAAGTATCCTAGTTAATTGGATTTAGAACCTTCTAGAAGATTGGTATTGTGTTTGGGTAAAATATACACTATTGTCCATGATCCTTACAAAACTTGAACCCAAGACCTCCCACTAGAGGCTCAAACACCTTAACTTCGAAGCCATAACACTTGCTTTTAAGAGCACACATCTAGTTAAGTCCAACATCACAACTTTGGGCTTACATGAGACCAACCAAATGATGTAATTATTTTTCTAGGTGAAAAAAATTGTTTAAAATGCCCATCAACTTGTGATTTACCTTTGGCACAAGGCTCTAAATTCTTTCTTATGCCCTTTGTTATGGAAATTGAGGCAATTTTACATGTTTTCTCTTTGATTGACTTTTGCTCTTATCATTAATTGTAGAGAAAGCATAAAGAATAGCCTCATTGATGTTCTTGAACTTGTACAAAGAGAACTATCCACCAAAGAACTTTGAGATGGATCTAAAAATCACCCAAAAATTTCTTCAAACAAGCATTGTGAGGCCAACAAAATAGTGTTGAAGAACTAGACGATGCTCAAGCTAAATTCAATCTTAGTCCTCCCTCCTAAATCACCAAATGGATGTAGCATAGAGGTAAGAAATTTCCAGTTAAGTGAGCTTTCGGGAAGAACATGCTAGGATAGATGACCTCCTAGAAAGTCTTTCCTTCATAAACTTTGATTGTTGAAGTCCTCCCTCACGTAAAACCAATGGCACCAACAATAACCTTGGTGAATATTGTTAGAGAATGAAAAGATATGCAAAGTTCATTACTGGATTTTTTGTAAGCCTTGGAGTTATCAAGCTGTTTCATAGGTTGCAAATTTTAGCAACAATCTGCAAATTGTTGACAATACATGCCTTCATCTACAATGTGATTTGATACCAATTAATGAGATCTTCCATAGACCTAAAAAAAAACACAAAAAACAAAGAGCTCTAGAGCACGATTTCACTATGTGCAAGTTTCACAAATGGATAGTCTCAATATTGTTTGTGGTTGACAAAGCCACGTTATGTTTTATTAGAAGATACAAGTACAAGTGCTCAATGGTCACCTAACCTTTTACATAGACACTAATGGTAACACTTTGTAATAGACCTTATGCCCCATATATAGTCTAAATAGTTATAGGAACATGACACCAAGAGAGAATTTACATGTAGGCACACTCCACCAAAACAAAACAAAACAAAAGATAACAACAAAAAGGAATTATTTGGAAAAATACGTATAGGATAAAGATAGCAAGCAACAAAGAATTTACATGTAGGTATACTCCACCAAAACAAAACAAAAGAAACGAAAACAAAAACTAGGTGATATTTGGAAAAATACGTAGATGATAGAGATAGCAAGCAAAATGCTAAATAACATAAAATTGATTTTTGATGCATGAAAATCACGAGAAAACTTATCTTAGAGTTTGAAGTTTCCACATGCAAGTATGTAGAGATACAAGAAATGGTTGACATATAGTTCTATTGCATCTCCAACTGGATCTCAATTGTCCTCGTGCCAAAAAAGTATTTGCACGGGATTCATTGGTAGCAAACATCCAACTTCAAAGCTTTGCACAAGTTTGTAGATGGATCCAATTGGTATCTTCCAACTGCTTAAAAGATAGCTCTCTAAGTGAGGATTCCATAGAAGTGTTGAAAATGAGAGAGCTATGGACAATTTGGTGGAAGAGGATAGTCCAAATATGGTCTTGTAGAGAGAGTGTAGGAGAAATTTGACTTTCTCCTTCCTACTCTATGGAGATCTATAGACAAACTATGCATGTGAACCTCCAAATAATCCCATATGCAGAGACATTTCCGCCTTTTATGCCCTCATATAGAGTGTGTGATCCCTTTCTTCCTCAACTTGAAAGGGAGGAGAATGAACTGAAGCTATCAATCCCTTCTCTCATGTGGGTGCTCGTAGGCAAAACTCAACATCCATGCGAGCACTTGATGATGAACATACTACTAGGCACTCATAGGGTGCTTGTGGGCTCCTTGGAGGGGCTCAATGATAGCATTTTTTGCTGAATATGATCTTTCTGCAACCTCGTCACGATGAAAACTGTGCACAAAGAAAAATCAAGATGATGACGATCCTCAAAATTCAAAAAAAAAAAGAGCCTCCAAAACTCTTTGCATGAGAAATTTCTTCCTTTCCCAAAACATCAAACTTGCTCAGATACCAAATATTAGAACTCTCCCAAATTCTCTCTTGAGGACTTGAAACAAAAACTCATGAATGATGTGTGTGCCACTCTCCTTCCATCCATTATATCCCTTGCATTCAAAATGGCAATGATCTGGAATGGTCTAGTGCCGGCATGTGGCCACCATGCAACACTCATCCCCATTACCATTGAATACCTTAGGATATCCCCTGAGTTAGGGACCTTGGCTATGACTAGCCCTTGTCCCACACACACATGGAAAGGTCTCTATAGATTAATGTCTAACAAGATGAGGGACAAATTCCAAAACAAGAGCAGATTAAGAAGGAATTGAAGGATTACATTAAAATCATGGGAAAGCATATATTCAAAGTAAAAAGAAGGAAAATTCAAGTACACTATGTTATGTCAAGAGTTTTATAGTTTTGAGAGGTCTCATGTAGTGTACAAGAGGTGAAAAGCAGTAGGTTTACACAAGCTGCTTGATGAACCAATCTTCTTCATAGATTTTGAAAGATGTGAATAGGTTATGAACTCATTGCAAGAGGTGAAGAGGAACAATTCTGATCCATAATTTACTTGCAAGGTAAAAAATTGGGAAAATGAATAGGTGGAAGTCATAATATGGCCATAACATATAAAAGATTCTCTATAATTTATATTATGGGGACCAAGATAGATGTTAGGTTTGTAAAGAAGGATGCATCCTCATATGGAGGGTATGCTAAATTCATAGATTTTAAACAAAAGCCAAATGTAGAAAACATCAAAACTTTCCTACATCTATTATGTTTCCCTAGTATTCTTGGATATACAATGCCTCATAAACCAATCACTTTGGTTATGATGAATAATAAAGATAAAACAAATCCTTTTGAAATAGTGGACATGTCATTATATGTTAATGAACAATGGAAAGAAGTAGCAAAGTGCTGGGATACCAAGAAATTTATGAATGGAGACAATTGTTGAAAAAAATTATATATCATGTTTTGGGTGTTGAAGATAAAATCCAATTGGCACTAGAAGCTCAAAATTTTAGAGAAACTATAGTGGGAGTCAAACACCCTAGTAGGAGAGTTATGGACAAAGAAGTACCAAAGAAGAGAAAGAAGATAGTATCTGAAATTCAACCTCCCCTAAAGAAAAGGAAATTGAATCCAAGAAAGATTGAGTTAGATGCAGAATCAATGACTGAAGACGAAATGAAAATAGAGCAAAAGAAAGTACAAGCTGATAAGGAGATACATCCTCTTCAAAATGATAAAGAACAATTAATTTAGTTGTTTGATGAAAGACAATGACAAAAGAGCATTATATGAGACACAATATCAAAAGAATGTAGAAGATTGTTCAGACAAAGCAACAGATTGGATCCAAGTAGGAGTGGAACATTATGAAGACTTACATGAACAAATGATGAACACCAAAACAAAATTGGTGTTTATCAAGAAAGAGGTAGCTTTATTAGCCTACTTCTAAGAATTGCAATGGCCTCCAGATAAGAGGACAATTGTGGTAGCGGTGGTGAAAAAAAAGGAAGGAACCAAAACTGAAGCAAAAAATGAAAGAAATTAAGAAAAAGGGAAGAAAGAAAAGGAAGGTAATTGATACCAGCTGATGAAGTAGAAGGGGGATCAATCTTGATCCAGAAGTTAGAGAAAAATATTGAAGACACAGAAATAGGGAAAACTTCTATAGTTATGATTGAAGAACTATCAAAGAGTGATGATAATGATGTGGAGGGATTTCTAATAAGGATTTTGAATCTATCAGAGCCCAACAATCCAAACAAGAATATAGGGAATCTGATTAAAGAGTTGGAAGCAACAATAAATATCATACAAGAATAAAGAGAAGAACAATCAAGTGAAGAGAAGGTGTACATATGGAAAACAAAGCTAGAATATATTCAAGAAATTTTAAATGATATTTAGAATGTAAATGATTTACACGACATCACGATGAAAGATGTTTCAAAGTAGGATCAAGAAGAGCAGGAAGAAGAAAATAAAGGTGAAGATAAAGAAGAGGAAAATAAAGAGGAAGAAAAAGAGACTCAAGAAGCATTAAGGGATAAAGAGGATCAGGAAAGGGAACAACATGCACAAGAATGAGAAGAAGCAAAAAAAAGGTTGGAATTAACTAATCAAGAAACACAAATGGAGATGACAAAGTTTCCTAAAAACATAAGAAACTATGTGAATTCATCAAAATCAAAGATTCTTTCATCAAGGGGGTATAATTATTGAAATTTGAATATAAACTTTACCAGTCTCTTCCTTATACAAAATAACACACTTCAGGCACAAGAATCACCGAAAAAGATTCTTTCTAGCTATACCTACATTCGAAAGAAGAATAACTTCTAAGTATTTTAGAAATCTTCATAATGTGTGAGAGGATGAAGTAGATTGTGAATGTTATGACCTTTGAAGGATAAATCTTGGAGTCCATTAAAAAAAAGGGGCAATTTAAAGTGTCTGAGGTTGTTAGTCCTTTATGCTATGGTGATTCGGGAGGACAACTCCAAAGTACAACATCAAACATATCTTTAATTTTTTATTCACATTATGTATGTCTTCCAGTTTTAGGTATGCTCAACATCCTAGATTTTTAATATCTCTACAACTTTTTTTACATTATGTATGTCGTCGAATTTTGTTGATATCACTAAAACTCTTGTCACATTGTGTATATCTTGAAATGTTTTTGATATCTCTACATCTTTTGTCACATTATGTATGTATTCAAATTATGTTCAAAGTAATGGTAATCACATAGAAATATATGCCTTCTTTTGTTGATATATTTAGGTAGTGATGTGTATGAACACTCTAGGATCATCGGGGCACTTTTTTCCCTCTTTAGGAGGTTTTTTTCCCCGGCTTGTATATACGCCTATTGCCCTAATGGGCTACTTATCTTTGTACATTCTCTAGTAATACATTCAATATTGTGTTTTGTGCTCCAAGCTTCTTCTTCTTCCTTGTGCTGTTCGTGTGCTTCCGCAGACGTCTAACTCCAACAATTGGTATCAGAGCAGGTCGTCGCTTCATCTAGGGCGCCGTCGACACTCCTCTATTTGCACTCTCAGAATCGCACGAATTTTGGTGAGCATACTCAGCGTGTTTTCGAGATCAAAACATCTTCGCTCTGTAGTGCCGAAATCGCGATTTGAGCTCGTTTCGGCCTTCGAATGCACCATTGTAATGCTTGTGCAGGCTATTTCGTCTTTTTGTGCCAAAGGTATATACCAGTTTCTGTTCGCCAGTTTAAGCATCTTGAAGTCTGCTACACATCTAGTAGAACTCGTCTGGGCAGTTCCGTTCACCATGGCTGAAAGCAGTGATGTATTTAGCATGTTGGCTGTTGAGGATATGTTGGATGGTACCAACTACCCGTTGTGGGCTTATATGATGCGACATGTATTGGTTGCAAAAGGACTATGGAACATTATGCAGGGTGTTGAAAAACGTCCTATCACACCTGCAATTGTTACAACAGCAGGTACAGAAGCTGATGCAGAAGGTGTCGAAGATGATGATATTCTGCATATTCCTGTTCGCACTGCAGTTTCTGTTGCACCTACTGCAGAGCAGATTCGTTGGGATGGCAGAGATGCCTAGGCATATGCATTGATAGCTTTGTGTCAAACATGCCATTATTCCTCACATACGCTCTTGCAAAACAGCTAAGGATGCTTGGGATACACTTATCACATTGTACCAAGCTAGGAATGAGGCTCGCGTTGCTTACCTCCGAAAACAGTTGGAGAGTGAGCACATGAATGAGAGTGATTCTATGGACAGTTTCCTAACGAAGATCAAAGACTTGAAGGAACAGTTGATTTCTGCTGATGAGGTTATACCAGATAGCTCACTTGTGTAGACCGTTCTGAATGGTCTTCCTGATTCATATCACAGTTTTGCTTCTACTCTTCGCTTGATGATGAAAGGCAATCCAAATGCCTTATCATTTGAGGAGTTAGTCTCTGTTCTGTTGCAGGAAGATCAGTCTAGGCAGAACAGGTCCATTATGCGTGTTGTCGATCAAGCTTTCCTGGCTAGTCAAAAGGGCAAAGGAAAATGGAGCTCTTCTACTAGTAAGCAGAAATCTACAAATGCTGCACATTCGAAGAACCAAGACAAAGATGAGAAAAAATAAAAAAAGCAGAAATTGTTTTGTAAGTACTGTAAAGGGAATGATCATATCATAAAGAACTGTCCAAAACTGGCTACAAAAGAGGCAAAGAAGAAAGAGGCTCGAATGGATGTTGCAGAAGCCTCTACACCAAAAACGGAGTCTGCTAATCTTGTGCAAGAAGAAGAATGGGCATTTACTACTGTTTGCAGTTTTGACCCATCTTCTCATGAGCAGTGCATGTCTGTAGTAGACTCAGATGTTTGGTATTTTGAAAGTGGGGCGACCAAACATATTACCTCGCAGCGCAGTTTCTTCTCTTCACGCGAGCCTACCCCTATAGGGAATACTATTACATGCGCCAACAACTCCTCTTATCCTGTTATGGGAGTTGGTAAGATCATTTTGACTACTGCTGATGGTAGTTCTTTCACTTTATCATATGCTTTATTTGTGCCAGGGATCAAGAAGAATCTGTTATCAATTTCTGCATTAGCCAAGATTGGCTTGGTTGTGAAATTTCTTGATGATAGGTGTACAGTTCATGATCTGTCAAATGGCGATGTGATTATTGCTTCTGGCATTTTATGTCGTGGGCTGTATAAGCTCATAGACTATGAAAGATCTGTAAATGATTTGGCATGTGTAGTAAATGATTCTCAGGCTATGTCAGCTGCAAAGCTTTGGCATGCACGCTTTGGTCATCTGAATTTTGCTAGTTTGCTACGCCTGCAGAAATCTGAAATGGTCTCCTCTTTGCCCAAACTTGAGGCACCTGGAAAACATGTTTGTGAAGGCTGTATTTTGGGCAAAATGCAACATTCATCCTTTCCAAAAGATGGTTCAGTTCAGGCTACTCAGAAATTGCAGCTTGTACATAGTGATGTCTGTGGTCTTATGCAGACACCTTTTGGGAATTACCTTTACTTCGTGACTTTCATCGATGATTTTTCCAGGCATGCATGGGTATATCCATTGAAGGCGAATTCCGAAGTGTTCATGTGCTTCAAACAGTTTTTGGTTTTGGCTGAAAGACACCAAAGGAAATACAAAGTGTTTTGGGATATATTAGATGTCATAAAAGGTTTATCAAGATGTATGCAGACATAACTCGACCAATTGCCAGGATTCCAAGTAAAGATGTTCCACATAAGTGGGAAGAAGAAGAGGAAAATTCTTATCATATTCTCATATGAAATCTTGTGGAAGAACCCATCTTAGTTACTCTAGATTGGTCCAACGATTTCAATGTGCATATGGATGCTAGTGCCTATGCAGTAGGGGAAGTTCTTACATATCATAGTGAGGAGTAAATTGAACAGATCTATCCAATATGCAAGTTGAATATTGACTAAGGCTGAGAAGAATTACAATCCCACCAAGAGAGAAGCTTTGACAATCATTTTTGTAGTGCAGTATTTTGATTATTTTTTTCATGGGGTGAAATTTGTGATTGTTATTGATAATCAACCACTTAAGTATTCATTGAATAAGCAAGAAGCAACAAGTATAATCTAGAGATGGTTCCTATTGTTTGAGTAATTTGAATTTTCCATAGTTCATAGACTAGGTAAAAAAAATCTCATGGTTGATTATCTATCCAGAGTTAGCCTAGAGAACTAAGACATTGGGGTGAATGATGAGTTCTTGGATGTTGAATTATTCATTATATGAAGCTATTAAAGAATTTCTTAGAATAAGGAAGTATATTGATGAAGCTAACTCCATGGAGAGAAAGAGATTGCTCATGAAAAGCAAGTCATATATCATTATTGATGGAAAACTATATAGACATGGAAAGGTTAGTATCCTTAGGAAGTGCATGGAAGAAGAAGAAGAGGCATACTGTTCTTAAGACTACACATGAAGGTCCACATTGTGGGCACCTCCTTGGGCACATTATGAGTCAAAGAATCTTATGTTTTGGTTCATGGTAGCCAACTTGGTTCAAGGGTACAAAGGAGAAAGCACAAGCATGTGATGCATGTCAAATATGTGGACCCAAGCCCAAAAAGGAGAGGCAATATCCATTGGCTATCTCCACATCATGGCAACCCTTTGAGAAATGGGGTTTGGATTTCATAGGGCCTATTTATCCAACATCTTTTCAAAAGATAGACAGGTACTTGCTAGTTGCAAAAGACTATGCCACTAAGTGGGTTGAGACCATTGCTTGAATGGATTGTACTACCCAAACATTGATTTTTTGTATACCATCCTTTTTTGATATGGGCATCCATTAGAAATTTGTAGTGACCAAGGACACATTTTGTTAGTCAAATATTATGGGAAATTTTTAACAGGTACATGATCCAAGAGCAAGTGGGCAAGCAAAGTCAACAAACAAGGTATTGGTAGCCCTACTAAAAAAGGAATGAAGTCTTATGCCTACTACTTGGGAAACCACATATTTAGGAACCTTATGGGCTTATATTTACATGCAAGGAAGCCATTATCTACTCCCCCTTTTAGTTGGTGTATGACATAATTCCAATTGAGCCTTTTGGGTTTTTACATGGCTCTCCTAGAACAAAAGTTGTACCAACAAAGAAAACTCACTTGGTTTCTATCAGATTCTCATCACTCAATAGGCTAGAGGAGGTTCACATGGATCCTAAAAGGCACTGTTGGAAGCAGTCAGAGGCACAGACGCCACGGAAGCATGTGAAGACGAAGCAGGGAGCCAGGCGGATCAATTTTTTAAACAAATATATTTCTTATTAATTCTCCAAACATTCAACAGTGATTGTTATCACTAATTGTAACATATGTATCATAAGAAAACCCCATTTTGTAATCCATAGCTCCATTTTGTGCAAGCCGAGGAGTCCTCGAGCTTGAGGAGCTTAGGTAGAATACTCGTACCAAATTTCGTTATTTTTAGACATCGTTTACCCTTCCAAATAGCCTCTAGGACCTAATTTTTAACTAGGCCGGTCACTAGATGTGAAACCGGTCAAAACTAGTCTAGAAACTATAAAAAGAGCTAGAGAGCTCATTTTTGAGGTTGGTTCATTTTTGATTAGTGTGAGCATAGAGCTAGTTTGAGCTGGTAAGAGCATTCTTGAGTAATAGAGCTAATTTCCCACCTTCCATTGTGTCTTGCTTGTCTCTTCATTGTGTGTGTGTATGTGTGTGTGCATCTTTGTGCTTCTCACCTTCACTCTCACATCATCTTACGTTCACGATCTTCATATCACTCCTACCTCTCCCTCGGATTGACATTAAGGAGGTGAAGCTTCTTAACGTGGTTCTCACCATTGTGCTAGAGCAACACCAAATTTGGCGCCGTTGCCGGGGATCGAGTCTAGGACGAATGTGTGATGGTAAGAGTATAGCAAGAAGAGGCGTTGGAAGGTAAAAATTTCAGTTTTTGTTGTTGTTTTTACTTAGTTTTTAGTGTTTTTCACCTCCCCCATACTCCATCTTCATCATCGCATCATCATCTCCATCTCCAAAAAAATCAGAAAATTCACCATATCCCCCCATTCACCTCAATTCCCCTCATTTGTGCATGCGAGAGGGCGAGAGAGAGTTTTTGCGCTTGTATGCACTTGTGTTTTCTTGAGTTTTCTTGCAGGTACAGAGCTTCAGAGCATCAGGAGAGCTTCCAAAAGGTAAAACATGTACTTTCTGTCAGAAATTTCCGAGTAGGGCGGACCATCGCGATGGTCTGCAATTTTCGGTTTTTGAGGTAGGCGACCACACCACTAGATAGGCGATACTTGCGCATTCACGGAACCACAATTACATTTCAAAAATTCGTTATTTGGTGGACCATCGCGATTGGCTCGGACCATCGCGATTGTGTCGCACCATCGCGATTGGCTCACGCCATCGCGACGGCTCGGCCGGACCATCGCGACGGTTCACTTTTTCGGACCATCGCGACGGTTCACTTGAGCCATCGCGACGGTCCACTTCGGACCATCGCGATTGTTCAGCTGACCCCGGACCATCGCGATTGGCGCAAGCCATCGCCACGACAGTGCCACGTGTCACGATAGACCATCGCGACGGTTCGTTTTTCGGACCATCGCGACAGCCCAAAATCGGACCATCGCGATTGGCTCAAGCCATCGCATCGCGGACCATCGCGACGGTTCATTTCGGACCATCGCGATTGTCCACCGTTGACCGTTGACCGCGCCATCGCGATTGTCCAAATCCCGCGCCATCGCGACGGTTCGCCTTTTCGCACCATCGCGATTGTCCAAATCCCGCGCCATCGCGACGGTTCGCTCGGACCATCGCGACGGTTCGACCTCACGCCATCGCGATCGTTCACTTCGAGCCATCGCGACGGTTCGCCTTTTCGCACCATCGCGATTGTCCAAATCCCGCGCCATCGCGACGGTTCGCTCGGACCATCGCGACGGTTCGACCTCACGCCATCGCGACGGTTCGCTTTTTCGGGCCATCGCGATTGTCCAAACTCCACGCCATCGCGACGGTTCGCTCGGACCATCGCGACGGTCCCAGACCATCGCGATTGCCCACCCCCATCGCAAATTTTGGACTTCAATTTTTGACCAAATTTGAGGGTATTTTTGAAAAATTTTTGGACCATTAGGCTCATAGAAGACCCCTTAGCTCATTTTTAAGGGAAATCTTGATTGTCAGTTTTTACCCCCCAGGGCCTGAACGCGTATAACTTTTTCATCCGAAGTCCGTTTTTTGAGCTTAATAGCTCGTTAGAAAGCTCGCGACGAGTACTACGTGACCTCAACTGTTTTTTTCATAAAGGATACGTCTATTTTTGGATAAGATATTTTGAGGTTCACCTAGTTTGGGACTAGGAAGCCAGGGGGCACACATTAAAAATTTGGGCAAAAAGGGAAGGGACTAAAAGGTGTATATACTCAAGTGCTTGATCACCTTGTGAAATGGTCTAACATTGGAATTTTCCAGGTCTAGCAAGGGCAATCCAAGGCAAGCGAGCAAGGCAGTGAAGACAGCAGAGCTTGGGAAGCACGGCTTCTTGGGCAACAGGGCATCAGAGCAACCAGAAAAGCCGACTCGAGGTTGGAAGATTACTCAACCCCCTCAGTCAATTTTTAGCTTAGGCTAAACGGTAGTTGTGGATTTAAGACGATAGGAACGCCTCAAGTTCAAGATACCTAATTCTTTCAAGTTTAAGACTTAAGTAAAGGTGTGTGTGACGAAAACCTAAAGAAAAGAACCTAAGTCTGACGGAACGAGAACTCAAAATCATAACGAAAGTCGAATTCCTGACGCATAAATTAAGACAAGAATCCAGAGAAAATTAAAAAGAATCAAGAATTAATCACAAAGGACCATTGACGATCTAAGGGTGTAATTGAGCGTGCAAGGAAGAAAATTAATGAACCTTAGATCAGGCAAACATATAGGTAAGTCGGACAGAAGAAGCCTTAGATCATCAGAGGCTAGTGTAAGAACCACGGCTCGATCTTGGGCTCAGCAATTGAATAGTAGTTATCCCTACGAGTTGAGCTCAGAATCAAGTGAATCAGAAATGGCATTTAGCGCAGACAGACCAGAAGGAGGATCTCATGTAGCATACCTAGAAAAACCTGAAGGACCCTATAGAACGCAGTTAGAGTTTCTCCGAACCAACCGACTAGGTGCTCGCATCTATGAGGATGGTTTGCAAAGGCAAGTGGTGCAACTGCACAACCCTGATCAACCCATTGGATTGGAAAGACCAGTGGTGAAATTTGAGAGAGACGCTTACATAGACAAAGAAGGAACCATGTACATCCTAAGTACACAGCCCAACGATACTAATGAGTTTGGCACAATTCAATTAGAGACGGAAGTGAAATTTCAAGGAAAAGAACCGTTAGAAGAACCTAGGACACCTAGAGGGAAATCCGTATTAACAAGAGTACTCATCCCAGAGTGGATCCCTCAAGACAACAGGAGCACCGAGTTGTTCGTAAATAAAGAAACAGACGAAGCCTTTTGGAGGTACAGAAAGGAAAACCCCAGTGAGGTAGGCATCATCACAATCTATGAATTCAAGGACCCAGATACACCTGGAAAGGTGGTATACCTGGATGAGACTTCAGAAAGAGTCTTTGTGGTGCCTGAGCGCGCTAAAAACACCTACACTTGGAGAGGTGAATTGATATTCCCTCCATCCAGAACAAACATGAATGCAAATCAACAAGGGGCAGGAACATCCTCAGCCCATGGAAATCAAAGAGAAGGAAATCACGAGAGACCGGAAGTAAGCTTTAATCATCCCATAGGGAGAGATAGAACAACCACGGACACTAATAGAGCGGATAGACAAAGAGATCATGGAATACCAGGTGGTAGAGATGATTTTCCTCTACCTAGACCACGTGAACACACAAGAGTTTTGAGGCCCACGCAATTAGTGAAATCAATGAAAAATTATTTTGATGGGACAGGAGATCCCTATGACCATGTCGCAGAATTCAAGCAAGTACTAAGAGCAGAACAAGTCGAGGACATGTTCACGCAGTACAACGCATTTGGACTAACGTTAAAGAATACCGCTTTAACTTGGTTCCAACCACTGCAACAAAGGCAATTTAGAGACATCCATCATTTTTTAGAGTCATTCATTACTGAATTCTCTAAAAGTGGGGTTAGACATGACACGTCTTCGCTGATTCATAGTTTTAAACAAACCCCTCAGGAAACAGTAAGACTGGCAGGTCGTAGATTCAGACAATATGTCGAACGATGTCCAACGCAAGAGCTACCCTCACAAGCCAAACAAGTATCACTGTTCCTAGATGGCTTGTTGAGCGCTAAACTACGCTCTTATGTGTACCTAAAAGAACCCAGAACGCTAGAAGAGTGTATAAGAATATGTATAGACATTGAGGACAACTTAGGAGATGAATTAGAACTCTCAAAGGTCTATAAGGACTCAGATTGTTCTTCTCTAGCATCCACAAAATTGTCTAGCTCGATAGAGGACCTAGCAGAAAAAGTGGCCCAAAAACTAGGAGTTTCTAGTAAACAGGTGCCCAAGCTACCTACAAATGTACGTTGTTACGCTTGTGGTGGAAATCATTTGGCAAACATGTGCCCCAATGCACCTCAACCTCACGCCAACCCTAGTGGCCAATATTGCACAATTGAGAGAAGATATACTAATCATACGGCTCAGGACTGCCCATACAACAAACAAACCGTGAGACAGAACTACCCGCAAACATACCAGCAGTCAGGTAGGTATCAAGGCCAATACAATGCTCAGCCTTATTACTATAGGCCTCCTCAGAACTACCCATACCAGGCTCAACAGAGACCTCAACCCGTCTTAGCTCAGCAGCCACCCCCACCAGCGAATGTCATCTCAGTCAAATACGCTGCTGCAGCAGAGAACCTAAGTAGGGCCTTAGTGCCTTCTTCACCCCTGATCATAGAAAGTGACCCGAACTCAAACAGTTTTGACTCTACTCATGTAACTAGTCCACCCGCTTATTACACGGAGTCACCAGAGCATGTGGAGACATATCATTATGATAGTCCACCAATGGAACCTAGTTGGGAGCCAGATTATACTAATGTGATGTACGCAAACCCAAACCCACGGCCCCAACTGAGACAACAGAGACCACAGGGCCCTAGAGGACCATGCTTTAGGTGCCAAGGAGATCATTTCATTAAGGATTGTCCACATCCCCCAATAGCAAGGCAATCACAGTACTATAACATACAAGGCTTTTGTGCCGATTGTGGCAAAGAGCACATAATCAAAGATTGTCCTAAGAACCCAGTTAACTCTTCGATTGTGACACCAATCAACGTGATAGGTATTGTAAACAATGCAGATGGATCCAATACTACGTACGTGCCTATCCAAGCTATAACCAGAGCCCAGGCGCTCTTACAAAACCAACAGCTTAATCAAGAGAAAGTAGCCGGAACTAGTGAAGTTGCAGAATCGAGTAGTAAAAAGACAAAATCTTGGAAAGATTCTAGAGGAAGAATAAAGAGAAAATGGAGTAAAAAGATAAGTGAGTTGGAAGGAAGTTTAAGGGAATCTAGAGCCAAAATACAAGAATTGACCTCACAAGAATTAAACCAAGAAATCCCAGCTCAAAAATCAGGATCAGTTTTAGCGGAACCCATACCCGAAGACCTAGACATGATGTTTCGTGCATATCAGGCTGGAATAAAAGAGGGACCTCAAGTAACGGAAATGAGTAAAAACTACCCTCGAGCTGATCTAGAAATTGAGAGAACTAAACTGTGCATGAAAATGGTAGAGTTAGCACAAGCTTTGTTCGAAGCCTCTAGATATCTTAATTGGAATAACATGGCAAAACCGGAACTACACTTTCAAGGACTAATGGAGAGGCTAGAACATTTGATAGAAAGCAAAGAGAAAAAGGATCAGTCTAGGAACCCTACTGTTCCAGAGACACAGGAAAGGAATGCACCATCCCTGTCTCAAGTACCTAATACAGAAAGTCAAGACAATTTGTCTTCCATACATAGGTACTCACATGAATTTTTGAGGGAAATCCAAGAAGAGAAATGGAGAAAAGAACAAGGAACTCATCCTCCTATTCAAGAAATAAACGACTTGCAGGAACAATTTCCCCAAGACATCCCCTCTATTTACGATGATGTAGAGGTGGAACAACTGAGTGAACCCACAGGATTTGAATCTAATTCTCTACAAGAATTACCTCAGTTCACGGGACCTTGGGAAGCTAAGTCTATTAGTATGAGAGCACCCACGATAATAGTGAGGAATGAAGAATCAGTGATCCCTAGGAACACGGATGTGGTCAAGAACACTAAAGTACAGTGTAATCTTACTCTAGAGGAGTTGTTAAAGGTAAAACCAGAATTGTGGAAGCACGTAGCAAATCAATTCCCTGAGCTAGCTACCACACCCTCTCAGATAGGATCACATAAGAAGATACCAGAGATACCTGTGGAAAAGATTGGAGACGTAAGCGAAGGAGAGGAAGGTAACACATATCTTCCAATAACCCATCAGGGCTACACCACGAAAGCCATCTTAGATTCAGGAGCCGGAGTAGCCATCGCTACTACCGCTTTATGGAAACGTTGGGGTAAGCCAGCACTCAGACCCACTAGGATGAAGCTACAAATGGCTGATGGACACATAGAAAAACCATTAGGCTTACTAGAAGGCATATCTCTCACCACTTGTGGTGTAGAATTTGAGCATACCTTTGCCATTTGTGACTTTGCAAAAAATCGTGCGTATGAGATGATATTGGGACGACCATTCATGCGTCAGTTGCAAATTGTACAAGATTGGGGAACTAATTCTTTGTACTTGCAACACTTAGGGGTGACTACCAAAGTCAATCTTAAAGACTATTCACATCGAGATGTACCCCCAATACAATGGAGTACCATCCATAAGACACCAGTAGAGACGGAATCCGTGCACTCATTAGAATCAGATCCTTCTTGGTTGCATGAGGATACCCATTTATGGATGTGTAAAGTAGCCAAACAAGAGGAAGAACGATTAGAAGCCAGGACCTTAGGTGCGGAACAACATCCACGAACCCTTCAAGATCCAGCCTATGCACCTGTAGTATTCCCAGACGAGGAATTCGAACCCCATGGTTGGGCAGAGATTCTAGCAACCATGGATGTAGCCATCAATGAAGAACAATGGACACCCCACTGTGACGAGGATGGCTATGACATCTCAGTTTTTACGATAGAGCCAATCATGGGAGATGCAATTTTAGAAGAGTGTGAACCAGACACTGATGCATTTGAGGATGCGAGTGATTTTGATTTAGAATCATTTATGATGGACTCACCCTTTGCATCAGAGGAAGAATATTTCTACGAAATAGAGACTCACACTCAGAGACACGAGGACATAACGAACGAAGTGAGATTAGCCACGGAAGTGACTACCAAGAGTGAAGGCAAGAAAAGGAAGAAGAAAGAAACCATGTCAGAAAAAGAAGAATCTTTGTTTGAAGTACCCGAGAACTTCAAGAAATATGAAATCGAAGATAGAAGAATCATGGTACGAATGCCTAATAGAAAAGAGAAGGATGGACAAGTATATGATAACCGAGAGAAAACCAAGAAAATAATAGTTGCCATAGAAGGAGAAGAAGAAAAATGCACCTACATAGGGCACGATTTGACGACTGAAGAAGAAGAAGAGTTAGTTGCCCTATTGCGCGAATATAGAGATGTTTTTGCTTGGAGTTACAAAGATTTGAAAGGAGTAGATCCAGATATATGTTCTCATAGAATCCCTATGACTCCAGATGCAAAACCGACCAAACAGAAACCTTATACGGACAATGATAATTACGCTGCGAAGATTAAAGAGGAGATAGATCGATTGATAGAAGCAGGATTCATTTACGAAATTGAGCATACCGAATGGGTATCCCCCATTGTGGTTGTGCCCAAGAAGAATGGAAAATTGCGTGTGTGTATTAACCTTAAAAAAGTTAATGCCGCCACGATTAGAGATAGTTATCCTCTTCCTATCACAGAACACCTATTGGAAAGAGTTGCGGGCAAGGAAGTTTACAGCTTTCTTGATGGATTCTCAGGCTATAACCAAGTAGCCATTGCTCCAGAAGACCAACACAAGACGGCTTTTGCCACAGAATGGGGCATATTTGCATTTCGTGTGATGCCATTTGGCTTAACAAATGCACCCGCCACTTTCCAGCGACTCATGTGTCATGTCTTTAAGGAATTCTTACGCAAGAGCTTGGAAGTTTATGTCGATGACTTATGTGCACATTCAAATGTAAGACAGACACATATTCTAGAGTTAAGACAAATATTTGACAAATGTCGAGAATATCAGGTTTGTTTGAACCCAGAAAAATGCGTTTTCATGGTCAGACAAGGCAAAATTCTAGGACACATTGTGTCAAAAAATGGAATCTCTACGGACGAGGAAAAGGTGAAGGTAATTGCAGAATTACCAAGACCAACTAATGTGAAAGAGGTACAGGCATTTATGGGCCATTGTGGATATTATCGACGATTCATACACATGTATGCAATCATAGCCAAGCCTCTGTACTCTCTTTTGACCAATTTTGAGTGGACAGATGAATGTGAAAATTCATTCAATGAACTTAAACGACGTTTGTGCTCAGCACCTATATTGACTACCCCAGATTGGAGTAAGCCATTTCATGTACATGTGGATGCATCCAATTACGCCATAGGATGTGTGTTAGCACAACCCACGACTGAAGGTAACATAGATCTCCCCATAGCCTACGCGAGCAGACAATTGAACGCAGCAGAAAGAAATTATACCACGACGGAACGAGAAGGATTAGGAATGATCTATGCAGTAAAGAAGTTTAGGCACTACTTGTTGGCCAACAAATTCAAGTTCTTTACAGATCATCAAGCCCTATTATATTTAGTCAACAAACCATGTAACACAGGACGACTGATACGTTGGTTTCTATTACTCATGGAGTATGATTTTGAAGTGGTAGTCAGGAAAGGAAAGACACATCTTAGAGCTGACCACCTCTCAAGATTAACCTCAGGAGAAGCTCCTCAAGGAGTAGCGGATGATCTACCAGATGCATACTTGTTCAACCTTGAGATAGCACCAGAATGGGCTAAGCCGTTAGTCCCTATTCTGACATACGGACCCAAGAGTCCTAGGATAAAGATCAAAGAAGGAGAGATTACCAAATCTCAGAGGTACCAAATAATAGCAGGAAGCATATATAAACAAGATAATCAAAAGATTCTTGCTTGTTGTGTAGATGAATCAGAACATGCGAATTGGTTGCAATTAGCACACTTAGGTGCACTAAAGCAACATCATTCAAAACATAGAACACTACAGACTCTGCAGAGATTGGGAGTATATTGGCCTACGATGGAAGCAGATGTCTACAAGTTGTGTAAGGAATGCCATGTTTGTTGTGAAAGACCACCAGTAGAGTATGCTACATTGTATCACGTGTCTCTCACACCAGACTGGAGTGAACCTTTAGTGACTTACTTGAGGACGAACACATTCCCTCAAGGAATGACCTTAGCTCGACAACGCAGTCTAGAGCAGGAAGCTCAAGACTATTCACTTATTGGCGATAATCTATACAAAAGAGGACGAGATGGATATCTAAGACAATGTGTTCATGAGAGCAATTATCTGAGCATACTAGAAACTGCACACCAAGGTGTTGCAGGAGGTCATTTTGGACCAGATAGGATAATCAAAGCCATTCTCTTTGCAGGATTATGGTGGCCCACTCTTCACATGGATGCACATACCTATGTAAAGAGATGTGACGTGTGCCAAAGAACTCAGTTTCCTACTCGCAGAGATGAAATGCCATTGAAACCCATGATGGGCGGACGTGCATTTTCTAAGTGGGGTATAGACTTTGTAGGACCCATTAACCCCCCTGCAAAAGGTACACATGCGGAATACATTATTGTTGCTACAGATTATCTGACGAAATGGGTAGAGGCAAAAGCCACAAAGAAGAATGATGCTCACACGACTGCAAAATTCTTATTTGAAAATGTCTTTACAAGATATGGACTGCCTATAGAGTTAGTGAGCGATCGAGGCACTCACTTTCTAAACCAAGTCATTGAATATTTGTTACAGGATTTTATGGTGATTCACAAGAAATCTGCACCATATCATCCTCAGGCCAATGGTCAGGCTGAAAGCACTAACAAGATACTTTGTACCGTACTGACGAAACTCGTGAACAATAAACGTTCAGATTGGGACAAACAGCTACACCACGCTGTTTGGGCATATCGAGTGGCCTACAAGACCGTACTCAATGCAACTCCCTTTCAGATGGTTTTTGGTCAGAATGCAGTGCTTCCTTTGGACTTCTTGATACCGACCCTTAAGGTTGCACAAGAACATCAGTGGACCGGCCATGAATTATCAGCGAGAATAATGGACTTGGAACGAGTAGGAGAAACCAGGCTAAAGGCAGCAGCAGGAATATACGCAACGAAGAAGCGACAGAAAGCATATTTTGATGCACATGTGAAAGATAAAGGCCTAAAAGAAGGAGATTTAGTTCTAGTGTATACGCTGAAACAGCATGCACGCAAGTTAGAAAAGCGAGGTTATGGACCTATGATCATTAACAGACTCTCGACTAGTGGAGCAGTATAGTTAGCCACCTTAGAAGGAGATATAATGCCTAATTACATTAGTGGCTGTAGAGTCAAGCTATATCAAGAACCTCTTACTGAGGATATGCTTAGACGACTCACGTTGGCAAAGAAGCGTAAGGAGGAAGAAAATAGAATACGAGCGGAAGCTCAGGCAGAAGCCATAGAACGCATTAAGCGCATGAAGCTAAGAAGACAAGGACTAGGGAGAGAACATTATAACCATCTGGAAACATCACCCAGATATCCCATGGCCATGTGTCAAGTAAAGTCAACCACTCATCCTAGCATAGTGGACAGAAGGCCATTCCTTACAGTTAGGCTAGAGCACGGTAACCATAGCCAAGAACTCAGGGCTTTAATTGACTCGGGTGCTGCGACTAGTGCGATTAGATGGTCCCACTATAAGGCTTCAGGAATAGAAATGCGGCCAATTGAGGCATACCTCATAGGCCTAGGAGGCATGGAAACCCCTTGCATGGGTGAGGTGGACCTTCCTATCCTCATTAAGGATATGACCATGACAGCGAAGCTACTAGTGTGCCATGATGACGACCTGATAGAACCCCTAATCCTTGGCCAAGATTGGCTATACGATCACTCAGTGGACCTAAATCTTAGACAAGGCTCCTTACAGATTGGAACCTTAGAGCAGAAGCGAGTGATACCGCTTGACTTCCCTAACGGCATTCCGCTTGACGGTTGTGACCCTAGACCCTATGAAACGCATGAGATGGAAGACAGGAAGATTTTTGGGCAGACCAGTCACGGTACGTCTACACCAACCCACTCGGGCTTGGCTATGGACAGTTGTCAATCAGAAGGACGACAGGAGATCTTCCTTGGGACTTCCTGCAAACTAGAAGAGACAGTTACCCAACTGCAAGGGCAGAAGGGCACAATCAGAGGTCAGGTGGGTTGCATCAGCGGCCAAATGAGCACGACACCCTGCGGTGCTCATCCTTCCAAACTTGTTGCGGACTGGCCTAGATTAAAGTTAAATAAGGCATCACTTCCTAATGGGCAGGTCACGCAAGTGTTGGATCTCCCTTCTTTTCCAAAGCAGAGTGTCCATCCGACCTCTCAACCCCAGCAACAACAGAGTCAACCACGACAAAGGAACCCAGACCTACTGCAGTATCGGAGGAAACAACAAGGAAGGCAGTTCGGGCCACCCAAAGGAAGCGGCACCAGACAAATATGGGTGCCAAAAGGACAAAAAACACCAAAGAACTCCCGCCAAGCAGAAATCGACAAAAAAAAGGCAGAACAGAAACAGAATCAGTATCCGCCATCCCCTCGATCTTCTTCTACAGGTCCAACCATTCGACAAATTTGGATCGCCAAGAAATACCTGACCCATAGACCCACACCCACGCAGATTTGGGTACCCAAACCATGTATCATAGCTCAACCCATAAGCCATGTAATATATAACCCCCATAACTCATCTCATCCCTCGTTACCACCAAACCCGACACCTCCTTTTACCCCTCAGCAGAAGCCCACCACCTACTCCAAGATCTTTAGGAAATGGATACCGAAACGTGTCCAACCGTCTTCCCCTAACCCATTGTCTAACTACCCCCCGACTAACATACAACCTTGTACTAAATCACTAACCTTTAAACCTTGTATAAATTCACACACCATCATCACACCTCACTCGTATTCTCATCAAGAAATGTATGCATGATCTGAAACACGTAGGTGTCTAGAGACCTGCACTAGTGCTGCAAGAACTTTGCATCTATCACATCACAGCACTTGGCTACACGGGTTACGCATCAGTTATGGAAAGGGATTGCGGTCTCACTTTAATGGGATCATAATTAATTTCCATGCTAATGTGTTAATCTTTTGTAGCAGATCTTTCTCACTAGCGCACCAATCACCATGCAAACCGACGAAGGAACATCAGGAGCAGGCCCCAGTGTAGCGGCAGTACCACTCAACGTGCTACGCGCAGAATCCCACCCGACTGCCCCACCGCCGGAATTTCAAGGATTTCCAGGGCCAATGCCTATCGACAACCCACCCATGGGCTACACCGAAAAAATTCACAGGAACTCTCATTGGTTTCAGGGCCTCGCAGGACCCCTTGCGGACGCGGACTTTATATTTGAATCCTCTCTGACATTTGATGACCGCACATGGGGAAAATACCAGTTTTTCTCCCGAGAGTTTGAAGCCCTACAGAGCACCCAGGATTTAACTCATGTTTGGGCCAGAGCAGGCTTCACAGAGTATTTCAGTGACCCCCTGCCCAAACCGGATTTTTACAGGTGCTATTACTTAATCACTACCTTACTGGCATCAGAGAATAAGGACATCCCAGGAACCTTCATATTGCCTACTCTAGTGGATGATCCACCTTACAAAAGATTTTATCTCTCTAAGGACTTAATCAGAGCAGCCATCAAGATTCATGGAACCCACACACCCACAGATCGAGAGAGATTGATTCCAGAACCGATGAAACGTGGGGATGTCACGAAGTGGGAGGAGATTTCGGCCATTACACCTGAGCTGTCAAAGCCACTAAGGATATGCATGCAACATTTCGCATTTCCAGCTCAGGACAGATTTACCATGCCCCATAAACAAATCTGGTTCGGATTGTATTTGGCATGTACGGGACCTCAAACAGTTGATCTGGCAAGCTGGATCATAGATCAAATGTATCTGGCACAGCACAGATGGGAGCGCAAGAAGGTGCTTAACGGATGTTGTGCGCTCACTAGAATTGTGTATATGTGTTTGGCTTACGACTTGCCAATTGAGCGTGCACTAACAGGAGAAGAACTGAAGGCATTCAAGGGCACAACGAAGAAAGCCAGGAAGCCCAGTAGGACACGGGCAGGTAAGCGCATGCGAGGCACCATCCCCTGCCTTCAAGTGCCAGAGTCGCCATCACCACAACCATCTCCAGAGCGACCACAGACAGAAGCTGCTCCCACTGTACAACCTATTCGCATACGGTTGTCCAGACCAGTGATTACGGAGGCCACCACTAGTACCGCTGCACCTCAGGCAGCTGCCATCGCAGAACCCACCACCACAACAGCAGAAGCTCCCACCACCATTGGTGCGGAAGCGTTTTCTTTCCCGATACCACATATGGAGGCCGACCCCATAAACACGACATTTGATTTTGAGATGCCTGATGCATTCTCAAACGAATTCCAGTATTCAGAAGCACAACTGTTCTCCCAGGAATATGAACGTCCCAGCTACCCTACCACGCCGCGAGACTTGCCACAGGGACAAGCTGTGTCAAGCTCTGAAGAAGAGAGAACCGAAACAGACAACGAGGAAGGCGACGATGAAGCCAGCCAGGGCTCACATGACGAACAGACAGAGGGCCAAGGCCAACAAACCGACACACACGGCGACACCAGCACATATGAAGATGAGACATTCGAAGCCGCAGCGTACACACTGGCTATAAAGAAATTATATCGTACCATGGAGAAAGTCTGGGCACGAAAGAAGTTAACTGAAGAGGAGAGTCAGGCATTAATTGAACAGGAACTCATCTCCGGAGGATTCGAAGACGCATATATCAGAGGGTTCCGAGAATTAGTCAAATCAGTAGGCTCCCATGAAGCACTCAGGTTTTTACAAAGAAAGCAACTACCACAGTTTGATCCCCGCCGAGTGCGACTACTTTCAAAACCCGGGGAGTATATTCGTGTACCAACAGGAGCTCCATCTTCAGCACAAGCCAGGGAGGCACGCCTCGCCCCAGAAAGTTCATTGACCGCAGAAACCATCCTTGTAGATTCACCACCCCGTACCACCATTGTACATACCACTACTATCCTCGAAATAACATCCACCCCTTCGACTCCTCTCTCACCTCATCTTTCACCAACCCATCCTGTGTCCCCCGCACACCCACCTGCTTCCCCCACATCCACACCTGTACAAGGCAACATAGCCACAACCTTTTCCTTACCCATTCATACCACCATGCCCACACCCAACCCTCCGCATCCATATGTTAACCCCTTCACCCCTTCATCCTTCCCAGCGTTTCCCCCACCTCTAAGACCCCCATTCCCCTTCCTAACCCCACTAACCTTCTCACCAGTCTCACCTCCCCAACCTACCATAACCCCTATTTCCCCGTTTCACCAAGCTGCTCCTACCATCCCCCCTGTAAACTACTCTACATTTGTAAATCCCGTATTCACACCTACACAACCACCCACGATTACACCACTTTTCACAGTCACAACACTAAACACGTCCAATGGTATGGACATATCACCATCCACCTCACCACCACCCACTCCACTCACAGCACCCTCATATTTAGGCACTTCACAATTTTCCACAATCACCACTGCATCCACAGTCCCAACCCCACTTCCCATTCCCACTGCACCTACTCCCACTACATCTTCATTTAGCACTTCACTACTACTATCGCCCACCATAGACACCGCATTTCAACACATGTTCGCATGCATGACGCAAGTCCGCGATGAGTTTGCATCACTCGGCACCAACTATCAACAGCTGCAGAAAACGACGAACGAATTACAAACGCAGCTTAATTCGTTATCAATTGTCAACGCCTCACTGAACAGCCAATACCAAGATTTACGAGAGGCCTATCACAAGTTAGAACTAGAAAGTGAGGAGAAAACCAAAGAGGCCACCGCGGACTTGGATAACCTACTTAGAGCCCAGACTGTCCGCAATGCAACGCTTACTAGAAATATGGGCTTACTAAGAAGACACTTAGCCGCAGCAAAAGAGGAGAACCAGAGACTCCAAGAGCAAAATAGAGAGAACTTGGAAGCGGCTTTAGATCATCCAGAGCAGCCACTAAGTCCGAGCAGATTCAAGGCAATCCCATCTGAGTCGATGCGGATGTTGCTAGACGACCATGTTAGATTGCTCGAGGACTATGATCGTATGAACGAAGAACATCAAAAGTTAAAGGAAGATCACAAACTGCTGCAGCTCAGAGAACCAGCAACACAACAAGTATAAGTAGCAGCAGAATTACGAGCGCCTGTGGACCCTGCCCCTGAAGTTTTAGAGGAACTCAACGCACTTCGGGCCCAGGTAACAAATCTTGAATCTAGGATTGCCATCTATGAAGCACCACCAAGGCCAGACTCCCCACCTGAGCTACCAGCTGAGGAAGAAACCGTCACTATCCCGGTGGAGGAGACATTTGAAGAGGCATATGAACCGATACCCATCCCAGGCGGACGTGTCACGGCCGAAGGCCAGATGACCTACGAATTACCTACCCCCGCGTGGATGAAGACAGTTGAAGAACTCGGAACGACACACTCGGCCAGAGTAGAGGCACAGCTACATGCCATGGCCATAATTGAAGAGAAAATTTTACAGTCACCATTTTTGCTCAATTGGCCCCGCGACGATACATATCTGGGCATGAGCTCTAATATAAACCGTACTTCATGTTAATGGCCGAATACCAGTTAACCATAGAGAAAGAAACAGGTATGAAACCAACGCATGCCACTCAATTCGAGCCAGAGGACCTGCCACCAAGGGCGCAGAGAGGTGAAATCCTTCAACCAGACTGGCGCAAAGATTTATTGCAAAATTATCCAGAGATGATGAGCACGTGGGTAAAAGCGCCGCTGCACTTAAAATTTAATCCGTGCTGGGGACCAGTACCACGACGCCGCTCTTGGACTGCCTTCGCTATTAAGCTACAGAACAATAAGCAGTGCCAAGACTGGTTGAACTATCCCTACTTCAAGCCACCAGTCGCGTTACCCACAGTAGGATACATGATGGCGACGATCCGCCACTGGCTCCCTCGATTAAAACATATGGATGATATTGCCGCGCACATGACTGTCAAAATCTTTGACATGATGCAGATGGTCTTTAAAGTCTTCCGACGCATCAAGGCTCCCCATGTTAACACCCCGGGCTTTGAGCATGGAAACTTTGATTTAGTCTATGATATGAGCACAACGCCATCGCTACGGGTGTGTTACGCCTGACACTGCAGGATCAAATATCTACCGGCATGTTACAAGCAAACATTCGAAGAGATGTTCACCACCGGATTTTGGGAGTACCATTCAGAGGTATTTATAAGCAGGCCCACACACTTATTGCAATTATTCGCCTGTGAACGAATGGTGTACTCCACACATTATCAGCTCCCACCACCAGACGAGCCACAACCTATCGATTGGGAGAAACTCGAGGCTGATCTAGCCCGAGGTATTCGTATATCAGAGCACACCCTCGCTCAAGACCTCCTACAGAATTACATCCGGCAGACCTCACAACAAGGTTCTGTCAGGGACGACAGAAGCGAGAGGGAGGGGGGTGTTGGAAGCAGTCAGAGGCACAGACGCCACGGAAGCATGTGAAGACGAAGCAGGGAGCCAGGCGGATCAATTTTTTAAACAAATATATTTCTTATTAATTCTCCAAACATTCAACAGTGATTGTTATCACTAATTGTAACATATGTATCATAAGAAAACCCCATTTTGTAATCCATAGCTCCATTTTGTGCAAGCCGAGGAGTCCTCGAGCTTGAGGAGCTTAGGTAGAATACTCGTACCAAATTTCGTTATTTTTAGACATCGTTTACCCTTCCAAATAGCCTCTAGGACCTAATTTTTAACTAGGCCGGTCACTAGATGTGAAACCGGTCAAAACTAGTCTAGAAACTATAAAAAGAGCTAGAGAGCTCATTTTTGAGGTTGGTTCATTTTTGATTAGTGTGAGCATAGAGCTAGTTTGAGCTGGTAAGAGCATTCTTGAGTAATAGAGCTAATTTCCCACCTTCCATTGTGTCTTGCTTGTCTCTTCATTGTGTGTGTGCATCTTTGTGCTTCTCACCTTCACTCTCACATCATCTTACGTTCACGATCTTCATATCACTCCTACCTCTCCCTCGGATTGACATTAAGGAGGTGAAGCTTCTTAACGTGGTTCTCACCATTGTGCTAGAGCAACAGGCACAATGCAAGAAACCATGCATAACATGTTAGAATTGTGGAAAACCTGGTTACACTAAAGCTAAGTCCCATATGCCTATCATCACCAATATTAATTGGATGGTGTTCAAGTCAATATTAATCCCATGTGGACCAAAGAAGATCTTGAAAAGCATCTCAACACTCTGGGTAATGAGATTTCAATTTATTCATTTCTTTCTATGAATGTACTATTAGAGATAGGTTTGTTTCTATTTTGCATGATGATGGTAGTTAACATGACTCTATTCCCCAATCTCTAGTTTTCCATCTCTTTATCAATTTAAAGTTGCATTTCAAGGAAATTGGTATAATGTAAAAAAGATTCAAGCAATCCTTTAAGTAGTGTAGAAATGAGTTATGCATCTCGAATGATGTCATCAATGCTTGCCCATTTTCTCTTTCAAATCCTTGATGCATGTAAGATCTTCATAGAATGAATCATTTTTAGCCATACATACATCTTCAAGTTGCTTTTTCATGACATACAAAGAAGCAAGTGTAACCTGTTGGTGCAAGACAATCAACAATTGGTGATTTGGAAAAAAGATTGAAGAAAAATAATAAAGCAAAGATCAAATTCTGAGGCTTGAAGATAAGTGCATGGTCAGAAGATGAGGACTTGTATATACATGTACATTAAGCTTTAAATTAGTTCACATATACCTTTGTAATGGTGATACGCTTGTACATATATGTTTATATATACAAGTATAGTGTTAGGACATATGAGAGGGATGATGAGTGACAAGTTTTAGAAGTCATTAGAGACTTTAGAAAGTGAGAAGAATCTGATGTATCACTCAGATGTAATATTTTCCTGAATAGAAGAAAGTTGCACCTTGATCTTTTGCTTAGTGATCCTTTGGTGTTTATCCTCTTGATGAATGCTTTTGTAGAAATCTAATTCTATAGTTGAGTGAACTCTATACAAGTTTTGAGAGTTCAATTGTAGTCAGACTAAGAGAATTGTGAGTAGGAACATTTACATGTGTAAAGTGAAGAAGTGAAGACAGAAATAGGTGCAATCCCGGTGGTCAATGTTTGATCAGATCTCACTCCAGAGTGTAAATTTTTGAGCAAATAAGCACTCATTCTTTAAGTTTAAAGGTAAACTACTTATGGCTAAAAGCATTTGAATAAATGGGGTCTAGTTTGGGAGAACCATGCATTAGAAATTGCAGGTGTCAAAGTCGACTACACAAAAGAGCAGTTTTGGACATAGGTAGATTGTTTGGATCATATCTCAAGATATACTAAATCTTCTGAGAAGTTTTAACTTGGAGAAGGTGTGAAACCTTTAAGCAACACCTTGTACAAAGTTTCATTATAAACTTTACACATTTGTTTAGTCAATGAATGAATTAAGTGCAATAGACTTTTATGTGTAATGACTTTCTTCAAAGTTAGCTAAAGTCTTGATAATTTGGGATTTCTCTTCAAAAATTGGTTAAGGTTTTGAGTTGTTCTTGATATAGAGGGATCTAACATCAAGGATAACTTTTTTTTTTGGAGATTAACACGATCCATCAGGGGTATTAGAGCAAGAGTCATCAAAATTGAAGAAAGGAGGACCCCGACTGTTGCAGTTATATAGAAATCAACCTTCGAAGATTCAAAAGGTGAAATTTTGAAGTGAAAGCTAGAGAAGGAGGCCTGAAGCTATCAAGAAGATCAAAAGGAAATACATTTGAAGTAAAGGTACATTCATTATTCACAAAGCTTGAAGAATGTATTGCACATGTGAAGAAAGGATGGGAGATTCTCTTCAGATAGAGAAATTGGATAGAGAAAACTATCTAGCTTGGTCAATGAGGATGGAAGTTCATCTCATGAGCAAAGATCTGATATGATACATCACAAGTGAAGAAGAAATACCAATGTTTAGGGATCCTAGTGTTCCAACTAGGGAAGAGCTCTAAGATTTTAAGACATGGATGAAGAAGAATGATCAAGCAAGGAGCATTATCTACATGGGAGTTAATGATTACTTGCTACCTCATATTAGAGGAATTGAAAGTGAAAGTGACATATGGAATGCTTTGGAGGAGCATTTCCAAAATGCTACAAAGTCAAGGAAGGCATCTTTATGGGCAGAGTTCACCACATTCAAAAAGAAAGCTTCTCAATCCATTTTTGATCATGTAGCAAGGATGAAGGACATTGTAGATGGACTAGGAGCACTTGATGAAGATATTGAAGAAGATAAATTGGTAAGACAAATTCTCACAGGTTTGAGAAGAGATGAGAAGTGGAAGCCTTTCATTCTATCCACTGAATTGTCACTAGATCATTTCACTCCTGATTTGAATCAGTTGCTAGGACATATGCTAACCTTTGAGCAGGATGTCAAAGGTGATGTTGATAAAAGTACAGGTCAAGCAATGTATTCAAAGGACAAGAATAAGATTAACAAAGGCAAGCAACAATTGAATGAAGATGAAGGTACAACTAGCCAAGCCAACTTCCTAAGAGGAAGAGGTTGTGGCAAAGGAAGAGGTAGAGGCAGAAGCAATAAAGATGGTGTCAAAGCTTGTTGGATTTGTGGTAAGATTAATCACTTAGCTCATGAATGTTGGCATAATAATCAGAATGGTGGAGGATATAATCAAAACTTAAATTCAAGAGGAAGAGGTAATAGAAATCAGAGAGGTAATTTCAGAGGTAGAGGTAGTAGAGGTTACTTTGGAAGAAATGCAGGTAGAGGCTTTCAAAGTCAATCCTACAATAATACCTACTACAACTATGCTTCAGATGAGAAGGAGGATTCAAATTTAATTATGAATGCAACTTGTGAAAGACAAAGTGAAGATCAAAGAGTTTTGTACATATACTCAGGGTGTAGCAATCACCTGAGTGGCAACATAGCTTTGATGACTGTTTTGGAGAATAAGGTGAGTAATCATGTAGTTCAAACAGGTGATAATACACAACACAATGTGAAGTCCATTGGGTCAGTAAAGGTGAAGGATGGAAGCACTCTTCTAAGTAAGGTTTTGTATGTTCCTACAATCCCAAAGAATCTGATAAGTGTAGGGCAAATTGTGACCCTAGCAATGGGTATAAACAAATTGTTTCAGGAAAGAAAGAAGGAAGGCTATTCACATTGAAGATTCAAGGCAATGTTGGTCATGCCTTGTGAACTTATGGAGGGCATAAGATCTCTGAGTTAGATCTTTGGCACAAAAGTCTTGGACATTTCAATGAAAGAGGTATTAAAGATATGATTAACAATGGTTCAGTGCTTGGAACCTAAAGATGAAAAGTATGTTTTCATTGGTTATGATGATAAGAAAATGGGTTATAGGTTGTGGAATCCATCCACAAAGCAATTTCGTGTGTCAAAGGATGTTACATTTGATGAGCAAGGTACTTGGTATGCAGGTACAATTAACATTAATGCAGGTGATGAAGAAACATTAAACCAAAAGAAAGGTAAATCAAAGGTTCAAATATTTGATGAAGAAGAGAACAATGAAGCATCAGTTGAAGTTGAAGAAATGCCAAGGTTTGATCTAGAATGTGATGAACCAAAAACTTCAAGAAGTGGAGAACTCAGAAGATCTTCAAGGCACAAATGGCAACCTACAAGATATAGCTATGATACTTCATTTTTAACTTCTAAGGATTATGCTTATATGGTGAAAATAGAGGAGGACCCTTCTACATATGAAGAGGCAAAAGGTAAGGAAAATTGGGAGAAAGCTATGCAGAAAGAGTATGATGCATTGATGGAAAATGAGACATGGGATTTGGTTCCTAAACCAAATAGTCAGAAGATCATTGGATGCAAATGGGTCTACAAGACAAAGAGGTATGCAGATGGAAGTGTGTCTAGCTATAAAGGTAAACTTGTTGTGAAAGGGTATGCTCAGACATATGGGATATATTATGATGAGACTTATAGTCTAGTGGCAAAGATGAAAACTATAAGGACTCTCATATCTATTGCTTCATGTAAAGGTTGGAAGATATGTCAATTAGATGTGAAGAATGCTTTTCTAAATGGTTATATTTCAGATGATGTTTTCACGGAGCAACCATAAGGTTTCAAGGATAAACGGTATTCAGAGTATGTGTGTAAGCTCAAGAGAGCTTTGTATGGTTTGAAGCAGGCCCCAAGGGCATGGAATTATAGACTTGTGAAGTTTTTGAAGGAGCTTGGTTTCCAAGTATCTAAGACAGATATTAGCTTGCTTGTCAAAGCAAGTGATGATGGGTTCATTTACATGTGCATATATGTTGATGGCATAATTCTTATACGTACAGATGAGAAGGGCATACAAGGTCTTAAGAAGCAAATGAAGAAAGAATTCAAGATCAGTGACTTGGGAGACTTGTCATATTTCTTGGGCATGGAGATTTCATATACTCATATGGAGTATATGTGACTCAAGTAAGGTATTTGAAGAAATTGCTAATCAAGTTTAAAATGGAAGATTGCAGGGTAGCACCTACTCCAATGGAGGTGAATTACAAAATGAGCAGATATGGAGGAGAAGAATTCAAGGACATGAAGCTATATCAAAGTATGGTTGGTGGTTTAATCTATGCTACATTTACTAGGCCTAATTTGTCATATGCAGTTGGAGTGTTATCTCAATTCATGCATTGTCCTAGGAAAGAACATTGGATTGTAGGACAAAGGGTGCTAAGATACATTAAGGGTACACTCAAAGAAGGTTTGTATTATGGATTCACATTAGATACAAACATCAAGATATATAGTGATACAGATTGGGAAGGTAATCTTGATGATAGGAGATCAACCTATGGGTATCTATGTTATGTGGGAGATAAGTTAATCTCTTGGTGCTCTAAGAAGCAACATACTGTTGCTTTGTCATCTACATAAGCAGAGTATAAAGAACTAAACGTATTGAGATTCAATATCATTTCTTGAGAGAGAAGGTGATTGATAAAGAGATTGAAGTCATACACACTTCAACAAAAGATCAGATTGGAGATATGTTAACCAAAAGCTTGGATGGACCTAAGTTACAAAGATTCAAAGACATGGCAGGTATAAAGAAGATGGAGAAAATCACAATTGATGATTGAGGGGGAGCTATTGGTGCAGGACAATCAACAATTGGTGATTTGGAAAAAGGGTTGAAGACAAATAATAAAGCAAAGATCAAATTTTGAGGCTTGAAGATAAGTGCATAGTCAAAAGATGAAGACTTGTATATACATGTACATTAAGCTTTAAATTAGTTCACATATACCTTTGTAATGGTGACAAGCTTGTACATATATGCTTACATATACAAGTATAGTGTCAGGACATATGAGAGGGATGATGAGTGACAAGTTTAGAAGTCATTAGAGACTTTAGAAAGTGAGAAGAATCTGATGTATCACTCAGATGTAATATTTTCTTGAATAGAAGAAAGTTGCACCTCGATCTTTTGCTCAGTGTTCCTTATGTGTTTATCCTCTTGATGAATGCTTTTGTACAGGTCTAATCCTATAGCTGAGTGACCTGTGTACAAGTTTTGAGAGTTTAATTGTAATGAGGCTGAGAGAATTGTGAGTAGGAACATTTACATATGTAAAGTGAAGAAGTGAAGATAGAAACAAGTGCAATCTTTGCGCTCAATGTTTTGATCAAATCTCCCCCCACAGTGTAAATTTTTGAGCAAATAAGCACTTATTCTCTAATTTGAAAGGTAAGCTACTTGTGGCTAAAAGCATTTCAATAAATGGGGTCTAGTTTGGGAGAACCATGCATTAGAAGTTGCAGGTGTCAAAGTCGACTACACAGAAGAGACATAGGTAGATTGTTTGGATCATATCTCAATATCTACTAAATCTTTTGAGAAGATTTAACTTGAAGAAGGTGCACAACAAAGTTTCATTAGAAACTTTACACATTTGGTTAGTCAATGAATGAATTAAGTGTAGCAGACTTTTGTGTGTAATGACTTTCTTCACAGTTAGCTAAAGTCTTGATAATTTGGCATTGGTCTTCCAAAATTGGTTAAGGTTTTGACTTGTTCTTGATATAGAAGTGCTCTAACATCAAGGATAACTTGTTATTTTGGAGATTAACACTCTCCATCATAAACCAAGTTTGTCTTGAAGTAGTGCATGATTGGATGTGTGGAACATACATATATGCTTCATTATGCATGAAATACAAACAAGCAAGTGTATCCCAAGCTTTCCTTGAATTAGTGCATGATTAGATGTGTAGAAAAATATGCCACTTCAAAGAATGGGAAATCAATGCATGAACTGGAGCATCCTTTCCATCCCATCTAAGTTGCTCTTGTGTAGGTGGAGGAGGTGTGGTCACTGTCCTTGAAGAAGATCCTGAATCTATGACAACAGGCTACATAGTAGAACCACCGGGTCACTTGTCGACATCTACCGCTACATTTCATAGTTGCTTTGCAACAAGAACATGCTTTGTTATGTGATACAACATAGGATAGTTGGTCCCATAAAGCTTATGCTCAACTTGAAGCATACCAAAAAAGTGTTGGAGTTAGACGTCTGCGAAAGCACACGAACAACACAAGGAAGAAGAAGAAGCTTAGAGCACAAACACACAATACTGAATGTATTACTAGAGAATGTACAAAGATAAGTAACCCATTAGGGCAATAGGCATATATACAAGCCGGGGGAAAAAAACCTCCTAAAGAGGGAAAAAAGTACCCCGCTGGTCCTAGATTGTTCACACACATCACTACCTAAATATATCAACAAATCCCCTCTGGGAGTGATGCGATGAACAAGGAGCTGGCACTCATGTATAAGGAAGTGCCAAGCTATGTGGAAATCACTCCACAAAAGGAAGTAAGCCCAAAGCTTTGTGGAAAGCTTCAAACTTCTCCCTAGGCAGAGCCTTCGTGAAAAGGTCTGCAATGTTCTCCTGGGTGGGCACATATGCCAAGCTGATCTCCCCAGCGGAGAACCTCTCCCTGACATAGTGATAATGCACCTTAATGTGCTTAGTGCGAGCATGGAACACAGGGTTCCTCGCAACTGCCAATGCGCTCTGACTGTCAGTGAAGATGGTGGTGGCAGAAGACTGACCAACACCCAAATCAGCCATAAGGCGCCTGAGCCACACACACTCAACAGTCGTTGTGAAAACTGCCCTATACTCAGCCTCACAACTGGAAGTGGCCACAGTAGGCTGCTTCTTGCTCAGCCAAGATACATGAGTTACCAAGCATGAAGCAAAAACCACTGGTGGACACACGAGTGTCATAGCAACTAGCCCAATCTGAGTCAGAAAAAGCATGCAAATTTGGCAGTAGTGATCCCCCCTTGGGATAAAACAACCCAAGTAGCCGAGTACCACTCAAGTAGCGAAAGATGCGCTTAACCGCCTTCGAATGCGTGACTCGTGGGCAATGCATAAACCTACTCATCTGTGAGACATCAAAGTGAATATCTCGCCGAGTAATGCATAAGTAAATCAAGCATCCAACAGCCTGTTGATAGAGAACAGCATCAAATGCATCTCCAACATCATACCATATAATGCCTTTTTTAACCTGCACACTTGATTTTCATGCCCTTTCTGCACAAAGCCACGGGGCTGAAAAACATACACTTCTTCATGCAAGTCACCATTCAGAAATGCTATTTTAATGTCCAACTGATGTACATTCCAACCATGATGGGCTGCAAATGCACAAATGCTACGAACAGTAGTCATACGGCATGTAGGTGCAAAGGTCTCATCAAAATCAATGCCTCTTTCCTGCGCATAACCCTTTGCAACAAGCCTAGCCTTATACCTGTCCACTGTACCATCAAGTTTACGCTTCAGCTTGTATACCCACTTAGTGCTAATGGCCTTCTTGCCAGGAGGCAAGTCACAGAAAGACCAAGTACCATTCTTCATTATAGCATCATATTCAGATTGCATAGCAGCCATCCAATTTTCTGAGTTTTGTGCTTCATCAAATGAAACAGGCTCATTCTCATCACAGAGACTAGATGTAGCCATAGCATAGCAATCTGATGCAAAAGAGGCACTATGAGAACATGAACAAGTACGATATGATAGAGCTGCATCTAATTTGCTGTCACGCAAAGTCTGCACCATCCATTTTGGCATAGTTCTTGCCTGCTCAATATCAGCTCTCTCATCAATAAGTGCATCATGTACATCTGCATCAGAAATAGAATTATCTGCATCATCACATGAAACCTGCAAAGGCTGACAAGTTGCCTCATTAGGAATAGCACTAGACTCTCCACCTGTAAAAAGAGGCATCAAAGTATCATACATGTCTTTGGAGCTAACAGATGTCTGCTTGGTACATGAAAGCAATGGCTGAATAGCATCTTCCACAAAAACAACATCACGGCTAACCAAAATGTATTTAGTCTGTGGATGATACAAATGATAGCCTTTACTTTCAGAACTGTACCCAACAAAAATACATTTTACTGCCTTATCATCCAATTTTCTACGATGTTGTTTAGGCACTAATGCATATGCCAAACAACCAAAAACACACAGATGAGCAACATATGGCTTGCGGTCATGCCAAGCCTCATATGGAGTGATAGACTGCAGCGCTTTAGTGGGACAACTTTTAAGTACATATGCTGCACACATGACAGCCTCAAGCCAGAAACTATGTGGTAAAGCCTGACTCTTGACCATACACCTCACCATCTTCATCAGTGACCTATTCTTCCATTCAGCAACTCCATTCTGTTGAGGTGTATACGGCACTGTACACTGGTGTTTTATCCCATGTTCAGCCAGAAATGCATTAAAATAAGAAGACATATATTCCCCCCCTCGATCAGAACGGAGGGTGGCCATTTTACATGCTGATAGATTTTCAGCCAAAACCAAAAACTGTTTAAAGCACATGAACACTTCAGACTTTGCTTTGAGTGGACATACCCATGGATGCCTGGAAAAATCATAAATGAGAGTCATGAAGTAAAGATAATTTCCAAAAGAAGGTGTTTGCATAGGACTACAAACATCACTATGTACAAGCTACAATTTCAGAGTAGCCCAAACTGAACCATCTTTTGGAAAGGATGAATGCTGCATTTTGCCCAAAATACAGCCTTCATAAACATGTTTTCCAGGTGCCTCAAGTTTGGGCAAAGAAGACACCATATCAGATTTCTGCAGGCGTAGCAAACTAGCAAAATTCAGATGACCAAAGTGTCATGCCAAAGCTTTGCATCTGACATAGCTTGAGAATCATGAACTGCACATGCCGAATCATTCACAGATCTTTCATAGTCTTTGAGCTTATACAGCCAACGACATAAAATGCCAGAAGCAATAATAACATCGCCATTTGACAGATCATGAACTGTACATCTGTCATCAACAAATTTCACAACCAAGCCAATCTTGGCTAATGCAGAAACTGATAACAGATTCTTCTTGATCCTTGGCACAAATAAAGCATCTGAGAAGGTGAAAGAACTACCATCAGTTGTATTCAGAATGATCTTACCAACTCCCATAACAAGATAAGAGGAGTTGTTGGCGCATGTGACAGTATTCCCTGTAGGGGCATGCTCGAGTGAAGAGAAGAAACTACGCTGCGAGGTAATATGTTTGGTCGCCCCACTGTCAAAGTACCAAACATCTGAGTCCACTGCAGACATGCACTGCTCATGAGAAGATGGGTCAAAACTACAAACAATAGTAAACACGCATTCTTCTTCTTGCACAAGATTAGCAGACTCTGTTTTTGGTGTAGAGGCCTCTGCAACAACCATTCCAACGTCCTTTTTCTTTGCCTCTTTTGCAGCAAGTTTTGGACAGTTCTTTATGATATGATTATTCCCTTTACAGTACTTGCAAAACAATTTCTGCTTTTTTGATTTTTTTCTCATCTTTGTCTTGGTTCTTCGAATGTGCAGCATTTGCAGATTTCTGCTTACTAGTAGAAGAACTCCATTTTCCTTTGCCCTTCTGACTAGCCAAGAAAGCCTGATCTGCCACATGCATAATGGACCTGTTCTGCCTGGACTGATCTTCCTGCAACAGAACAGAGACTAACTCCTCAAATGACAAGGCATTTGAATTGCCTTTCATCATCAACCGAAGAGTAGAAGCAAAAATCTGATATGAATCAGGAAGACCATTCAAAACGGTCTGCACAAGTGAGCTATCTGGCATAACCTCATCAGCAGAAATCAACTGTTCCTTCAAGTCTTTGATCTTTGTTAGGGACACCATCTTCATCAGCTCCAGCACCTGTATTCGTAGTACCTGTTGTTACAGGTGTAACAAGACGTCTTTCAACACCCTCCACAATGTTCCACAATCCTTTTGCAACCAATACATGTCGCATCATATAAGCCCATAATGGGTAGTTGGTACCATCCAACTTATCCTCAACAACCAACATACGGAATACATCACTGATTTCAGCCATGGCCGATGACTAAAATACCTTGATGCAGAAAATTGACTGTATCTCAAAAAGTTGAACGAAACTGCCCAGACGAGTTCTGCTAGACCTGTAGCAGACTTAGAGACGCTTATACTTGCGAATAGAAACAGGTATATACCTTTGGCATAAAAAGACGAAATAGCCTACATAAGCACTACGATAGTGCGTTCGGAGGCCGAAATGAGCTCAGATCGCGATTTCGGCACGACAATGCGAAGCTGTTTTGATCTCTGAAACACCCTGAGTATGCTCACCAAATTTTGTGTGAATCTGAGACTGCAAATGGAGGAGTGTCGACAGCGCCCTAGATGAAGCGACGACCTGCTCTGATACCAATTGTTGGAGTTAGACATCTGCGGAAGCACGCGAACAACACAAGGAAGAAGAAGAAGCTTAGAGCACAAACACACAATACTGAATGTATTACTTGAGAATGTACAAAGATAAGTAGCCCATTAGGGCAATAGGCATATATACAAGTCGGGGGAAAAAAACCTCCTAAATATATCAACAAAAAGTCATTGTTGCTTGCCATTGTACCAAAGAACTTAAAAGTAGCAAGATATGAACTTCAACAAAGCTAAAATATAGCTCATAAATTATAACTTTGATGGAAAATTTGAATACACGAATGGCTTTGAAAAGGGGGGTAAAAACCCACTACACCCAGTGGAAATGATCTTTGAGTCTTGAACTTCATATTCATATGCTTGAGAAGTGATTTTCACTCTTAAAAGTGTGTGTGGCAATGTTGCAAAAGAAAAGCAAGTTGAGAGGAAGCTGAACTTGCTCTAATACAAGTGTTGGGTGTGTGAGTATGAGAAAGCACGAGTAGAAGTACACACAAGATCTAAGAACGAGATCAAAGCACAAAGACACGTGATGGCTAGAAGAGCCCTTTGTAGATAGATGATTAGTAAGATGAGAATGAATGAAGTGAGAGATATAAGTGAATCCCTAAGTAAAAAGCATCACCACCTATGGTTAGATTATGTATATATGGTTACATCGAGAAAAACCCTCTAGCGAACACTAGAATAAAAAGTGCCCATGTATAGGGAAACAATCACATCAAAGCTACTAGAGGGACACATAAGTGTAACACCAACTTTTCTACATCTAGGTAATCCCTTATAAAAATAGGGAATTGGTACTTGAGCTTTACCCCAATTGTTGATGGATACCTTTTGGCTTAGTTGATCTCCTTAAGTGCAATATTTTTCTCAAGGCCTTTCTCCATGCAATCATCTTTGTCGTCATTGTTGTTGTTGTCATTTTTTGATCTTGTTGTTGTTCTCATTGTTGTTGTTGTTTTTGCTTCTATTGTTGTCGCCACTGCCACTACTTCTCTTTGGTCTTCTTTTTCTTCTTAGTTTTCCTCTTCTTCTTAGGCTTCTTGGTTGGGTTGCATTTATTCAATCGAATAATAAAAAAATACCTAATATGTTTGTTTTATTCATGGTTATCCGAATTAACACCAAAAAAAAAATGGAGATGGATACTTTTTCGATCGAAATGCTTTCGATTGAAAATCCTTTTGATCAAAAGGTTTTTGATCAAAAAGCATTTCGATCAAAAGTGCTTTTGATCAAAAAGCGATTTATAGAAAAAAAATATATTTTTACATTCGATCAAAAATCTCATTTTGCACGTGCTTCATTGGTATTCTAGAGAGCTTTAATCCTGCAATTTCTATCATAGAGAGCTTGCTTCACCGGATCATTGAGGTATTGATTTAATTTTGTTGATATATGTAGGTAGTGATGTGTGTTTTTCCCCCAGCTTGTATATATGCCTATAGCCCTAATGGGTTACCTATCTTTGTACATTATAGTGGTAATACATTCAATATTTGTTGGGAAAGATGGATGGATGCACCAAGAGATTGAGTAGGTACTGCTAAAACCTGCTTTGTACCAGCCCTCTTTAGCTTCAGACTTGATTAGCAGACTCCCTTAGCTTTCCAATGACACCAAGAAATGGCCTATGTCCTTTGGAAATGAAGTGTGTAATGATTGAATCAAAACAGATAACTTTGGAAGTCACAAAGTCAAGAAAACCTTCTATTTTGGTGTTGACACCTGCTCAATGTTTTGCTTAGTGTGACCAGCACAATAGCAATTGATAAAATTCCTTCTAGGGGTATTCAATTAGCTAAGTAAGCTACCATTTGCAAGTGGAATGATGTAAAATGATGAACTATGCTAAGAGAAATTAATTTAGCAAGATTTGGTATACCCCCGACTTTTTAGGATTGTAGTAGAAATAGACCAGTGAGCACCTCGACGACGATTTCTCTGAATTGGCTGAATGAAATCACTTCAAACTTTGTCAGCATGTAGATGACTTTGAGCTGAATCCAACAATCTTTGAATCACTGAATTTGGTGGAATATTGACTGAGATATGCCCTTGACAAGTTGACAGACTTTGTAGTAGACAAGCAGTGAACACAGAGATGAATGATGTAAATGTATCTATAAATTAATGCTTGTGTACAATCCCATTGGCATGACAAGCATTGCCTAATGGTGTAGAGAGGTGTAGGCTATGATGTAGTCCTCACACACACTCAATGACAGTAGAATGAAGCTCGGGAGTGATCTCTCATACCGCGACTTTTCTTGATCACTTTTTATATGAAATGTGTAAGAATTTGAATGTATTGGTTGCAAAAGGACTGTGGAACATTGTGCAAGGTGTTGAAAAACGGTCTATCACACCTGCAACTGTTAGAACTGCAGGTACTGAAGCTAGTGCAGAAGGTGTCGAAGATGATGATATTCTGCACATTCTTATTCATGCTGCGGTTTCTGCTGCACCTACTATAGAGCAACTTTGTTGGGATGGCATAGATGCCCAGGCACATGCATTGATAGCTTTGTCTGTCAAACATGCCATTATTCCTCACATTCGCCCTTGCAGAATAGCTAATTATGCTTGGGATACACTTAGCACATTGTACCAAGCTAGGAATGAGGCTCGTGTTGCTTACCTCTTAAAATAGTTGGAGAGTGAGCACATGAATGAAGGTGATTCTATGGACAGTTTTCTAACAAAGATCAAAGACTTGAAGGAACAGTTGATTTTTGCTGATGAGGTTATACCAGATAGCTCACTTGTGCATACCGCTCTGAATGGTCTTCCTGATTCATATCAGAGTTTTTTTGCTACTCTTCGGTTGATGATGAAAGGAAATCCAAATGCCTTATTATTTGAGGAGTTAGTCTCTGTTCTGTTGCAGGAAGATCAGTCCAAGTAGAACATGTCCATTATGCGTGTTGCAGATCAAGCTTTCCTAGCTAGTCAGAAGGGCAAAGGAAAATGGAGCTCTTCAACTAGTAAGCATAAATATGCTAATTTTGCACAATCAAAGAGGGAAGACAAAGATCAAAAGAAATAAGAAAAGTAGAAATTGTTTTGCAAGTACTGTAAAGGAAATGATCATATCATAAAGAACAGTCCAAAATTGGTTGCTAAAGCGGCAAAGAAGAAAGAGGCTGGAATGGTTGTTGCAGAGGCCTCTACACCAAAAATAGAGTCTGCTAATCTTATGTAGGAAGAAGAATGGGCGTTTACTACTGTTTGCTATTTTGACCCATCTTCTCATGAGTAGTGCATGTCTGCAATAGACTTAGATGTTTGGGACTTTGACAGTGGGGCGACCAAACATATTACCTCGCAGCACAGTTTCTTCTCTTCACTCAAGCCTGCCCCTACAGGGAATATTGTTACATGCGACAACAACTCCTCTTATCCTGTTATGGGAGTTGGTAAGATCATTATGACTACTGATGATGGTAGTTCTTTCACGTTGTCAAATGCTTTATTTGTGCTAGGGAACCTATCAAATGATGATGTGATTATTGCTTTTGGCATTTTATGTCGTGCGTTGTATAAGCTCATAGACTATGAAAGATCTATAAATGATTTGGCATATGCAGTACATGATTCTAAGGCTATATTAGATGCAAAGCTTTGGCATGCATGCTTTGTTCATCTGAATCTTGCTAGTTTGCTATGCCTGTAGAAATCTGAAATGGTGTCCTCTTTGCCCAAACTTGAGGCACCTGTAAAACATGTTTGTGAAGGCTGTATTTTGGGCAAAATGCAGTGTTCCTCCTTTCCAAAAGATGGTTGAGTTTAGGCTACTAAAAAATTGGAGTGTGTACATAATGATGTTCGTGGTCCTATGCAGGAACCTTCTTTTGGAAATTATCTTTACTTTGTGACTTTTATCGATGATTTTTCTAGGCATGCATGGGTGTATCCATTAAAGGCAAAGTCCAAAGTGTTCATGTGCTTCAAACAATTTTTGGCTTTGGCTGAAAATCTGTCAACATGTAAAATGGGCACCCTCCGTTTTGATCGAGGGGGGGAATATACGTCTTCTGATTTTAATGCATTTTTGGCTGAGCGTGGGATAAAACACCAGTGTACAGTGCCGTATACACCTCAATAGAATGGAGTTGCTAAACAAAAGAACATGTCACTCATGGAGATGGCGAGGTGTATGGTCAAGAGTCAGGCTTTCATGTGTGCAACATATGTACTTAACACGTGTCCCACTAAAGCGCCGCAGTCTGTCACTCCATATGAGGCTTGGCATGATCGCAAACCATCTATTGCTCATCTACGTGTTTTTGGTTGTTTGGCATATGCATTAGTGCATGAACAACATCACAAAAAATTGGATGATAAATCAGTAAAATGTATTTTTGTTGTGTACAATTTTGAAAGTAAAGGCTATCGTCTGTATCATCCACAAACTAAACACATTCTAGTTAGCCGTGATGTTGTTTTTGTGGAAGATGCTATTCTGCCATTGCTTTCATGTACTAAGGAGACATCTGTTAGCTCCAAAGACATGTATGATACTTTGCTACCTCTTTTTAGAGGTGGATAGTCTAGTGCTGTCCTAATGAGGCAACTTCTCAGCCTTTGCAGGTTTAATGTGATGATGCACATCATCCCATTTCTGATGCAGATTTACATGATGCACTTGTTGACGAGAGAACTGATATTGAGGAGGCAAAAACTATGCCAACATGGATGGTGTATACTTTGTGTGATAGAAAACTAGATGCACCTCTGTCATATCATACTCGATCAGGCTCTCATAGTGCCTCTTTTGCATCAGATTGCTATGCTATGGCTGCCTCTAGTCTCTGTGATGAGACTAAACTTGTTTCATTTGATGAAGCATAAAATTCTGAACATTGGATGGCTGCAATGCAATCTGAATATGATGCTATAATGAAGAATGGTACTTGGTGTTTATGTGACTTGCCTCCTGACAAGAAGGCCATTGGCACAAAGTGGGTGTACAAGCTAAAGTGTAAACCTGATGGAACAGTTGACAGGTATAAGGCTAGGCTTTTTGCAAAGGGTTATGCGCACAAAAGAGGCATTGATTTTGATGAGACCTTTGCACCTACTTGCCGAATGACTACTGTTCGTAGCATCTGTGCACTTGTAGCTCATCATGGTTGGAATGTACATTAGTTGGACATTAAAACAACATTTCTGAATGGTAACTTGCATGAATAAGTGTATGTTTTTCAGCCCCATGGCTTTGTGCAAAAAGGGCATGAGAACCTAAGAACTCACTATATGGTTTAAAGCAAGCACCACATGCTTGGTATGAAAAGATACATGCCTATTTGACATATGTTGCACATGGTTTTGAGAATAGTCCAACTAAAAGCACCTTATATGTCAAGCGTGCTAATGACGTACTTCTGATCATTGTGGTGTATGTTGATGACATGCTGCTCACCGGTCCTCATGAGAAGAATATTGCTGATTTCAAGGATGATTTACATGCCTCATTTGAGATGTCTGATTTGGGGCATTTGCATCATTATTTGGGCATTCGATTTATGCACGTTGATGGTGGAATGGCTTTGTGTCAAATGAAATATATTGACACATTATTGTAGCATTTTGGCCCTGAAGACTGTAAACCTATTGCCACTCCTATGGAGACAGGTTTACGACTGAGTCTTCATGATGCTGGAGATGCATTTGATGCTGTTCTCTATTAGCAGGCTGTTGGATACTTGATTTACTTATGCATTACTCGTCCAGATATTCATTTCGCTGTCTCACAGATGAGTAGGTTTATGCATTGCCCAGGAGTCAAGCAATGACATGCAGTTAAGCGCATCCTTTGCTACTTGAGTGGTACTCAGCTACTTGGGCTGTTTTATCCCAAGGGGGGATCACTACCTCAAGATTTGCATGATTTTTTTGACTCTGATTGGGTTGGTTGCTATGACACTCGTGTGTCAACTAGTGGCTTTTGCTTCATGCTTGGTAGCTCATGTATATCTTGGTGGAGAAAGAAGCAACCTACTATGGCCACTTCGAGTTGTGAGGCTGAGTATAGGGCAACTTTCACAGTGACTGTTGAGTGTGTGTGGCTCAGATGCCTTATGGCTGAATTGGATGTTGGTGAGTCTTTTGCCACCACCATCTTCACTAACAGTCAAAGTGCATTGGCAGTTGCGAGGAACCCTATGTTCCATGCTCGCACTAAGGACATTGAGGTGCATTATCATTATGTCAGGGAGAGGTTCTCTGCTTGGGAGATCAGCTTGGCATATGTGCCCATGCAGGAGAACATTGCAGACCTTTTCACGAAGGCTCTACCTAGGGAGAAGTTTGAAGCTTTTCGCAAAGATTTGGGCTTACTTCCTTTTGTGGAGTGATTTCCACATAGCTTGGCACTTCCTTATATATGAGTGCCAGCTCCTTGTTCACTGCATCACTCCCAGGGGGGATTTGTTGATATATTTAGGTAGTGATGTTTGTGAACACTCTAGGACCGTCGAGGCACTTTTCTCCCTCTTTAGGAGGTTTTTCCTCCCAGCTTGTATATACGCATATAACCCTAATGGTTTACCTATCTTTGTACATTCTGGTGGTAATACATTCAATATTGTGTGTTGTGCTCCAAGCTTCTTCTTCCTCCTTGTGCCATTCGCATGCTTTCGTAGACGTCTAACTCCGACAATTTTTATTTATTGTTTATTTTATTTTTTTGTTCATTGTATCATGCATATTGTATGATTCGTATACGCATCTCTTACATATGCCTTTTGTGTCTTTTTATTATCAATTGTATTCATGTTCGACTCACGAAAGTGTTTCTTACTTGTATACATTGATGAAAAACATTTAAAAATAAACCACTACTGTGATTGTCTGACTCGCTACATCGATTCTTACTTTCACAGCAATATATGCCACAACAATAGATCTATTGAGATTTTTTGAATCGCCACCTCGATTCCTACTCTCTCAATAGTATAGGGAGTGTGTAGTGACTATTGTGATTGTTTGATTCTTTGAATCTATTAACGGCTATCAAGAATAAATCAATTACAGGGTTCTTGGGATGGTCAAGGGTCTGTATTAGAGAGGCCCTATGATTATTTTCCCAACGAAAACATTCATTGCATAGAGTTTACTCATCACTTTACTCTGACTCTCCACCAACAAACTTGCAATTAATAATTTCACCACCAAACCTTCTAACAGCATATGGAGTACGTCACCGCGATAAAGTTATGATATTCATTAACATAGAATAACATTGATTCTTCACCGGCAAAGTACATGCAACCACAGTCAGATTCATATCTTCATCAACAAAGTATCATACATACAAGATCACCAAAATAACTAAATACACAGAGCAGTAAGAATTCAAGGCACCAGTTCAAGTAAAACTTGCACTGAAGCGACCCACAGGCGCACTGCACAGACCCATAATCCAGCATCTTGCTCCCCACGCATTTGCTTCCCCACGTTTTCATTATCCAAAAAGATACAAGTGTTACACTACATCCTTTTGATGTGCATCCTTTCCAATTACATTTTTTTTGGTAATTACAATTACATTCCGACAACCTAACACTCGCATGCATGGTGCACTTGAACCCATAATACAAAAAATAGCTAGGAATCATCAACAACTCCTTGAATATACATAGCATGAGCTAATTTAAAAGTGCGCCAAATTCTCTGCTTCAGTGACTCTAACATTTCCTGGAGAATGTGTGGTTCTACCAGGTGAGGATCTGTGTGCATCGAACTAGAAGCAATAACTTGAGATATTAGAAGATCACTTTGGCTCTGTAAGAAAGCTTCTTGGAGATAAAAATCATTGGCGATGGCTATATCACGATGCAACTTGGCACCAACAATCTCTGCATCAATATGCGACATTCGTTCGTGCTGAATACCAAGTTGCTTTTCTTGATAGTCCAATTCCTATTGTTGAAACTGCATTGTTTTAAAGAAGTTTTGGTGCTCCTTCTGAATAGCTTCAATCTCTTTCTTTAACTTAATAGTGAAACAAATTTCTTCATCGAGCACTTGTCCTTTTTGAAACAATTATTCTCTAACCTGCATAAGTTCTATTTCACCTTGAAGCACTTTGTCAGAGAGTACCTTATAGGCCTGTTCGATTTCTGCCAATCTGGTGCGTGTGTTGGCCAACTCACAACCAAGAGCAGTCATAACATCATTTTTGTCAGTCAACGCCTACTTTAGAAGAGCAATTTCCACGTCTTCAGCTTCAATGACATCATCCTTAGCTTTAACCTATTCCTATAATAAGCATTCATTTGCTCGAGCTGCCAAAATTTCTTCCTGCTGTGGAGTGATATCTGCCTCTAACACATCAACCTTTGATTGAAATTCATTTTGTAGCAATTGTTGAGCATCAGTCAACTGAGCGGGGAGTTGCTTGGATAAATGAATAAGAAAATCACTAATCTGGGCTAATTGCAGAAACAAATCCGGTGCTAAAAAATTCGACAAGGGAAGAGAAGGTTTCACCGATATCGTATCAGAAGAGGAAGGGGGAGGGGATAATTTGGTGAAGAGGGTATAGGGCGAGAGTGGGATACTACAACCAAGTGAGTAGGGGAAGAAGGGCATACCAGGGGACTAGGGGGTAAGGGTGCCCAAGAAGGTGAAGGAGGAGGGGTTACAGGATTCTCTGTAGTCTTAACGTCAGGCATGGACTTTGGTGGAGATGGAGGTGCAGTTGAATCGACCTTGTCCATTTGTGCTTCATGGTGTATGAGGGATTCAGCCAACACTTCGTCCACAATTTGATGGGTGGTCTCAGCAATAGTATCCTTTGGTGCTATGTCAGTGACGGCCTCCTATTGCTTGTCTGCCATCACAGTGGGTTGAACATCTCCCATAATAGTGTCGTCAACAGTTTTATCCTTAGGGGAGGGTGGGGCAAAAGACTCACGCAGGGATGAAGCTTTGTCATTAAGGATTACCTTACTATGTGACGCATGAGCTGTGCTCTGAGAAGGGCTAACTTTCCTGCATTTCTCTCGAAAAAAATTGAAAATATCTTCATCATCATCATCATACCCCATCACACGATCAGATTCTTCACACAACAACATGTTACCCATCGGAAGGCTCGAGACAAGGTTCACAACCAAGAGGAGGAATGAAAGAAGGTGAGGCAGATGGGTGCACGAACATTCACCTTTTGATAACTATCGCATGATGTTTGGCACTCACGATGGATGTGTCCAAAAAAGAACCATGCCCAATTGATGGGTTCACGGGCGGCAGTGTCAATCAAAGATAAAAAAGGTCGAGAAATACCATAAGTGCGTTACGAAGGTTAAGGGCGGTCACTAAAAATTGCAACGTTGAACACTCTAGCTCGGGTCCGCACAGAATGATGAATTTGTTGGAGGAATGTCGGGGAAAAAACTGCTTCATCGTAGCTAGTGGAAGAAGGGAAACTTCAGTATGACCTGCTTGTGGAAGGCAAAACATCTTGACCATAGTGTTAATGGTAACCATCATGTGCGGATTAAGGCAAGTGAGAGGCCAATAGGATTCGGTCGGGGCGACATCGACTATTGCCGCAATCACGGTTGCGAAATAAGGATGACATTCGACTGAATGCCAAGGCAACTCAGTGAATGCCAACAAACCACGAGGACCAAAAAACTCCACCAGGTCAGGGGAAAGACTGGCACAGAAGGTGGTGATATTCACAAGAGCTTCCATGGTGCAACAGAGAATCAGAATGCACAGAATACAAATCACACAATGAGGATGAGTGCAAGCAAAACAATAAAGAAAAAGAGTACGAGGACATCGGTTAAGTAGAAAATGCAAGGTGAAATCATGGGTGTAGGACATAATCATCACAAGTGGAGGAAAACATGTAGGGATCATTACTATGAAAGTGCATTAAGGATTATGGAGTATGACGGAGAAACATGGTTAATCAATAAAAACCGGGAGGATTACAGTGGTGTGGTCAACCAAAAAATGTGTAGCGTAGATAGTGGGTCGAAGAAACCAAAACATACATAATCCTAATGAAGGTAAAGTGAAACATACACAAAGTTAAGAAGAAGTGGGTGGCATGCAATACGGATGGAGTTTAGATCCATTAATGGGTTTAGGGAGTAGAGTGCCAGTCAATGTAGATAACCGAAAAGTGGCCGGACCAATCTGTTCTGTAATGCGGTAGGACCGAACCAATGGAGCTTGAACTTCCCTATCGAGCGATTAGAGTTGGCGTTGTAAGAAAGAACCAATTGCCGTACTGTAAAGACAGGGATCTTGAGGAACCGATCATGGGTTTTAACTTGCCGCAATTGAACTTTCTAAAGAACCAAAAAGCTTTCCAACCGTTGCTCATCCAAAGACCGTAAAACATCCAACCAGAAAGGGAAAGAATCTTTGGGTAATAATTTGTGCTCCAATGCCACCTGTAAGCTGGGTACAACCAATTCCATAGGTGTGATTGCTTCAAGACCATATGCCAGTTTAAAAGGAGTACTTCCGATAGCAACTTTGTAGGTAGTTCGGTAAGCCCATAAGACTGAAGGGAGAAATTGATCCCATCTTTCTGGGCACTCCAAAACAAGTTTCTTCAGCATATTAAGAAGGGTTTTGTTAGTACTTTTGGCCAATCCATTCGCCCGAAGATAATAAGGGGAACTAAATTTATGGACAATATGGAAGGTTTGGGTTAAAAATTACATTAATGTATTAGCAAAATGAGTGCCTTGATCAGAAACAATCTCCAAAGGGAGCCCATAACAAGGAAAGACATCACGAAGTAAACATTTAGCAACCACTGGAGCAGTTGACGACCGTAATGCCCAACCTTCAACCCAACAAGTGGCATAATCAGTACAGGTAAGGATATAACGATGATTTGTAACAATACCAGGAGGCCTTATAGGACTAATAAAATCCAATCCCCACTTTTGGAAGGGCTCAAGGGGAAGCACAGGCTGAAGCAAAAAATGGTGCCGGTGTAAAGGTTGTCCAGTACGTTGGTAGCATCACAATGTTGAATATAAGCAGCAATATTATGATGCATTGTGGGCCACCATAACCCACTATGCACAATTTTTCGGTACGTAAGATCGACCGAAAAATGCCCACCGGAAGGAGTAGAATGAGCCATTGCGATTATCGAAGAAACTTGATGTGGTGGAATACATCGTAAGAATGCACCAGATGTATTCATATAATACAATTGACCCACGATGATGTGAAATCGATGACTATACATAGCCAATTTACGGCGAGATGACATCAAAGTAGTATTTGGAGGACATCCACTGGTTAAAGAAATCATGAGGGTGTCATAATACAAAGGTGAGACATGTAACACCTGGGAGTCATCTGAACTGAGTTGGTCACATAGATGGCCGGAGTGGTGTCATCAATGCCACCGGGAGGCTCACCGAAATCCAATCGAGAAAGAAAATCTGCAAGAGCATGTGCTCATCCTTGGCGATGCACAACATCATAATCAAATTCTTGAAGCAGCAACACCCACCGAGCTAATCTACCACATAAATGTTGTTGTCGTACAAGATAAACCAATGCCGCATGATCCACATGGAAGGTAAATTTGCATCCTAGCAGTTAGTGCCAAAATTTTTTTACCAAATAGACTAGCCCAATGCATTCTCGTTCAGTAACAGAATAATTACATTTAGCAACTGCTAATCACCGACTTGCATAATAAACAGGACAAAACCACTTATCATGTTTGTTAAAATAGGATTTTTTTAAAGAAAAACCCATTATCTTGTAAAATATTTATTAGAATGTTGTAAAAATGAGAAAGAGTCTTCCTCATAGATAGAAGTCATATGTATTTTTTTGAGAATTTTTAGAAGCTCTTCAAGCACATATTTTTATATTAGAAATTGAGAGGACCAAATTTCAAGTGTGAAAAAGGACACTTGAAAAAGTATAAAGGACAAAATCTTGCATTTTGAAGGGGTTGTATCATTTTGTACTCATGAGACGTGAATGAAGAGCATCAGTTAGAAAAACGTGTTTCTCTTTTCTTGAGTGTTCATGAATGGTTCTTGAGTCCTTCTTATGTGTTATCCATGGACTTTTTTGTCATAACTTGTGTATTACTAAGTGGAGTTTGTAAGGAGAGGTGATTATTAGTATAATGAGTATTTAGATGCACAAGATCATTGCTGGAGATGGAAATTCTTAGTTTCATCAGAATCACGATTGTCTCATCTGGGTGATACAAGTACTAAAAATTATTTCTAAGTTCATATTTTTAATCTACAGAAAAAATGTCACACTTTAGGCACAAGAATCATTAAAAAAGCTATTGAATAGCTCTAGATACATGAAACCCTAGTTTTCCTACTCCTTCTTCAAATTCTTCTCAGAAATCACAATTGCTTTTACATTTTCTTGGATTCCATTAACTAGAAGGGGCCGTGATCTTAGTATACTTCACGGATTGACAAATTTAAGATGTGAAAGTTAATCTTTTATGCTATGATGATTGGAGAGGATAACTCCAAAGAACAAAAAACATCTTTTTGGTGCCGTTGCTAGGGAAGCTATCAAAGCTTCCATTGAAGTATTGGACCTTGCTGGATCTTCTATGGTTGATGGTAAACAAACACAGTTGGGAAATGTACTACTCTAATATCTCTCATGTGAACTTGGAAAAGTAGGTAATAAGCTTGTCTTTCGGGAAAATGAGTCTTAAACTTACCTTTTAAGAGGTGTGAATGTTTATCTTTGTGTAAATGAATGGTTGCTCATGATCTTCATAAGTATAGTGTAGGTCTTTTGGAAAAAGATGCCTTGATTTGCTGTATGGAAAGTTGAATGTGTTTATCTTTGCATATTTAGATTGCTTTTTGACCAAGTACTAAAAAAATTGTTGGACTTTGGGAAAGGCAACTTTATTTGCTAAAAGGAAAGTCAAGTTAAGTAGCTATATGAAAATTGACTGTACCATTTACTTGTCCTAAGTAAATTGCGAATCTTTTAAAAAGATTATTTTCAATAATTGAAGAAAAACTTATGGGTATACCTTTGCATAAATTGATAATTGCATTTTCCATTATACACTTTTCTTGAAGAATTCTTTTCCATAGTCAAACTAAGAGTACAATTTGTGAAGCCAATTTCATTTTCCAAGATCAGTACATCTTCCATAGGGAAACCCTAGGTAAATTGGTTTCATTTTATTTAGGGCAAAAATACCAAAAAAATCATAAAAATTGTATTAAAATTGCAAACAAATTTCTTTTTTGTAAGGAAGTGAGAGATGAGGTGTGTGAAGTGGGGTGAAAGAGATAAATCTGAAGGAGAATTAAAAAATCAGAGATATTCCATGAAAAGTCAGAATTGTTTAATTTTTTTGAACTTTCTTTCAAAAGTATATGATTTTTTTATGTTTTGTAGGTGACACTTGGAATAGGATTTGTTGAAACACATTAGAAAAGACCAAGTTGGAAAAGAAAGCAACAAACACAATTTGCAAGAAGAATAAAAAATCACGACTTTTAGATCAGAATCACGATTTTTTGTAAAATGGTAAATTTGCTTTAATTGTGCTTTTGGGCATCCAGGTGAGTTAAGAAAATGAAATGAAATAGATGAAAACTTAGAAAATTTAGTTTGAGCCTTCATGGATTGAAAATTGGCAAATTTTAACAATTGATACAGAACCGCGATTTTCATCCTGAGAGGTGAATATGGGAATTTAATTAAAAGTGGATGATTTGACATAAATTTGTTAATGACTATGCATGGTTAGGAGAATGCCAAAATTTTGAAGTCCAAATCATTGAATTCATTCAGAATCGCGATTTTCAGCATACTATAAAAACACAATTTTCATTTGAAAAATTCATTTGTGTGAGAGAGTGAATGAGAGAGAGCAAAAGAATCACAACTTCCAGTAGATACAAAACATTTTGGGTTTTAGCTATCAAACAAAAAAGGTATTTTGTTCTTAGATTTATTTTTACATTAATCAAAGCTTAAAAATGTTTTTGCACAAAAAAATAAGAAAAATCACCAAAAACATAGAATCGTGATTTTCAAATTTTTAGTTTTTTCTCACTATTTTTTGTTGATTTTCTAGGTTTCTTTTATTGCATGTTAGTTTTATAGCTAGACACCTCTATTAGTGTGATTAAAACATAAAAAAATCAAAATCCAAAAATTACATCACCTTGCACAGAATCTCGATTCTTTGCAAGGCTTCAAAAGTGTGATTTTCATCAGAAAATCGTGTTTTATACGATTGTGATCAATCACAATTGTTTGGAAGTTAAAAATTAAGATTGTGTTTTTTGCGATTTTGGGACCAAAATGGAAAAAAACACGATTTTGGACCAAAATCACAAAAAACACGATTTTGGATCAAAATCGCAAAAAACACGAACACGATTTTGGACCAAAATCGTAAAAACATGACTTTAAGCAAAAACATGATTTTGGACCAAAATCGTAAAAACATGACTTTGGACCAAAAGCAAAAACACGATTTTGGACCAAAATTGCAAAAATCACGACTTTGGACCAAAATCACAAAAATCACGATTTTGGACCAAAATCGCAAAAATCACGATTTTGGACCAAAATCGTGAAAAACACGATTCCGTGTGGAGAATCTTAAAAATCATAATTCTCAACACAAAATTGTGAAAAGTACATCAAAGTAGTGATTTTCTCTTGTAAGTCAAGAAAGTACAATTTTGATTAGAGAATCGTGATTTTCATCAGAAAATTGTGATTTTAACAGACCTTTTTTTTTTAAATTTAAAAACAATAAGGTGTATACTTGAGATAAGTCTAGAGATTACAAATAGATAGTTAAGAGAAAAAAAAACCTTTAATCAACACAGAAATGACCAAAATCGTGATTTTATGCAGAAACACGATTTTGGTCAAATAAGAACAAAAATTTCAAAATTTATGAACAGAACTTGGAAGAATTTTGGAAATAGATCAATTGGTGAAATTGTAAAGACTTTGAACGATTCTGAGATCAGGCACTAAAATATCACATACTCAAACAAAGTTTAAGCCAAAAAGGAACATAGATCAAAGTGATTACCATGAAGAAGAGGTAGACAACACAATCAACATGGAAAATCAAAACATGGAGAATGAGAATTTAGACACAGATGACTATAAAAATATCATCAAATATATGTACACCAATAGGTTTGGAGCCTATGTGTACCAAGATGGCATGCATAAGTCTCTCATTAGGTTGAGAAACTTAGAAATTTCTCTGAACCTAATGCTAGTGGCACAATTCTGAGATGGCAGATATGAGGATAGACAAGGATGTGTCTACATATTTTCACATGACTTAGAAAATTCCAATGATCTAAGTCAATGTGCAGATAAGAGACCTTGGGATCAAGACCTTAGGCAAACAAATATACCAAGACCAAGTAGGAATCATACTCCCATTGAGACACATAAGGAAAGAAGAACATATACCTCTTCTAATCCTTTTGAAAAGGAAGGAGACGAGATGCTATAATTTCCAGTCAGAAGGAGGCCACAATGGCAAAATCAAGCAAGGATGCTCATACCATATCAAGTGGCTAAATGCATGAAAAATCAATATGAGGGTTACTCGGATCCTCATGCACATGCTGTTGAGTTTAGACAATTGCTTAGGGCTGAAGAGGTAGAAGACTATAAAGTCCAATTTGAAGCTTTTGGTTTGACTCTAACAGGTCCAACATTATCTTGGTTTATTCCGCCGAGCAAAGAAATGTATTCTGACATAGAAACTTTTCTTGAAGCTTTTATAGGGAAGTGTTCCAAAACTGGAATCAAGCATAATACAACAACTTTGATACATAGCTTCAAGCAATAGAAAGATGAAAATGTGAGAGAGGCTGCTAGGAGATTTAAGCAATACATTGATAGGTGTCCAAAAGATGAAGTACCATCAATGGCTAGGCAAGTTTCCATGTTTATAGAAGGATTGAAAAGTGCACAATTGAGAACTTTGGTATATTACAGAAGATGTCCTAATCTAGGAGCCTGTGTCAAAGAGGCCATAGACTTAGAAGATAACATGGGTCAAGATTTGATGGCATTTGACCAACCGAAAACAAATGAAGATAGAATACCTCCAACAGAAGAACTAGCAAAAACTATTGCAAAAGCTTTAGAAAGTAGTACAAAAAAAAATCCGATGAACACAAGACTCACACCTAATAAGAAATGTTTCAATTGTGAGGAAAACCATCAAATATATCAATGCCCATATCAAAAACCTCAACATCTACAAGACTAAAAAACACTTAAATATTTTACCCTGGAGACGAAATGGACTAATCACACCAAAGATGAGTGTTTTTATAACAAGCAATCGGTCAAAGAAAAGGAGTATGCAAACCAGTATAATCCACAAAGGGAATTAGGGTTTGTTGAACAACCTAGATCTGTGTTGGGAAAACAACCACCATTACCAACAAATGTAGTACCAGTAAAGTACACTCCAGTAGAGGAGGAAAATCCAAGACCTAGACCAATCTACAGAGATGAATATCACTCTTTTGAGGGATATCAAGGAGAATGGGAAGAAAGTGATGTGAAAGAACCAAGCCTAAAAGCCTTAGATTTGGGTAATGGAAGAACTAAAATGGACACATCTACATTCATGCATATAACTAACAATTATATGTCCAATCAGAGATCTCAATTTAAGGACAATCAGAAGATAACATGTTATAGATGTGGTGGAGAACACTTCATTCGAGATTGTCCACAACCTCCAACATTGAGAATAGGAGCATCTAATCAAAGACTGTCCAATAAATCCCAAGAAACAACAAAACCCTTCTAACAACATACCATTAAAAGTGGGTTCATATAATGGAACAAGGAGATTTGAGTGTTGAAGTGAGCCAATAGCATTACATGTAGTAACTAGAGCTCAGGTTAAGGAGCAAGGCATCATACTTGATGCACACTCTTCAGACAACAATAAAAACCAATCCCTAAAGGAGAAGAAGAATAGACCAAAGGGTAGATGGGAAAGAAAGAATAGAACCACTAAGACTTTAGTACCAGAGGAGCTACAAATTGATAGATCAAACTTCAGACAACATCCAAATCAAGAAAAAAGAGGAAAGGATAAGAATTCAAACTGTCTGGATACCTTGATGGAAGCCTATAAGGGTAGGATAGAAGAAGGACCAAACCCTACAGATCATATGACAGCCTTTCCTATGCGAAATATTGAAGAAGAAACAATGCAGAGGTGCAAACAAATTATTAAAGAAATTCAACATAATTTGGAACAAGCTGAGAATCAATTCAAGGAAGAGTCTGGGAAGAAAGGAAATATGACACAACCTTGTTCAATCTAGCAGAACATTGTAAAATTCAATGTCAGACAACATGGAATGAGTTAATAAAGCAAAACCCAATGTTACATCACAAAATGACTTATGCAAAACCACATGATTTAGAAGAAATGATGTACATACCCACTGATAGGATAGGAGGATATTGTGAAGGAGAGGAAGAAAAATCAATCTTAAAAGTATAGTATGGTGATAATTATGCAAATGCAATTCTAGATAGTGGATCAAGAGTGGCAATCATGACAAAAGAAATTTGGAAACAATGGGGAGCAAACAAATTAACCTCTACCAAAATGAGATTACAACTTGCAGATGGGCACATAGAAGAACCTTTAGGAATCTGGGAAAAAGATATTGTGGAAATATGTGGAACAGAGATAGAGCATACTTTTTCTATAGTTGAATTTCCACAACCAACTTCCTATGAAATCATTTTAAGAAGACCATTTATGAAACAAATGCAGATAATGCAAGATTGGGGGAGAGATTGTTTATATCTCCAAAGCCAAGGGAAAATCACTAAAGTAAACTTGAAAAATGGGCGGTTTTGTGACATACCACCTCAAGAGTGGTTTAAAGTACATCACAATCAAGAATCAAGTGAGGAATCTGGAAATGAGAGTCACAATGATGAGGAGTCACCATTTTGGAAGTGCATTGCTATAAGAAATAAAAGCTACAAAAAAGTCTTGTTGAATAAAGAAGAATGTAAGAGAGAAAGGAAGATTGAGGATGACAACTATATCCCACAAAAGTTTGATGATGAAGAGTTTGAGCCATATGGCTGGAATTAAATATTGTCTACATGAGATGTAGAAAACAATGAATATGTAGGAATCAAATTTCAAGATGCAGAGGGATATGATGTATTTCATGTACGAGTAAGAATGGTGAGTCTGTCACAACTGGAGAAGTCTCAAAGTGAACCTTCACTCCTAGTTTGTGACAAAACTCAATTCTTGGAAGGGATACATGCTTCAGATGCTATAAAAGATAAGATCTCAAGAACCTACAAAGAATGTGTACATAAGGAAATCACTGAATGTTCAAAACTTGAAAATATAAAGAAGATTAAGGAACATACCAAAACTAAGCAAGAAGAACATGCACCTTCAAATTTCAAAACTTATAAGGTGAGGATAGAATACTTCTTAAAAGGAAAACAAAAAGAGACAAAAAGCAAGGAGAATCTTATGACAATGAACAAACAAAAAAGGTGGTAATTACTCAAGAAGAAGGGGAAGAAAGGCATATTGTTATAGTAGACAACATGGAATGAGTTAATAAAGCAAAACCCACAGTTACATCACAAAATGACTTATGCAAAACCACATGATTTAGAAGAAATGATGTACATACCCACTGATAGGATAGGAGGATATGGTGAAGGAGAGGAAGAAAAATCAATCTTAAAAGTATAGTATGGTGATAATTATGCAAATGCAATTCTAGATAGTGGATCAAGAGTGGCAATCATGACAAAAGAAATTTGGAAACAATGGGGAGCAAACAAATTAACCTCTACCAAAATGAGATTACAACTTGCAGATGGGCACATAGAAGTACCTTTAGGAATCTGGGAAAAATATATTGTGGAAATATGTGGAACAGAGATAGAGCATACTTTTTCTATAGTTGAATTTCCACAACCAACTTCCTATGAAATCATTTTAAGAAGACCATTTATGAGACAAATGCAGATAATGCAAGATTGGGGGAGAGATTGTTTATATCTCCAAAGCCAAGGGAAAATCACTAAAGTAAACTTGAAAAATGGGCGGTTTTGTGACATACCACCTCAAGAGTGGTTTAAAGTACATCACAATCAAGAATCAAGTGAGGAATCTGGAAATGAGAGTCACAATGATGAGGAGTCACCATTTTGGAAGTGCATTGCTATAAGAAATAAAAGCTACAAAAAAGTCTTGTTGAATAAAGAAGAATGTAAGAGAGAAAGGAAGATTGAGGATGACAACTATATCCCACAAAAGTTTGATGATGAAGAGTTTGAGCAATATGGCTGGAATTAAATATTGTCTACATGAGATGTAGAAAACAATGAATATGTAGGAATCAAATTTCAAGATGCAGAGGGATATGATGTATTTCATGTAGGAGTAAGAATGGTGAGTCTGTCACAACTGGAGAAGTCTCAAAGTGAACCTTCACTCCTAGTTTGTGACAAAAATCAATTCTTGGAAGGGATACATGCTTCAGATGCTATAAAAGATAAGATCTCAAGAACCTACAAAGAATGTGTACATAAGGAAATCACTGAATGTTCAAAACTTGAAAATATAAAGAAGATTAAGGAACATGCCAAAACTAAGCAAGAAGAACATGCACCTTCAAATTTCAAAACTTATAAGGTGAGGATAGAATACTTCTTAAAAGGAAAACAAAAAGAGACAAAAAGCAAGGAGAATCTTATGACAATGAACAAACAAAAAAGGTGGTAATTACTCAAGAAGAAGGGGAAGAAAGGCATATTGTTATAGTAGACAACATGGAATGAGTTAATAAAGCAAAACCCACAGTTACATCACAAAATGACTTATGCAAAACCACATGATTTAGAAGAAATGATGTACATACCCACTGATAGGATAGGAGGATATTGTGAAGGAGAGGAAGAAAAATCAATCTTAAAAGTATAGTATGGTGATTTTATGCAAATGCAATTCTAGATAGTGGATCAAGAGTGGCAATCATGACAAAAGAAATTTGGAAACAATGGGGAGCAAACAAATTAACCTCTACCAAAATGAGATTACAACTTGCAGATGGGCACATAGAAGTACCTTTAGGAATCTGGGAAAAAGATATTGTGGAAATATGTGGAACAGAGATAGAGCATACTTTTTCTATAGTTGAATTTCCACAACCAACTTCCTATGAAATCATTTTAAGAAGACCATTTATGAGACAAATGCAGATAATGCAAGATTGGGGGAGAGATTGTTTATATCTCCAAAGCCAAGGGAAAATCACTAAAGTAAACTTGAAAAATGGGCGGTTTTGTGACATACCACCTCAAGAGTGGTTTAAAGTACATCACAATCAAGAATCAAGTGAGGAATCTGGAAATGAGAGTCACAATGATGAGGAGTCACCATTTTGGAAGTGCATTGCTATAAGAAATAAAAGCTACAAAAAAGTCTTGTTGAATAAAGAAGAATGTAAGAGAGAAAGGAAGATTGAGGATGACAACTATATCCCACAAAAGTTTGATGATGAAGAGTTTGAGCCATATGGCTGGAATTAAATAGTGTCTACATGAGATGTAGAAAACAATGAATATGTAGGAATCAAATTTCAAGATGCAGAGGGATATGATGTATTTCATGTAGGAGTAAGAATGGTGAGTCTGTCACAACTGGAGAAGTCTCAAAGTGAACCTTCACTCCTAGTTTGTGACAAAACTCAATTCTTGGAAGGGATACATGCTTCAGATGCTATAAAAGATAAGATCTCAAGAACCTACAAAGAATGTGTACATAAGGAAATCACTGAATGTTCAAAACTTGAAAATATAAAGAAGATTAAGGAACATGCCAAAACTAAGCAAGAAGAACATGCACCTTCAAATTTCAAAACTTATAAGGTGAGGATAGAATACTTCTTAAAAGGAAAACAAAAAGAGACAAAAAGCAAGGAGAATCTTATGACAATGAACAAACAAAAAAGGTGGTAATTACTCAAGAAGAAGGGGAAGAAAGGCATATTGTTATAGTAGACAACATGGAATGAGTTAATAAAGCAAAACCCACAGTTACATCACAAAATGACTTATGCAAAACCACATGATTTAGAAGAAATGATGTACATACCCACTGATAGGATAGGAGGATATTGTGAAGGAGAGGAAGAAAAATCAATCTTAAAAGTATAGTATGGTGATAATTATGCAAATGCAATTCTAGATAGTGGATCAAGAGTGGCAATCATGACAAAAGAAATTTGGAAACAATGGGGAGCAAACAAATTAACCTCTACCAAAATGAGATTACAACTTGCAGATGGGCACATAGAAGTACCTTTAGGAATCTGGGAAAAAGATATTGTGGAAATATGTGGAACAGAGATAGAGCATACTTTTTCTATAGTTGAATTTCCACAACCAACTTCCTATGAAATCATTTTAAGAAGACCATTTATGAGACAAATGCAGATAATGCAAGATTGGGGGAGAGATTGTTTATATCTCCAAAGCCAAGGGAAAATCACTAAAGTAAACTTGAAAAATGGGCGGTTTTGTGACATACCACCTCAAGAGTGGTTTAAAGTACATCACAATCAAGAATCAAGTGAGGAATCTGGAAATGAGAGTCACAATGATGAGGAGTCACCATTTTGGAAGTGCATTGCTATAAGAAATAAAAGCTACAAAAAAGTCTTGTTGAATAAAGAAGAATGTAAGAGAGAAAGGAAGATTGAGGATGACAACTATATCCCACAAAAGTTTGATGATGAAGAGTTTGAGCCATATGGCTGGAATTAAATAGTGTCTACATGAGATGTAGAAAACAATGAATATGTAGGAATCAAATTTCAAGATGCAGAGGGATATGATGTATTTCATGTAGGAGTAAGAATGGTGAGTCTGTCACAACTGGAGAAGTCTCAAAGTGAACCTTCACTCCTAGTTTGTGACAAAAATCAATTCTTGGAAGGGATACATGCTTCAGATGCTATAAAAGATAAGATCTCAAGAACCTACAAAGAATGTGTACATAAGGAAATCACTGAATGTTCAAAACTTGAAAATATAAAGAAGATTAAGGAACATGCCAAAACTAAGCAAGAAGAACATGCACCTTCAAATTTCAAAACTTATAAGGTGAGGATAGAATACTTCTTAAAAGGAAAACAAAAAGAGACAAAAAGCAAGGAGAATCTTATGACAATGAACAAACAAAAAAGGTGGTAATTACTCAAGAAGAAGGGGAAGAAAGGCATATTGTTATAGTAGACAACATGGAATGAGTTAATAAAGCAAAACCCACAGTTACATCACAAAATGACTTATGCAAAACCACATGATTTAGAAGAAATGATGTACATACCCACTGATAGGATAGGAGGATATTGTGAAGGAGAGGAAGAAAAATCAATCTTAAAAGTATAGTATGGTGATAATTATGCAAATGCAATTCTAGATAGTGGATCAAGAGTGGCAATCATGACAAAAGAAATTTGGAAACAATGGGGAGCAAACAAATTAACCTCTACCAAAATGAGATTACAACTTGCAGATGGGCACATAGAAGTACCTTTAGGAATCTGGGAAAAAGATATTGTGGAAATATGTGGAACAGAGATAGAGCATACTTTTTCTATAGTTGAATTTCCACAACCAACTTCCTATGAAATCATTTTAAGAAGACCATTTATGAGACAAATGCAGATAATGCAAGATTGGGGGAGAGATTGTTTATATCTCCAAAGCCAAGGGAAAATCACTAAAGTAAACTTGAAAAATGGGCGGTTTTGTGACATACCACCTCAAGAGTGGTTTAAAGTACATCACAATCAAGAATCAAGTGAGGAATCTGGAAATGAGAGTCACAATGATGAGGAGTCACCATTTTGGAAGTGCATTGCTATAAGAAATAAAAGCTACAAAAAAGTCTTGTTGAATAAAGAAGAATGTAAGAGAGAAAGGAAGATTGAGGATGACAACTATATCCCACAAAAGTTTGATGATGAAGAGTTTGAGCCATATGGCTGGAATTAAATAGTGTCTACATGAGATGTAGAAAACAATGAATATGTAGGAATCAAATTTCAAGATGCAGAGGGATATGATGTATTTCATGTAGGAGTAAGAATGGTGAGTCTGTCACAACTGGAGAAGTCTCAAAGTGAACCTTCACTCCTAGTTTGTGACAAAAATCAATTCTTGGAAGGGATACATGCTTCAGATGCTATAAAAGATAAGATCTCAAGAACCTACAAAGAATGTGTACATAAGGAAATCACTGAATGTTCAAAACTTGAAAATATAAAGAAGATTAAGGAACATGCCAAAACTAAGCAAGAAGAACATGCACCTTCAAATTTCAAAACTTATAAGGTGAGGATAGAATACTTCTTAAAAGGAAAACAAAAAGAGACAAAAAGCAAGGAGAATCTTATGACAATGAACAAACAAAAAAGGTGGTAATTACTCAAGAAGAAGGGGAAGAAAGGCATATTGTTATAGTAGACAACATGGAATGAGTTAATAAAGCAAAACCCACAGTTACATCACAAAATGACTTATGCAAAACCACATGATTTAGAAGAAATGATGTACATACCCACTGATAGGATAGGAGGATATTGTGAAGGAGAGGAAGAAAAATCAATCTTAAAAGTATAGTATGGTGATAATTATGCAAATGCAATTCTAGATAGTGGATCAAGAGTGGCAATCATGACAAAAGAAATTTGGAAACAATGGGGAGCAAACAAATTAACCTCTACCAAAATGAGATTACAACTTGCAGATGGGCACATAGAAGTACCTTTAGGAATCTGGGAAAAAGATATTGTGGAAATATGTGGAACAGAGATAGAGCATACTTTTTCTATAGTTGAATTTCCACAACCAACTTCCTATGAAATCATTTTAAGAAGACCATTTATGAGACAAATGCAGATAATGCAAGATTGGGGGAGAGATTGTTTATATCTCCAAAGCCAAGGGAAAATCACTAAAGTAAACTTGAAAAATGGGCGGTTTTGTGACATACCACCTCAAGAGTGGTTTAAAGTACATCACAATCAAGAATCAAGTGAGGAATCTGGAAATGAGAGTCACAATGATGAGGAGTCACCATTTTGGAAGTGCATTGCTATAAGAAATAAAAGCTACAAAAAAGTCTTGTTGAATAAAGAAGAATGTAAGAGAGAAAGGAAGATTGAGGATGACAACTATATCCCACAAAAGTTTGATGATGAAGAGTTTGAGCCATATGGCTGGAATTAAATAGTGTCTACATGAGATGTAGAAAACAATGAATATGTAGGAATCAAATTTCAAGATGCAGAGGGATATGATGTATTTCATGTAGGAGTAAGAATGGTGAGTCTGTCACAACTGGAGAAGTCTCAAAGTGAACCTTCACTCCTAGTTTGTGACAAAAATCAATTCTTGGAAGGGATACATGCTTCAGATGCTATAAAAGATAAGATCTCAAGAACCTACAAAGAATGTGTACATAAGGAAATCACTGAATGTTCAAAACTTGAAAATATAAAGAAGATTAAGGAACATGCCAAAACTAAGCAAGAAGAACATGCACCTTCAAATTTCAAAACTTATAAGGTGAGGATAGAATACTTCTTAAAAGGAAAACAAAAAGAGACAAAAAGCAAGGAGAATCTTATGACAATGAACAAACAAAAAAGGTGGTAATTACTCAAGAAGAAGGGGAAGAAAGGCATATTGTTATAGTAGACAACATGGAATGAGTTAATAAAGCAAAACCCACAGTTACATCACAAAATGACTTATGCAAAACCACATGATTTAGAAGAAATGATGTACATACCCACTGATAGGATAGGAGGATATTGTGAAGGAGAGGAAGAAAAATCAATCTTAAAAGTATAGTATGGTGATAATTATGCAAATGCAATTCTAGATAGTGGATCAAGAGTGGCAATCATGACAAAAGAAATTTGGAAACAATGGGGAGCAAACAAATTAACCTCTACCAAAATGAGATTACAACTTGCAGATGGGCACATAGAAGTACCTTTAGGAATCTGGGAAAAAGATATTGTGGAAATATGTGGAACAGAGATAGAGCATACTTTTTCTATAGTTGAATTTCCACAACCAACTTCCTATGAAATCATTTTAAGAAGACCATTTATGAGACAAATGCAGATAATGCAAGATTGGGGGAGAGATTGTTTATATCTCCAAAGCCAAGGGAAAATCACTAAAGTAAACTTGAAAAATGGGCGGTTTTGTGACATACCACCTCAAGAGTGGTTTAAAGTACATCACAATCAAGAATCAAGTGAGGAATCTGGAAATGAGAGTCACAATGATGAGGAGTCACCATTTTGGAAGTGCATTGCTATAAGAAATAAAAGCTACAAAAAGTCTTGTTGAATAAAGAAGAATGTAAGAGAGAAAGGAAGATTGAGGATGACAACTATATCCCACAAAAGTTTGATGATGAAGAGTTTGAGCCATATGGCTGGAATTAAATATTGTCTACATGAGATGTAGAAAACAATGAATATGTAGGAATCAAATTTCAAGATGCAGAGGGATATGATGTATTTCATGTAGGAGTAAGAATGGTGAGTCTGTCACAACTGGAGAAGTCTCAAAGTGAACCTTCACTCCTAGTTTGTGACAAAACTCAATTCTTGGAAGGGATACATGCTTCAGATGCTATAAAAGATAAGATCTCAAGAACCTACAAAGAATGTGTACATAAGGAAATCACTGAATGTTCAAAACTTGAAAATATAAAGAAGATTAAGGAACATGCCAAAACTAAGCAAGAAGAACATGCACCTTCAAATTTCAAAACTTATAAGGTGAGGATAGAATACTTAATTGTGGAGAATGAGTTCTCCAAAGCGCAACGAAAATGTGTAGTGAACCCTTGTATGTCCAACACTTGGACATATAGCTGCACCTTAGATGGATTGCTGCTCTCAATACAAAACTCAAATAGACTTGTGCCTTTATTCTATCAAACTAGACAGAGAGAGATTTCTAACAAGCTATAAATAACTTAATTTGGACAAGTTTTGATTAGGAAACACAACTCACAAAGATGAACTACCCATCCACACAAGTATGGAGAAGAACAGAACTTCACTCTCGGAGTGAGAACTCTAATATATATCCTTTGAGAAAGATACTTGGTAAAAAAATAGCAGACACATACAACTTTCCAACAAGCTAAAAAAGAAGTAATTTGGATGAGTTTTGGTCAGTAAACTCAAGTGGCCAAAATAGACCACCTGCACACATAAGTACATTGTAAAACTAGACTTCACTCTCTGATAGATATCTCACAGAATATAAATTTTATGAATGAGATATTTTGGACAGTGAAGTAGATGACAAGAGCTTTCCAACAAGACAAAAATCAAGCAATTTGGATATGTTTTGGTCAGGAAACATAACCGACCAAAATAAACTACCTGTCTACATAAATATACTAAAAAACTAGACTTCACTCTTTCACTAATATCTCACAGAATATATAAGCTTTGAAGGAGATATTTGATATGCAAAAATTTCACAAGATAAACTTTCCAATGAGTGTCTAAACATGAGAAATGGTTACATATACACTGAGATATGAGCTCCACAACAAAGCTATGTACAAACTGACATGCGACTAGAAGGAGTCTATGAAAAGAAAAAATGACAAAATGACTAGATCCGAATATTGGGAGCTCTTGCCTCTTTCTCTCCTTGTTTAGAATGTGCTCCCTCTTCACTTTTATAACCAATGAGCATGTGAAGAAGTTTGTGCCTCCTTCTTAACTCACCACTTTCCCCACTACATGCCACTAACTACAAGGCAAGATATTGTATCTCTTACTCATCATGAATTTTGACTAGAATTTTTCTCTTTTATTTTTTTTTGTTTTCTCTTCTTTTCCTTTATCTTTATATTTGGTAAATTTATCCAAGCATAGTTCATATGAAAATGAGCTTGTACATTTATCTTCAACACTCCCCCTCAAGCTCATTTGGGAGTTATCTTCAACCATGTCTTGTAAATTTATCACATCCTTGAAACCTTTTGTTGATATATTTAGGTAGTGATGTGTGTGAACACTCTAGGACCACCGGGGCACTTTTTTCCCTCTTTAGGAGGTTTTTTTCCCCCGGCTTGTATATACGCCTATTGCCCTAATGGGCTACTTATCTTTGTACATTCTCTAGTAATACATTCAGTCTTGTGTGTTGTGCTCCAAGCTTCTTCTTCTTCCTTGTGCTGTTCGCGTGCTTCCGTAGACGTCTATCTCCAACAATTGGTATCAGAGCAAGTCGTTGCTTCTTCTAGGGCGCCGTCGACACTCCTCTGTTTGCAGTCTCAGATTCGCACGAAATTTGGTGAGCATACTCAGGGTGTTTTCAAGATCAAAACTGCTTTGCTTTGTTCTGCCGAAATCGCGATCTGAGCTCGTTTCGGCCTCCGAACGCACTATCGCAGCGCTTGTGCATGCTATTTCGTCCTTTTGTGCCAAAGGTATATACCAGTTTTTGTTCGCCAGTTTAAGCGTCTCGAAGTCTGCTACAGGTCTAGCAGAACTCGTCTGGGCAGTTCTGTTCAACTTTTTGAGATACAGTCAATTTTCTGCATCAAGGTATTTTAGTCACTAGCCATGGCTGAAAGCAGTGATGTATTTCGTATGTTGGCTGTTGAGGATAAGTTGGATGGTACCAACTACCCATTATGGGCTTATATGATGCGACATGTACTGGTTGCAAAAGGATTGTGGAACATTGTGCAGGGTGTTGAAAGACGTCCTATTACACCTGTAACGACAGGTACTGCAAATACAGGTGTTGGAGCTGATGAAGATGGTGTCGAAGATGATATTCCGCAGATTCCTATTCGTGCTGCTGTTTCTGTTGCACCTACTGCAGAGCAGATTCGTTGGGATGGCAGAGATGCCCAAGCACATGCATTGATAGCCTTGTCTATCAAACGTGCCATTATTCCTCACATTCGCTCTTGCAGAACAGCAAAGGATGCTTGGGATACACTTACCACTTTGTACCAGGCTAGGAATGAGGCTCGTGTTGCTTACCTCCGAAAACAGTTGGAGAGTGAGCACATGAATGAAGGTGATTCTATGGACAGTTTTCTTACAAAAATCAAAGACCTGAAGGAACAATTGATTTCTGCTGATGAGGTTATACCAGATAGCTCACTTGTGCAGACCGTTCTGAATGGTCTTCCTGATTCATATCAGAGTTTTGCCTCTACTCTTCGGTTGATGATGAAAGGCAATCCGAATGCCTTGTCATTTGAGGAATTAGTCTCTGTTCTGTTGCAGGAAGATCAGTCCAGGCAGAACAGGTCCATTATGCGTGTTGCAGATCAAGCTTTCCTGGCTAGTCAGAAGGGCAAAGGAAAATGGAGCTCTTCTACTAGTAAGTAGAAATCTGCAAATGCTGCACAATCGAAGAACCAGGATAAAGATGAAAAGAAATCAGAAAAGCAGAAATTGTTCTGCAAGTACTGTAAAGGAAATGATCATATTATAAAGAACTATCCAAAACTGGCTGCTAAAGAGGCAAAGAAGAAAGAGGCTGGAATGGTTGTTGCAGAGGCCTCTACACCAAAAACAGAGTCTGCAAATCTTGTGCAGGAAGAAGAATGGGCGTTTACTACTGTCTGCAGTTTTGACCCATCTTCACATGATCAGTGCATGTCTGCAATAGACTCAGATGTTTGGTACTTTGACAGTGGGGCGACCAAACATATTACCTCGCAGCGTAGTTTCTTCTCTTCACTCGAGCCTGCCCCTACACGGAATACTGTCACATGCGCCAATAACTCCTCTTATCCTGTTATGGGAGTTGGTAAGATCATTCTGACTACTGCTGATGGTAGTTCTTTCACTTTGTCAGATGCTTTATTTGTGCCAGGGATCAAAAAGAACCTGTTATCAGTTTCTGCATTAGCCAAGATTGGCTTGGTTGTGAAATTCGTTGATGACAGGTGTACAGTTCATGATCTCTCAAATGGCGATGTGATTATTGCTTCTGGCATTTTATGTCGTGGGATGTATAAGCTCATAGACTATGAAAGATCTGTGAATGATTCGGCATGTGCTTTGGCATGCACGCTTTGGTCATCTGAATTTTGCTAGTTTGTTACGCCTACAGAAATCTGAAATGGTGTTCTCTTTGCCCAAACTTGAGGCACCTGGAAAACATGTTTGTGAAGACTGTATTTTGGGCAAAATGCAGCGTTCTTCCTTTCCAAAAGATGGTTCAGTTCGGGCTACGCAAAAATTGCAGCTTGTACATAGTGATGTCTGTGGTCCTATGCAGACACCCTCTTTTGGAAATTACCTTTACTTCGTGACTTTCATTGATGATTTTTCCAGGCATGCATGGGTATATCCACTCAAAGCAAAGTCCGAAGTGTTCATGTGCTTCAAACAGTTTTTGGTTTTAGCTGAAAATCTGTCAGCATGTAAACTGGGCACCCTCCGTTTTGATCGAGGGGGGGAATATATGTCTTCAGATTTTAATGCATTTCTGGCTGAACGTGGGATAAAACACCAGTGTACAGTGCCATATACACCTCAACAGAATGGAGTTGCTAAACGAAAGAACAGGTCACTCATGGAGATGGCGAGGTGCATGGTCAAAAGTCAGGCTTTACCACATAGTTTCTGGCTTGAGGCTGTCATGTGTGCAACATATGTACTGAACAGGTGTCCCACTAAAGCGTTGTATTCTATCACTCCATATGAGGCTTGGCATGACCGCAAGCCATCTGTTGCTCATCTGCGTGTTTTTGGTTGTTTGGCATATGCATTAGTGCCTGAACAACATCGCAGAAAATTGGATGATAAGGCAGTAAAATGTATTTTTGTTGGGTACAATTCTGAAAGTAAAGGCTATCGTCTGTATCATCCACAGACTAAACGCATTCTGGTTAGCCGTGATGTTGTCTTTGTGGAAGATGCTATTCAGCCATTGCTTTCATGTACTAAGGAGACATCTGTTAGCTCCAAAGACATGTATGATACTTTGATGCCTCTTTTTACAGGTGGACAGGCTAGTGCTGGTCCTAATGAGGCAACTTCTCAGCCTTTGCAGGTTTCATATGATGATGCAGATCATTCCATTTCTGATGCAGATTTACATGATGCACTTGTTGATGAGAGAGCTCATATTGAGCAGGCAAAAACTATGCCAAAATGGCTGGTGTAGACTTTGCGTGACAGTAAATTAGATGCACCTTTGTCATATCGTACTCGTTCAGGCTCTCATAGTGCCTCCTTTGCATCAGATTGCTATGCTATGGCTGCATCTAGTCTCTGTGATGAGAATGAGCCTGTTTCTTTTGATGAAGCACAAAATTCAAAAAATTGGATGGCTGCTATGCAATCTGAATATGATGCTATAATGAAGAATGGTACATGGTCTTTATGTGACTTGCCTCCTGGCAAGAAGGCCATTGGCACTAAGTGGGTATACAAGCTGAAGCGTAAACCTGATGGTACAGTTGACAGGTATAAGGCTAGGCTTGTTGCAAAGGGTTATGCACAGGAAAGAGGCATTGATTTTGATGAGACCTTTGCACCTACATGCCGTATGACTACTGTTCGCAGCATTTGTGCACTTGCAACCCATCATGGTTGGAATGTACATCAGTTGGACATTAAAACAGCATTTCTGAATGGTGACTTGCATGAAGAAGTGTATGTTTTTCAGCCCCGTGGCTTTGTGCAGAAAGGGAATGAAAACCAGGTTTGCAGGTTAAAGAAGGCATTATATGGTTTAAAGCAAGCACCACGTGCTTGGTATGAGAAGATACATGCCTATCTGATTGCACATGGTTTTGAGAATAGTCCAACTGAAAGCACCTTATATGTTAAGCGTGCTAATGATGTGCTTCTGATCATTGTTGTCTATGTTGATGACATGCTGCTCACTGGTCCTATTGAGACACATATTGCTGATTTTAAGGCTGATTTGCATGCCTCATTTGAGATGTCTGATTTGGGGCATTTGCATCACTATTTGGGCATTCAGTTTATGCACGTTGATGATGGAATGGCTTTGTGTCAAACGAAATATATTGACACATTATTGTAGTGTTTTGGCCTTGAAGACTGTAAGCCTATTGCCACTCCTATGGAGACAGGTTTACGATTGAGTCTTCATGATGCTGGAGATGCATTTGATGCTGTTCTCTATCAGCAGGCTGTTGGATGCTTGATTTACTTATGCATTACTTGGCCAGATATTCAGTTTGCTGTCTCACAGATGAGCAGGTTTATGCATTGCCCAGGAGTCACGCATTGGAAAGCGGTTAAGCGCATCTTTCGCTACTTGAGTGGTACTCGGCTACTTGGGTTGTTTTATCCCAAGGGGGGATCACTACCGCCAGATTTGCATGCTTTTTCTGACTCAGGTTGGGCTGGTTGCTATGACACTCGTGTGTCCACCAGTGGTTTTTGCTTCATGCTTGGTAGCTCATGTATATCTTGGTTGAGCAAGAAGCAGCCTACTGTGGCCACTTCCAGTTGTGAGGCTGAGTATAGGGCAGCTTTCACAGCGACTGTTGAGTGTGTGTGGCTCAGACGCCTTATGGCTGATTTGGGTGTTGGCCAGTTTTCTGCCACCACCATCTTCACTGACAGTCAGAGCGCATTGGCAGTTGCGAGGAACCCTGTGTTCCATGCTCGCACTAAGCACATTGAGGTGCATTATCACTATGTCAGGGAGAGGTTCTTTGCTGGGGAGATCAGCTTGGCATATGTGCCCATGCAGGAGAACATTGCAGACCTTTTCACGAAGGCTCTGCCTAGGGAGAAGTTTGAAGCTTTCCGCAAAGCTTTGGGCTTAATTCCTTTTGTGGAGTGATTTTCACATAGCTTGGCACTTCCTTATACATGAGTGCCAGCTCCTTGTTCACCGCATCACTCCCAGGGGGGATTTGTTGATATATTTAGGTAGTGATGTGTGTGAACACTCTAGGACCGCCGGGGCACTTTTTTCCCTCTTTAGGAGGTTTTTTTCCCCCGGCTTGTATATACGCCTATTGCCCTAATGGGCTACTTATCTTTGTACATTCTCTAGTAATACATTCAGTCTTGTGTGTTGTGCTCCAAGCTTCTTCTTCTTGCTTGTGCTGTTCGCGTGCTTCCGCAGACGTCTATCTCCAACACCTTTGAGTTTAGAAGCATCCAAGAACTTTGTAAACATATCTGCAACTTGCTCTTTGGTTCTGATGAACTTATCTCCACATCTTTGCTCAATACCTTCTCCCTTGCATAATGGTAGTGGACCTCTATGTGCTTGCTCCTTGCATGAAACATAAGATTGCTTGCCAAGTAAATACTTGACATGTTATCACCGTAAATAGGGATGGTTCCAACTTGCACTTCAAGATCAGCCAAAAGCTTTTTAATCCACATTGCTTCACATGTGGCAAATGCTAATCCTCTATATTCAGCCTCCATGGATGAAAGTGCAATAGTAGGTTGTTTCTTTGAGCTCCATGTGATAGGTTTGCTTCCTATCATGAACACATAACCTGAGGTTGATCTTCTATCTTCCTTTGAACCTACCCAATCAGCATCACTAAAGCCTTTGACTTGCAATTCTTCATCAAACTTGTAAAAAAAAGCATGATTAACTGTATGCTTTATGTATCTCAACACTCTCTTGGCTGAATTTAAGTGTTCACTTGTCGGGGCTTGCATAAACTGAGACAGTACACCAACAACATAAGATAAATGATGTCTTGTAATGTTTGCATAGATTAATGATCCTACAATTCTTCTGTATGTCGTTACATCTTCCAATGGTTCTCCATCATTTGAACAAATCTTTGTATTTGTGTCCATGGGTTGAGTGAGTGGTTTGCATTCACTCATTCCAAATCTGAAAAGAACATCCAAGAAGTACTTCCTTTGCATCAAGTAGATGCCACTCTTTCCATAAACAACTTCAATTCCTAAAAAATATTTCAGCTCTCCAAGATCTAAAATTTTAAAATCCTTACCAAGCTTCTTTTTGATATCTTTAATCCCTATAACATCATTTCCTGTTATGATGAGGTCATCGATGTATATGCAAATATATACCTCTCTATTTTCTTCCTTCTTCATGTACAATGAAGGATATGCAGTACTTGGGTTGTATCCACACTTTGTTAGATATTCTACCAATCTCTGATTCCATGCTCTTGGTGCTTGCTTCAATCCATAAAGTGCCTTCTTCAACCTGCAAACAAAATCTGGATGGTTTTCATCTTCAAATCCAACCGATTGACTCATGTATACCTCTTCTTGTAGTTCTCCATTAAGAAAAGCATTTTTGATGTCGAGTTCATATAATGGCCATCTCCTTGAAGCACCAATTGTGATTAATGTTTTGATAGTTCCCATCTTTGCAACAGGGCTGAAAACTTCATCATAATCTATGCCTTGTGTTTGTTTAAATCCTTTGGAAACTAATCTAGCTTTATATCTAGCTAGTGAACCATCAACATTCCTCTTTACCTTAAACACCCATTTGTTTGGAACAATCTTCATACCTTCTTTCTTTGGCACTAGCTCCCATGTGTGATTATCTTTGAGAGCTTTGGTCTCCTCTTTCATAGCTTGCTTCCATTCCTTTTGTGTGCAAGATTCTTCATATGTCTTAGGCTCTTTGTCTTTGATAATTTGCATCATGTATGCAAAATGTGTGGCCATAAAACTATCATAACTCAACCTTTGAGTTGGATACCTTGTCCCCTTCTTTCATTGCCTTTAGAAAGTTGCTTCTTTAACCTATTTTTCTTTACCATCGGAGTGATTACCTCTTCGTATTCTTCTTCACTTGCATCTATCTCACTATTTGGAGTAGCACTTGCTTCTTTGATTCTACTATGAGCTGAATTTGGAGACACAGAATGACTCCCCCTCCATGTTGAACATTCTTCATTTGATGTAGATGCCTCTGGACCTAAAACCTTTGTGCTTGATTGTTGAACTTCTGTTTGATTTGTTCCTGCATAATCATCACAATCTTCTTCAAGAATCTTTTCCTTTCCTTTATCTTCATACCATGGTCTTAGTTAATCAAAGACCACATCTCGCGAGACTCTTAATTCCTTTGTTCTAGGGTTGTAACACTTGTATCCTTTTTGCTCTGTCGAGTAGCTGATGAAAATGCATTTTTCTGATCTTGGTTCCATTTTTGTTCTAACTTCTTGTGGAATGTGAACAAAGCAAACACATCCAAACACTTTGAGGTGTGTAAGATCAGGTTTCTTACTGGAATATACCTCCTCTGGAGTCAAGTGATGTATTCCCGATGTTGTGCACCTATTCATCAAGTAAATGGCAGTTGTGGTAGCTTCAATCCAATAGTACAATGGTACCTTCATCTCGTTGAGCATGCATCTTGCAATTTCAACAATTTGCCTATTTTTCATCTTAGCTACTCTATTTTGTTGTGGTGTATACCTACAAGTGAATTGCCTTTTGATCCCATTCTCTTGTAGAAAATCTGAAAATTCTTTGGAGAAGTATTCTCCTCCACCATCGGACCTTAAGGTTTTGATAGAACTTCCTGTTTCTGTTTCAAGTTCAACTTTGAATCTTTTGAATATAGAAAACACTTCTGATTTTTGCTTCATACAAAACAACCATACCTTTCTTGAGTGATCATCAATGAAGGTGACAAAAAATCTATTACCAGCCATTGACGCCTCTTGGGTTGGTCCCCATACATCCATATGTATCAAGTCCAAGACATTTGGGGCCACATAATTGCTCCTCTTGAATGGCTGCCTCGTTTACTTTCCTAGTTGACACGCTTCACATAACTCATGTAGTCCAATGCTATTAAATTTTGGAAGACCTCTTACCACTTCATGTTTGCTCATGTCTTTCAGCTTTGGAATGCTGATGTGTCCTATTCTTTTATGCCATAATTCCATCTCTGAAATCTTCTTGTTACCACATTGAATGTACATGACCTTTCCATGTGGATGTTGGACATCCAAAGTGAACATCCTTCCTTCTCTTCTATCTCGAGCAATGACCTTGAAGCCTTCCTTTGAATTCTTCATGAAGCACCCATTCTCATTGAATATGACATGATAACCCTTCTCTACCATTTGTCCTACTGAAATCAAGTTCTTTGAAATTGTAGGAACATGAAGAACATTAGATAGTACCTTTGCTCTACTTGTATCTCCAAGCATTATATCCCCAATATGTTCAATCATGTGTTGAGTATCATCATCTGTTTCAACACATCCTTTTCCACTTGGTACCTGTAGATTAGTGAACGAACTTCGTTGGCATGACATATGGTTACTACAACCTGAATCAATGTACCATTTTTTGTCATCTTCGCAAGAGCTTCTATACTCATGTCTCATTGCAAGTAGTATGTCCTTGCTTCTTCACTTGAGGTGCTTGCATAGTTGCTTTGGTTCCTTTGATTGCCTCCATTTGGTCTTCCATTCTTCAGCCAACAATCACTAGCATAGTGTCCTACTTTACCACAATGATAGCATGTTATACCTTTATGAGAATTGTAGGAGCCTCAACCTCTTCCTTGTGTGTTGCCATTTGATGCATCCTTGTTGTCTTCTGAATTGTTTTGATTGTAGAGTGGTTGTGACCTCTTCCTTTTCCTCTTGAGCCCCCTCTTGAGTTTCTTCCTTTACCTCGACTTGCATATAACATTTGGTTGTGGCTGTCCTTTCCTTTGGGGCCACCAAAGCTAAGCTCTTATGTGACAAGATGAGGCATTAGTTGTTCAAAACCTGGATATGCATCTTTCAAGTTAATGGAAGTTATAAAATGCTTCCATCTTTCATCTTCTCTCAATCCATTGAGAGTATAACACACAAGATCTTCATCTTCAATCATTGTGCCAATAGAAGCTAAAGCATCGCTTAGCTCCTTAATCTTCAAAGTATATTCAGCTATGGATTGACTCAAACTTTTCTTGATTGTGTTCAACTCATTCTTGAATTGAAGTTTCCTAGCTTTGGTATTTGTTGAATACATCCTTTCAAGAGCTTCCCAAGCATCCTTAGCTTTCTCTAAATGCTGAATATGCCCTACCATGGCATTAGTAATGACTTGCGAAATGAGGAACATGACTCTCCTATTCCTCTCTTCCCATTCTTTTGCTTGCCTCCTTTGGACTTCGGTGGCCATAGCTTGATTGATTTGAGGTTGAGCATCATCACCGCTCACAATACCCCATAAGCCTTTTCCCATTAGGTAGTTGGTCATTGTAAACTTCCACACGGGATAGTTATCCTTATCCAACTTCTCTACTTGTTGACCCAAGTCAGCCATTGAAAAGTATCAAAGACTTTGAGAGTTACCTCGTATAGTTATTTTGTCCTTTGCTCTTGCATTTGTGAAGCTCCTCCTTGTTTTATGGCTCCTCTTTTGCTTTGCTTTATCTCCAGCTCTGTTGATGAAGCTTCAGTACCAACTTTGCTCTGATACCAACTATGGAGAATGAGTTCTCCTATGCGCAACGGAAATGTGTAGTGAACCCTTGTATGTCCAACACTTGGACATACAGGTGCACATTAGATGGATTGCTGCTCTCAATACAAAACTCAAATGGACTTGTACCTTTAGTCAATCAAAGTAGACAGAAAGAGCTTTCTAAAAAGCTATTAATAACTTAATTTGGACAATTTTTGATTAGGAAACACAACTGACAAAGATGAACTACCTGTCCACACAAGTATGTTGAAGAACATAACTTCACTCTCGGACTGAGAACTTTCTGAATATATATCCTTTGAGATAGATATTTGGTACAGAGAAAGTAGACACATATAAATTTCCAACAAGCTAAAAAACAAGTAATTTGGATGAGTTTTGGTCAGTAAACTCAACTGACCAAAATAGACCACCTGCACACATAAGTACACTATAAAACTAGACTTCACTCTCTGATAGATATCTCACAGAATATAAATTTTCTGAATGAGATATTTTTGATAATGAAAGTAGATGACAAGAGCTTTCCTTATAACCAATGAGCATGTGAAGAAGTTTTTGCCTCCTTAACTCACCACTTTCCCCACTACATGCCACTAACTACAAGGCAAGATATTGTATCTCTTACTCATCATGAATTTTGACTATACTTTTTCTCTTTTATTTTTTTCTTTTTTCTCTTCTTTTCCTTTATCTTTATATTTGGTAAATTTATCCAAGCATAGCTAATATGAAAATGATCTTGTACATTTATCTTCAACAATAATGAATATGAGGAAAAATTAGTAAAATTTGCATTAGAAGATGGTTTCAATCCAGATCAACATCATTGGGTAGCTAATGGACTTGGAATCCTGTTTTGCATGATTTTGGAAAGTATAAAGACCTATCAGACTGCAAGAGTTGGAACACCACCTAACAAGTACTTGGAATATGAAGAAGATATATCAGTTATAAAGGAACTCTTTGAGAAAGCTAATCCAAAGTGGAGAAACAGGTGGTTAGGTGCCAACAAGGATTGCAAAGAAATTTGGAAAGAGGTTCCTTTACACTTAAAGGTTAATCCAGCATACTATCCAATGGCAAGAATAAGGGAATGTTCAGACTATTGGAGCAGGAGAAATGAAGGCTTGATCCTAGCAAGATGGTCAAATTTTCCTAAAATAGCAGGACCAAAGAAAGGATCATGGCCAACAAAGAAATACGTGGTAGACACATCAGAGTCTGTTATATCAACATACAAAGATGTCAATGATCTAGCTTGTATATTAATTGTACGAATCATGAGGTTAATCCTCACTTGTATAGAGACTTTCACTGACACAAATGTGAGAATACTCAACTACATAGGATTTAACTCACCAACAATTGTATTACTTTTTGATATAAGTGAGACACCTGAAAAATATGTCTCATGGCATACTATAGCAGAATTGTATTTTTGGGAAGCCATTACTTACAAATTTTTGAGGACACCTTTGACTATGGATTTTTTGAAAGAGAATTAGAAATTTTTGGGAGTTTATCAGTAATCACTAAATCAAGGTTGACCGCTTATGAAGCTACATATACAGAATATTTAAAGAAGGATGTGATAGATAGACCAAAGGCAGCATTATAGTGGAGGAAAGCTCTTTTTGAAATGGTGAACAATTTAAATTTGACAGAAAGGAAAAGCCATGATTTACTTGCACATGTATATCAAAGGAAAAAGAAGTGAAGGAATGATGAAGAAGAGAATTTTTGTCAATACATTGCCAAAAAGTCTAGGAGGGGAAGAAAATGTTAGAATAGGATTTTTTGTAAGAAAAACCCATTATTTTGTAAAATATTTATTATAATGTTGTAAAAATGAGGAAGATTCTTCCTCATAGATAGAAGAAGTCATATGTATTTTTTTAAGAATTTTTAGAAGCTCTTCAAGCACATATTTTTAGATTAGAAATTGAGAGGGCCAAATTTCAAGTGTGAAAAAGGACACTTGAAAAAGTATAAAGGACAAAATCTTGTGTTTTGAAGGGATTGTATCATTTTGTACTCATGAGACATGTGAATGAAGAGCTTCAGTTAGAAAAACATGTTTCTCTTTTCTTGAGTGTTCATGAATGGTTCTTGAGTCTTTCTTATGTGTTATCCATGGAATTTGTTGTCATAACTTGTGTATTACTGAGTAGAGTTTGCAATGAGAGGTGATTATCATTAAAATGAGTATTTAGATGCACAAGATCATTGTTGGAGATGGAAATTCTTAGTTTTATCAGAATCATGATTGTCTCATCTAGGTGATACAGGTATTGGAAATTATTTCTGAGTTCATATTTATAGTTTGCAGGAAAAATGTCACACTTTGGGCACAAGAATCATTGAAAAAGCTATTGAATAGCTCTAAATATATGAAACCCTAGTTTTCCTACTCCTTCTTCAAATTCTTCTCAGAAATCAGAATTGCTTTAAATTTTCTCGGATTCCATTAACTAGAAGGGGCTGTGGTCTTAGTATCGCTTGTGTATCTACCACTGAAATGTATACCATATTTGCCATTGGATGCTGTCGTTCTTTTCTTCGCTTATCATATTCAAACACTTCTTTAAAATATCTATGAATATGTCCAATTTCTCCACAAAAATGGCATCTTGGTGGTGGAAGAGATGCACTCTCACTGGTTGATCCCGAATTCCAACGAGGTTGTCCAAAATTATTTGGTCGTGGTCCTGTGTAATTTTTGTAAGTTTGATAAGATATATTTCTCAAATGTGGTGGTACATAGTGGGCAGACAATTGTGCTTGCTCCTGTATTATGGCATTTATGGTTGGTCTGGTCTGTACTTTTGGATTATATGGGCAAGTTTCGATAGAATGACTCGTCGTATTACAAATAGCATAGTACATTTGATTTAGTGCACAAGCTAAAGTAGTATGCCCTGGGTTCTTACATTTGGTGCAATATACTTATTTCAATGGATCATCATTTGTACTCTTGGAGGCTTTTAACCAATCGAGATCTTCAGTAAAACCACAAACCTTATGTTCCAACTATAATTCCATAGCAATGACTGCATCCAAGGTCATACCGCCCACACATCGAATAATCATGACTTGTTTGAGTTGGGGGTTTATTCCATTAATAAGCCATTGAGTAATCACATCATTCGGTAGATTAGCATGCACTGGAGGCAGCTACCGTGGATGCATGAGGAATAAATTTGCATACTCTTGCACACTTTGATGTGGTTTTTGCCTATTGTATACACAGAGCAATAAGAATTGAAGACACCAGTTTAAGTAAAACTTGCACTGAAGCGAACCACAGGTGCACCCCACAAACCCATAGTTTGATGTCTTGCTCCCCATGCATATGCTTGCCCATTTTTTCATTATCCAAAAAGATACAAGTGTTACGCTACATCCTTTTGATGTGTGTCCTTTCCAATTACATTTTCTCGATAATTACAATTACATTCCGGTGGCCTAACAGACTCTTACTCTCACAGTAGTCACTTAGATTCCAATGAGAATACTTAGTGTAGGTCACAAGGTGTATAGAAACTATTGTGATTGTTTGATTCTTTGACTCTTACTATCACAATAGTCACTTAGATTCCAATAAGAATACTTAGTGTAGGTCACAAGGTGTATAGAAACTATTGTGATTGTCTGATTCTTTGACTCTTACTATTCTATACAGTTATGTGACAAAACTCATACATAGTATAGTGAATGTATATGAACTATAATAAATGTCTGATTCTTTGACTCTTACATTCTTAATAGTTACATAGATCCACTTCAAGATCACTTTCTATTTAATTATAAATCTACTTATTTAACTATCCATATGTCTATCATTTGTGTACACATACTATTGATTTAGTTATCCATACACTTACTCATAGTCTATTTTTTATTTTTGCACAGATGATAGGTAAAATAAACAAGCAGGAGTGAAAAGTTTTAGAAGAATTTGTGTGCTCCTACATGTATCGAATGAGAGAAGATGAAATCATTGTAGCTATGGACACATCTAATTACAAAGATTTCATTACGTGATTATCTAGAACAACATTTATTAATATTCAAGATGAATTTGGCAGTGTGTCAGGTGGAGCACAAGTATTAGATGAGCAAATGTCGAAAGAGCTTAAACGTATCTTTGGACAAATCATCAAAGTAGCAATCATTGGTAGTGGATATCATCAGTATGCCCGGATTCATCGATAAAATTAAATTTATCAATTTACATTATCAGACAATGAAGAGAGGAAAGTGATCAAAACTGGACATGACTGAACACCTTGTGAGAGCACAGGTAGATCCAAATATAAGAGATACATATGTGAATATGGGAGATCAAACATCGAACAATCTTTGTTTGCTCCCATATTCCTCTATTCTTTTTGAAAACGCAGCTCTCATGGGGGAAGGACAATATGGAATGATCCATAAAGTCTAAATATCCCACTCAAGATTTAGCAATAAAGTATTTGTTTCCAAGTTATTCAAATTACATGGTGCTGACATACAAACATGAGAGAATGAAGCCATGAATGAAGCCATAATGTTATCTATTATGAATAGTGGAATTATTAGTCCACTTGGTTTAGCTAGACACTATAACAAAAGCCTGTGCCTTATTTTCAAATTTTGGAATGGTGGTACATTGGACATGTGGCTAGAAAGAATGAAGAAGGAGTACCTAAACGTACCACGAAGCAGAGGTGTGAAGGACACAGAAGGAGACATAACAACCATGAAAACAAACATTTGGAAGCTAATCAATGGCTTATTACAAATAGTATCATTTTTACACACTTGTAATATATCCCATAACGATCTCCATCCAGGCAACATCTTCTTGCATTTTGAAAATCAACATGCTTGTATTGGATTATGTGATTTTGGTAGAGTGACATATTTACCAGTAAAAAAAATGTTTCCCAAAGCTACCTAATTTAGAAATATCAACTAGAAATGAGTGGATTCGAAAGAACTAGTGGATTGGATCCGAATGCATATCCGCTAGTCCTCCACCTTTTAATAAGAGTCAGGAGATATATACAATTTCGATACTCCTGTTACGACTCTTGAAATATATAGATTTCAATAGTTATCCCATTGATAAGAATGGGATTTACAAGCTCAAATATGTTTTAGAATTAGCTTCTGACAAAGATGTATAAAAAAGAGTAGACACACATGAACTTCTTAGAGTATTGTCACATCTAACTCGGTATGGTTTAAGGATATCCATGACGGATGGATTAAGACCATATTGAAAACGATATTTATTCATTTAAACTATCTAGATTAAATGATATATATTCATGTACATTAAGTGGAGTAAATATTATGGATTCATTTGCATTAAGTGGAGTAAATGTTGTGGTATCATTTGAGTTAAGTGGATGAAATGAAGTGTAATCATTTGTAATATGTGGATTAAATGATGTGGATTTATTTGAATTATGTGGAGTAAATGAAGTGGTATCATTTGAGTTATGTGTATTCATTTAACATATGTGAATTAAATATTGTGGATTGATTTGCATTAAGTGGAGTCAATTTTGTGGTATCATTTGAGTTAAGTGGATGAAATGAAGTGTAATAATTTGTAATATGTGGATTAAATGATGTGGATTTATTTGAATTAAGTGGAGTAAATGAAGTGGTATCATTTGAGTTATGTGGATTAAATGTTGTGGATTCATTTAACAAATATTGTGGATTCATTTGAATTATGTGGAGTAAATGAAGTGGTATCATTTGAGTTAAGTGGATGAAATGAAGTGTAATCATTTCTATTATGTGGATTAAATGATGTGGATTTATTTGAATTATGTGGAGTAAATGAAGTGGTATCATTTGAGTTATGTGGATTAAATGTTGTGAATTGATTTAACATACATGAATTAAATATTGTGAATTCATTTGAATTATGTGGAGTAAATGAAGTGGTATCATTTGGGTGAAGTGGATTCATTTGTAATATGTGGATAAAATGATGAGGATTTATTTGAATTATGAGGATTAAATGAAGTGGTATCACTTGAATTATGTGGAGTAAATGAAGTGGTATCATTTCAATTATGTAGATTAAATGAAGTGGTATCATTTGAATTATGTGGATTAAATGAAGTGGTATCATTTGAATTATGTGGATTAAATGAAGTGGAGACATTTGAGTTATATGGATTAAATGAAGTGGATTCATTTGAGTTATATGAATTAAATGTTATGAATTATTTTGAGATAAAATTAATGTTTTTGTTTTGCAGATTTGAAAGTAAAACATGGCAAGAATGCCAAATGTGAATGATGATCTTGATCATACTGAATCTCAAAGGATTTTATACGAGCTAAATGCTCAATTTGCATAATCAGGATTAGCATTTTTATTCCATCAAGATTTAGAGCCAGAGGGATTAGAAGGAGAAGCATTGTCAATGAAAGAAGTAAAAAAGCTATGTCCAAATCATTTTGTTCGTGATGTTCTCTTTTAGGTTACAGGAAGGTCAAAAGAAACAACACCCTTAAAGCTTTTGGAGTTACAACATAAAGGATTAGCAGAAACTCTACTTTGACGCTTTGTGCAAGTTGAGAGATCATTACCAAATAATAATAAAATAGCATTATATTTCATTCAAAAGGTTTTTGTACAAGATATTCTTCATTGATGTGTAGATTGGGATGATCGTCCGAAGAATGCACGTATCGGTTTGGGTCATCCTCAAAATCGAGCAAAATTTCGTAATCAAGGAAACAAAGGCCCTCTTCCTCAAAAGTGGCCTGTTGGAGAGTAAAGAAGCACAAAAGAGGGAGCCCCAAAAATTTTCAAATTATGGACACAAATTTTCTTCTTCAAATGTCTATGAAAGCCTCATGAAGCCATGTAAATGCACTAGAGGAGTCCTCTAGATGCATAAACCCCAGACATTGTAACATAATCCTTGTAACATAGTAGGAAATTAGTGTTTTCCAATAAAAGTGTCGGTCTCTTGTGTGAATGGACCAATTTTAGGGCACATGTATATAAGTCACTTGGTGACTCTTGTAAAGAACCTTTTGCCATTGTGAGAATTGAAGCAGAATTTTGAATTTTCCTCTTCCTTGATGATTATCTTCTTCTTCAAGAGCTTTTGTGTGTGTGCAATGCTTGAAGTGTGTGTGTTGGACTATTATCTATCCCTTCCCATTGCTTTTGAACTATTGTAGTGCATGCGTGAGACTTAAAGAGTTGTGGAGTAGGTGTTGGTGTTTCCCACCATTCACTATTTTGCTCATAACTTGAAGTGCATTTGTCAGATTTGACTAAAGATACTAGTATTAGATGCATCTCATTGAGAGCTTCAAAATAAATCTACTATTGACCATATTCGGAGTTCAACGCTGAGAGAAAAGTTCAAATTTGTGCTTACTATTGCAAATGATATCATAACGTGCATTTTCAGAGAACTAGTGAGTTGGAGAGGTAGTTAATGCAAGTCACATTCATTGTAGCATTGATACTGCACTTACCATTATGTGTGCACATGTCTTCATACACTTAGTGCTTCTAATCTCTCGGATTGATATTTAAATGTGTATTAATCCAGCACTATATGTACTTGCGGGGCAATTGAGGTACAATCTCATCGACACAAGTCCCTAAGACTTCATGACTTAGATACACACATGTTTGGTGTTGTTGCCGCAAATTAGCCCATCCAAGGTCCCTTTGTGATGGTTATAGCTATGGAGTGAATGAATCATACTTGAAGAGGTGTATTCAATCAGTGGCAAATCATCAAACATTTTAGCATTTGTTACTTCATACTTTAGGAGTGTGTGTAATGAGTTTTTAGGTTTAGGTCTAGGAGGAAAGGAGTGAGCAAGTTTTAGGGTTTAGGGGAGAGAGAGGTAGTGTTAGGTTAGGTAAATTTACATGAGAAAACTCAAAAATAAAAAAAAGAAACAAAAATTTTCTAGTTCAGTTCAATTCAGGCACTTGGTTAGCCAAGGCCTTAAAACCGAAAAAATATTCAGCCCTCTGTTACTTGTTTTGAGCAAGTATCGTGGAGAGAAGCAACCACCAATATCACAGAGACATTATGGTGGAGAACTAGGAGAGTAGCAGCTAGTTAAGGGAAAAATTAGGAAGAGATACTCTTGAAGGTGAGCTCATTAATCCTGTAATCTTGGAAAATAAAAAAACACACTCACAGGCATGACATAGCATAAAAATGGTATCGTGGGGTAGGATAGAAGGGTTTGGAGAGAGTTTTTGTGTGGCACACTTAGCTAAGAGTGAACGGGAGAGAGAAGCAAACACTTTGCACAAAAAAATTCTACATTTTGGTCTCTTTTGGTGTAGTATCACAATCGATTGAGTTTTGGTATCGTGATACCAAAAGTCCCTAGTATCGTGATACTCGTCTGGCATCATATCGTGCATACCCCCTTGAGGTATCGTGATACCATCAAGGTATCCTATATCACCAAGTGCTGGTATCACGATCGTGTTTCAAGTGGTATGGTGTCGTGCACAATTGTAGTATCGTATCACAATTCCCCCTAGAAGTATCATATCGCATATCATGTGGTATCGTATCGTGTCCACCCTGTTATTGTATTGTCCTTCTCGCAGTATCATATCGCCATAATACTGGTATCGTATCGTCAAAAAATCAGTATCATATCTTCGAGAGTGAAGTATCCCCCGGATCCAGATATCATATCGTCTAGCTCGTAGTATCGTATCATCGACAAGACCATATCGTATTGTGAGAATTCGGTATCATTTGAGCAGTGGTATCATATCACGATTTGGTATCGTATTGTCTCTTGTAGTAGTATCATATCGTGTCAACCCCACTGGTATCGTATCGTGTGTACTATGGGTATCGTGTGTACTATGGGTATCGTGTCACCATACCATCAGTATCATATCATCAGAAAGGTATCGCCTAGAGTGATATCGTATCGTGCTATCCAGTATCATATTGCCCATCATTGGTAACATCCAGAGCAATCCAAACAACCTGAAAGTAAAACTCTGAGAAACCTAAGACAAAACTAAGGGAAAGGAGAGGCAAGAAATAGACGCAAAAGGTGAATGAACCTAAGATCAAAATGGGTGCCAAATAGTCAGAGAAGTGTCATTTCATCGGTAGGAAGTGTAGCCCATGAAAGCCAGCACTCAATCTACTTAGATACCACAAGTGACTCAGAGGAGGAACTACCCATGGCCTCAGAAGACATGCACAGTTTAGTTCCAAGGGAGGGCTTTATGTCCACCATAAAGGGAGAATACCGGACCTCTTTGCACTATGTATCCACTAATTGATAGGGAGTCCCAATTTACCTTGATGACATAAATAGGTGAGTAGAGAGAATGGTAAACTCTACTGATTCACCAATAGTTCCAAGACCCGCAGTCAAGTATGAAGGAAGAGTTTACATGGACAAGCTAGGTCAGATCTATGCAGTGACTGAAAACCCTGACCAAATCAACGAAAGAGGGAAACTAGAAGGACAAGGAACTTCAAGAAGACCCAATGATGGAGACACTATGACTACCCCAAGGGGCAAGTCCTTGGGGACTAAAGTCTTGAGAGGAGACCTAGTACCTCAAGATGACTATCTATTGGATGTATATTTGATCCATAGGTCAGGCCTACTTTTACAAACTGAGTCACCTACACAAGGAGAAGTAATCCCAGTAATTATCTATGAGCGGAAGGATCCAGAGGATGAGTCTAGAGTCACATACCTAGATTGAAATCAAAGGAGGTATTGTCTGGTAAATGAAGTTGATAGGTCTCAATTAAAATACATGGGGTTGCTTGCATTCCCTCCTCGAGAGCAGGCAACTACCTCCCACAACCCTTTTGGACCCCATCAAGGAACAAAGAATACAATGTCAAGACAAACGAGCCAACGCAGCATCCCTAACCAAACACATGTTCAACTCTCTATGTTAGGAGCACATTCCCACAACCAAGCCAATCCAGGGATAGGAATTATGAATAAACCACCTATTAGATCGAGACCACAACTGAGTGTACAATTGGGAATGCATCCAGCTAGACTAGCAATTCCTGTGATGATCAGACCCCATGAGCCAGTGAGAAGTTTGAGACCAATCCAAGTGGCTAAATACATGAGGAATCATTATGATGGCATGAGAGAGCCTTATGACCATATGACTGAATTCAAGCAAGTGTTGCATGCAGAGCAAGTTGATGACTTTTTTGTGCAATATGAATCCTTTGGGCTAACCCTCACGGGAACAACCTTAACATGGTTTCAACCTTTGGATCCAAACCACTTTGGAAATATTGAACAATTTTTCCAAGAGTTTATTTGGAAATTCACCAAGCGAGGGATTAAACACAATTTATCATCTTTGATTCATAGCTTCAAACAAGCCCCAAATGAAACAGTAAAAACAGTGGCCCGAAGATTTAACCAATATGTTGACAGATGCCCAATCCCAGAGAGACCCTCAAAACAAAAGATGATATCCCTGTTCTTAGATGGATTGACTAATGGGACACTCAGAACCTTAGTCTACCTAAAAAAGCTACAGGCATTGAGTAAGTGCCTTCAAGAATGCATTGACTTAGAGGACAACCTAGCAGATGACCTTAAAAACACACAAAGACCCACTAAAACAGAAGACTAGTGAGTACTGTGATGACTAGTTCTAGAAGTGTGGAGGAATTAGCAAAATTGGTAGCTAAGAAGTTAGGAGTGCACAGACAGAGAAACTATCAGAACCCACCCATGAGAATGCCAATGTTGAGAAGATGCAACATGTGTGGTGGAGACCATCCATCTCATACTTGTACAAGAGGAGGATTAGGTATGCAACAACCTTACCTGTACAATAGGCAACCGCCCCAAGGACCAAATTTGTATTGTCATATAGAGAAAAAATATACCAACCACATTACGAAAAATTGCCCATTGAATAGACAAACAAGGCCAATGACTCAACTCCAATACATACCTTATGGGTACCCTCCTAGAGAGAAAAGAAGAGAGATTCCTAGATACAACCCTTATCTGGTGTTGATGACGCGGAAAAGACTCGAACCTTGTCAAGCCTGCAGAATTTGCCGCGCCATTGAAGGTGACTAAGCTAGAGTGATATTAGAACACCTCTATAATCAGCAGTAGCTTAGTAAAGTTTCTGTCACTCAAACATATAAGACTGTGTTTTGAATTCACTGAAAATTCACTGGAACTTCACCGGACTGTCACCGTAATTATACCGGAATCTTACCGGAATCAGCTGCAATTCTGTTTGTAATTACTTCAAGTGTATATACATGAAGTAAGGAAGTGATGTGTGAACTTCCTTCACTGAATGAACTCTTCCTAAAGTTTAAGAAAAAACCTTCACCAGTTCTGAATAGCTCTTTCCGGTCAAACAATCAACTGCAATTCTGTTTGTAATTACTTCAAGTGTATATACATGAAGTAAGGAAGTGATGCGTGAACTTCCTTCACTGAATGAACTCTTCCTGAAGTTTAAGAAAAAACCTTCACCAGTTCTGAATGGCTCTTTTTGATCAGACGTTGTACTGTGTGTACATATCAGTTTCACCGAAATCTTTGATGAACTAATAGTAGAGAAGTCTAGCTACAAGATAAGCTATCTCTCATACAAAACTTTACATTATTCTGCGAGATCTACTTCGTTGTTCTACCGAAAAACACGTTTACTGAGAAAACTGTAATTGACCGAAAAATACGTTTACTGAAAAACTGTAACTGTTAACTAACCTTATACCGTAACATGTAGATACTCAGATTTCTTCACATACGAAAGAATGCACGCAAACTTCCACATGAACATGTGTTTTCTATTAGAGAAGATGTGTACAAAACTAGCTTGGCCTCTTCTTGCTCAAGTTATAGAAACTCTCCTACACTGAGTAGTTTCTTCTTACCATCTCTCTCAGATGAATACCTGACATTTCAGGTTTCTGTTATTCATCTTTACATACGCAATCTCTGGCGTCTTCTAGACCTATTCTTGATTTCTATATGCGCTCTATTCGCACTACGCGCTCTTCTCACGCACAGTCATTCTCCTACTTACTTTCTCTCTTCCTATCTCATTTATATACAGTTTTTGATCCGGTGTAACAAACTCTAATTCTGGAAGTTTCTATGTTGTACATTACAGTCGTGAATTTGTCCCTTCACTAAGGCTTTGATTTTCTGAATACTTTGATTTTTTGTATGTCAAATTCGTGAGTGATTCTTCAACGGCTCCCCCTCAATCACTAATTTGCATCTTCCTATCTTTCATATATTTTTCTTTCTTTTATACCTGCCATTTTGTTTGAATCTGCTTGTTTTTGTTCCATCCAAGCTCTTTGTCAAAATATCTGCAATCTGATCTTTTGTCGGAGTGTATACTATTTCTAGCTCCTTCTCCATCACCTTTTCCCTCAGGAAATGATACTGAATCTCTATGTGCTTTGTTCTTGCATGAAATACTGGATTTGCTGCAAGATACAACGAGCTCATATTATCTCCATGTATGATAGGTATACCTTGATCAATACCCATGCTTTTGAACAAGGTCTGCATCCATATCACTTCTTTAGCTGCTTCTACAAGTCCTTTATATTCGGCTTCTGTTGACGATAAAGCCACTGTGTGTTGTTTCTTCGAACACCAGCTCACTAGCTTATCTCCTAGGTATATCATATACCCATGTGTTGATCTTCTGTCATCTTGACTTCCTGCCCAGTCTGAGTCACTGAATGCTCTCAACTTTATATCTAACGTAAAAGGATAATATAATCCTTCCTTTATAGTTCTTTTGATATATCTAAGAACTCTTTGTCCTGCAAACCAATGTTGATCCTTCGGACAATGCATGAACTGTGAGAGAACTCCCACTGCATAACGAAGATCCGGTCTTGTTAGTGTAGCATAAATTAGACTTCCCACTAGCGACTGATACTTTCTCATATCTTTAAACTCTGCTCCATCATATTTACTGAGTTTATGATTTACTTCAAGCGGTGTTGAAGCTTCCCTGCAATTCTCCATATTAAACTTCTTCAGTAAGTTTAAAAGATACCTTTCTTGCGAAACATATACACCATGATCTGTATATCCAAGAAAGTATGATAACTTTCCTAGATCACTGATCTTAAACTCCTTTTCAAGCAATCTCTTTACTTCTTTAATTCCTTCATCTGATGTACCTGTGATTATAATGTCATCTACATAAATACAAATGTAGATCATACCTTCTTATGTTCTCTTGATGAGTAGACTTGCATCTTCCTTTGAACTTTGGTATCCAAGTTCATTGAGATATTTCACAAGTCTATAATTCCAAGCTCTTGGAGCTTGTTTCAACCCACAAAGTGCTTTTCTTAATTTGCAAACAAAATTTGGGTATCTGGAACTTACAAACCCTTCAGGTTGTTCCATATAGACTTCATCTGATATATATCCATTCAGAAATGCATTCTTGATATCCAGCTGACTTAGGTTCCATCCTTTTGATGTTGCTATAGCAATCACTGTCCTTATGGTTGACGTCCTTGCCACCAGACTAAACATCTCATCATAATCTATGCCATGCATCTGAGCATAGCCCTTGACAACCAGTCTAGCTTTGTATCTGGCTATCCTTCCATCTGCAAGTTTCTTAACTTTGAAAACCCATTTATTTCCAATTACTTTTTTACCATTTGGTTTAGGAACAAGTTCCCATGTCTTATTCTCCTCCAGTGCGCTGAACTCTTCTTCCATTGCTTCTTCCCAGTGCTTCTTGCCTTTAGCTTCATCATAGTTCTGAGGTTCTTCATCATCTTTGACCATATATGCATAATTCTTCTGAGTTATGTACGAAGTATCATAAGAATACCTTTCTGGTTGTCTTCTAGTCCTGCTTGACCTTCTTGGTTCACATTGTTCATAAGTTTCTGAATACACTTCTTCATCAAATATAGGAACTTCTTCATTCCTTCTTGTTAATCCACTTCTGGACGTACTTGCTTGCATATAGTCTTCATCTCTATTCACCTGCACAATTGATTTTCCTTTCTCTTTTCTTCTTATCTCTTCCTCAAAATTTTCAGTTGTCTGACTTTGATCTGCATACCAACTTTTTTGTTCATCAAATGTAACATCTCTGGAAACAGTAAACTGTTTTGTTAGAGGACTCCATAACCTGTAACCCATCTGCTTTTGATCATATTCGACGAACACATATTTCTCTGCTTTTGGTTCAAGCTTATGTCTGAGTTGTGATGGTACATAAGCATAAGCTATTGATCCAAACACTTTGCAATGATCAAGTGTTGGTTTCTTTCCCCACCAAGCTTCATAAGGGGTCATTCCATCTAAAGTTGTACACGGTAATCTGTTTACCAAGTATGTAGCTGTATTTATAGCTTCAGCCCAAAGATAATTAGGACAATCCTTTTCTTTTAGCATAGCTCGTGCAAACTCAACTAGAGTTCGGTTCCTTCTTTCTGCTACACCATTTTGTTGTGGTGTATACCTGCAGGTTATTTCTCTCTTAATACCTACATTCCAAAGATAATCATTGAACTCTCGGGACAAGTATTCTCCCCCTCCATCAGACCTCAGTCTCTTAAGCTTTCGACCTATGAGTGTTTCAGCATATGCATGAAAATGCTTGAAGGTTTCAAATACTTCTGATCTTTCCTTCAAAACATATAACGTTATCCATCTTGTAGCATCATCAATGAATAAAACATAATACCTTGAGCCACTGATTGATCCTTCTTTTGTTGGACCCCATACATCTGTATGAATGAGTTCAAGTACTCCATCATGTTTGAATCCTTTCTTCTGAAAAGGTAACCTGTGGGCTTTTCCCATTTGACATGCTTCACACTTATGAATCATACGTTGGTTCTGTACATTCGGTAATCCCAGTATTGACTGATTTGAAATCATAGCTTTAATTCCTCTTTCATTAAAAGACCTAATCTCTTATGCCAGAGATCAAGTTCTGTAATCACCTTTTCACCATGTGTGAGCAATGCTTGACCAATGTTCCCTTGTACTCTTAAAGTAAAGAGTCTACCTTCTTCCTTACCAGAGACGATATGATTATATCCATTCTCGAGATCTTCTACAAATACTCCTTCATTTGTAAATCTAACCTGAAAACCTTTCTCAACTATCTGTCCCACATTAATCAAATTTTTAGGTATTGTCGGAACATACAAAACATTGGTTAGCAAATGTGCTCCACTCTTACATTTCACTTTTCCAATTGAATGTACACTATGTCTCGTATTGTCACCTGTTTGAACAGTATGACTGGAACTACCTTTTTCCAATTCTGACATCAGTTCTATATTTCCTGACAAATGATTAGAACATCTAGAATCAATGTAAAATACCTTTAAATCTTCGTTATCTGATGTGCCGATTGAGTTCATCATCAATGATGTATGACTTTCATTCTGTGTGTCATTTGCGTAGTTGTTGTAGGTGGTGTTGTAGGATTGATTCTGTCCCCAACTTCTTGCTCCACCTCTACCATAGCCTCCTCTTTGATTCTGTCTACCTCTTTGATATCTTCCGCTTTTGCCTCTGCTATTGTTATTCTGATTCTGACTTGATCCTTGGGAATTGTGCCAGCAATCATGAGCCAGATGATTACTTAATCCACAAATCTAGCAAGCCTTCTTGTTGATATTCTGACTACCTCTTCCTCTTCCAAAACCTCTTGCTCTTCCTCTGTCAGTGCCTTTACCTCTTGCATAATAAGCCTGACAACTCGACTCTTCTTCATCTTTTGACTTACCTTTATCTCCTTTCTTCTTGTTCTTCATGTACATTGCAGAACTTTGTCCTTTATCTCCATCTCCTTTCAGGTCTTGCTCATATGTGAGCATCAAACCAAGCAACTGATTTAAATCTGGTACAAAATGATTTAAAGACAATTCAGTTGAGAGTACGAAAGGTTTCCACCTTTCATCTCCTCTCAAACCTGTGAGCACTTGCGCTATCAATCTGTGATCTTCAATATCTTCATTTATGGATCCAAGACTATCTGCTAGATCCTTCATCTTAGTAACATAGTCACTAATGCTTTGATTCGACTTCTTTTTGAACGTTGTGAATTCGGACCATAAGCTAGCCTTCCTAGCTTTCGTAGTAGTTTGGAAATGATCTTCCAACGCACTCCATATGCCCTCCGCTTTCTCCAGACCTCTAATGTGCGGTAGCAGATGCTATATAACAGTATTATAAATGTAAGCTCTTGTTGTTGCATCTTTCTTTTGCCACAGCTTCAAGGCTTCTAATTCTTCTTCCTTTGGTTGTCTACTGTCTTCAAAAGTCGGCTTCTTTTCTTCTCCTGTCACATGCATCATTAAGTCCTTACTCATAAGTAAGGCTTCCATGCGCATTACCCACGCGGGATAAATATATCTATCCAATTTGTCAATTGAAACATGATCTGCCATAATCTTCTTGTTTCTGTTTCTTCTGGTGAGTGTATCGTCAAAGAATTTTACCTTTTGTAAACCTTTACCTTGAAAATGACCTCAGAATACTTCTTGATACCGTTTGCTATTGATCTCTTCAGCATTCACCTTTCTTTATGAAATTTTTTCGAATTCTCTTGTATCTTCACTTCCGTTTGCTCTTTGAGAATCTTTCTGCTCTTCAGAATCTTTTTGCTCTGATACCACTTGTTGATGACGCGGCAAAGACTCGAACCTTGTCAAGCCTGCGGAATTCGCTGTGCCATTGAAGGTGACTAAGCTAGAGTGATATTAGAACACCTCTATAATCAGCAGTAGCTTAGTAAAGTTTCTGTCACTCAAACATATAAGACTCTGTTTTGAATTCACTGAAAATTCACTAGAACTTCACCGGACTATCACCGAACTATCACCGTAATTATACCGAAATCTTACCGGAATCAACTGCAATTATGTTTTTAATTACTTCAAGTGTATATACATGAAGTAAGGAAGTGATGCGCGAACTTCCTTCACTGAATGAACTCTTCCTGAAGTTTAAGAAAAAACCTTCACGAGTTCTGAATGGCTCTTTCCGGTCAGACGTTGTACTGTGTGTACATATCAGTTTCACCGAAATCTTTGATGAACTAATAGTAGAGAAGTCTAGCTACAAGATAAGCTATCTCTCATACAAAACTTTACATTACTATGCGAGATCTACTTCGTTGTTCTACCAAAAAACACATTTACTGAGAAAACTATAACTGATCGAAAAATACGTTTACTGAAAAACTGTAACTGTTAACTAACTTTATACCGTAACATGTAGATACTCAAATTTCTTCACATACGAAAGAATGCCCGCAAACTTCCACATGAACATGTGTTTTTTATTAGAGAAGATGTGTACAAAACTAGCTTGGCCTCTTCTTGCTCAAGCTATAGAAACTCTCCTACACTGAGTAGTTTCTTCTTACCATCTCTCTCAGATGAATACCCGACATTTAAGGTTTCTGTTATTCATCTTTACATACGCAATCTCTGGCGTCTTCTAGACCTATTCTTGATTTCTATATGCGCTCTATTCGCACTACACGCTCTTCTCACGCACACTCATTCTCCTACTTACTTTCTCTCTTCCTATCTCATTTATATATAGTTTTTGATCCGGTGTAACAAACTCTAATTCTGGAAGTTTCTACGCTGTACATTACAGTCGTGAATTTGTCCCTTCACTAAGGCTTTGATTTTCTGAATACTTTGATTCTGCTTCTCTTTATCTTTATGTCTGTCTGTATGTCAAATTCGTGAGTGATTCTTCAACATCCGGGACCACAAGGAGCACCCATACCATATGAGCAAGGTGGATATGGACAACAACAACCAGTGTTAGGACAACAACCACCCCACCCATAGAATGTAGTGCCTATCAAATACACTCAACTAGAAGAAAACATGGAAAGAGCCATAGTACTAGCCACACCTTCAACTAGTGCAGAAATGAAAAATCAAGGATATGAGCAGACCTCGGAGAGTTCTATCCTTATGATGCCATTCTGGTAGAGTATGAAGAAACCTACGAGCAACAATATTATGGTTATGAAGGATATGAAAATTTGTATACATCGGAATATGCGAACCTGATGTATACTACACCTAAAGCACCAGCCCCAATGAGACCACCTATTACAACACCTACACCAAGGGGACCATGCTATAGATGCGGCAGAGATCACTTCATAAGGGAATGTACATTCCCTTACAACTCACCACCCCCTATGACATGGGAAGGATATTGCAATGATTGTGGCAAGGAGCATCTGTTTAGAGACTGCCCAAAAATCTCAAATAAGGTTCATAACACTACCTAGATTAATGTAACAGAAGTTATCAAATCATCGAGAAGTGACAGAGAATACATAGTACCATTAAAAGCCATTACTCAAGCCCAAATCAAAGGACAAGTAGTAAAATCATTAGAGTATGAGTCAGAAATGGATAAAAGTTTAGAGCCTAAGATACAGATAGTCGAGGATTCAGAAGACCTACGAGAAACTAACCAAACAAAGAAGACACAAAGTTGGAAGACTAGAAGAGAAAAATTTAGGAATAAATAGCTGAAGAAGAAAAATGAAGAGAATAAGAAAGTTGTAAAGGAAAGTAAGAAACCTCATGAGCTAGAAGAGCAAGTAAACACTCATCGGAAGACCCAAAAACAAAAGCCAAGAAACCCAAGTTCAATTCTAGCAAATCCCAGGTCAGAAGACTTGGACATGTGGTTAAAGGCTTATCAATCCAAAATCACGAGTGGATGAACCATAGAGCAACATGAAAAACTCTACCCACAAGGAGAGAGCTAGAGAAGGAGAGATTGGCAATACACAGGAAGCTCATAGAGATAGCTTAGATCACACTAGAAAATACTATCCTAGTCCCTCCAAAGATAAGAATATCTGAAAGCCAATTCAATGAATGTCTAGAAAATAATAGTCGAAAGCAAGCAAGAATACCAAAAAAGGAACATAGTGAAGAAGAACGACAGAGTAATCAAGATGAACAAATTTCTATAATTCCAGAGCTAGAGGCCAATTGGCCATAAGACTTGTGGGCCAAGATCCAAGAAGAACGATGGAAAAAGAATGAGAGTTTAACACTACCCTTTGAAGAACTAGACACTAGGGAAACCCAATCGATACCAGATTTATAAGAAGTGTATGAAGAAGTTTCCAGGTTAGACGGAAATAGGAAAGAATCAAATAGCATTTCCACATTACCAAATTATATGGGAGAATACGAGAAAGGGTCTATAGTATTCCATGCTCCTACGATCCGGGGCAAGGAAGATGGGTCTCAAGATAAGACATCACACAACTTAGTGGAGCTTAAGAAGACTAAGGTACAATGTTTATTGACAATAGAAGAATTACTACAAGCCAAGCCCCAATTATGGAAACAATTAGCCGGACATTTAAGAATAGACATAGAAGAACCCATAAATGAGAAGATAGAAGTGAAAGCTCCATCAAGCATTCAAATGCCAATTGATAAAGTTGGAGAATTTAGTGAGGGAGATGAAGGAAATATGTGCCTACCCATTACCTTTAACTGATATATGACCAAAGCCATTTTAGACACATGAGCGGGTATAGGCATAGCTACAAAAGAAATTTGGGAGAAATGGGGAAAACCAGCCCTAGGACCTACTCGCATGAAGCTTCAACTAGCAGACGGCCATGTGGAAAGACCCCTAGGAATATTGTAGAAGATTAAGCTGAATACCTATGGAGTAGAGTTTGAACATACTCTAGCTATATGTCAATTTGGAAAAGCCAATAATTATGAAATGATCTTAGGTCAACCTTTTATGAGACAACTTAGACTAGTACAAGATTGGGGAAGAGACACCTTGTACTTGCAACACCAGGGGACAACCACAAAGATAAATTTGCATACCTTTTCTTATAGGGATGTGCGCCCACTACAATGGAATCCCATACATAAAGAAGAAGATGATTTGTCCATTCATAATGCAGGATCAAGTGATCAAACATGGGTGCATGAAGATGCTCAATTATGGATGTGCAAAGAGACAAAACAAGAAGAAAACAAAATGCAATTATGGACAATAGGACATCAAAACTACCGACCCATAGATGATCCCTTATATATGCCTCAAATTTTCCAAGATGAAGCATTTGAACTGCATGGATGGATGAAGATCTTAGCCCTTTATATGTGTGTGTAAATGAGGAAGTGTTAATCATGAATGAGTGTGAAGATGAAGAGGGTTATGATGTAAATATCTACATGGCAATCCTTCAAGAAATGGAAGCAGGAGAATTACTAGGAAAAGAATGGAGCGAGGACTATGAAAGTATAGAAATGGAACTAGAATTCGATTAAGAGGAATGGTATTTAGAAGCAATCAAAGAAAACAATGAAGAAGAAACACCCAAGGTGTTAGCGATACAAGCAACTCAGGCAAAACAGGACAACGAGGAAACATTAGATAAGGTAGAGTAGCCACCAAATCTTTTCAAAGTTCCAGAACACTTCAAAAGATATGAAGTAGAAGAGCGAAAGATAGCTATTCAAATGCCCAAACGGGAAGCCAGAGAAGGAGAAGCTTAAGATAACAAGGAACAAAGTAAGAAAGTGCTAGTGGCCATGGAAGAAGGAGAAGAGAGATGCACATATATTGGAAAAGACGTATCACTTGAAGAGGAAGAAGAACTGATAGCACTAATCAGAGAATATGGGGATGTATTTTCATAGACCTACAAATATCTCAAGGGAGTGGATCCATCCATTTATCCCCATAGAATCCTACTGACACCTGACGCAAAACCATCGAAGCAACACCCATACACATACAATGATGTCTATTCGACGAAAATTAAAGAGGAGATAGACAAAGTATTAGCAGCCAAATTCATTTATGAGACAGAGCACACAGAATGGGTATCACCTTTAGTGGCAGTACCCAAAACGAATGGAAAACTAAGAGTCTGTATCAACCTAAAGAAAGTAAATGCAGCCACTATCCGTGATAGCTATCCATTACCAATTATCGACCATCTTTTGGAAAGAGTTGCAGGCAAGGAAGTCTGCAGCTTCCTAGATGGGTTTTCAGGTTATAACCAAGTAGCCATCGGTACTGAGGACCAACATAAGATGGCTTTTGCAAATGAATGGGGAGTATATACTTTTTGAGTGATGCCATTCGGGCTCACCAACGCCCCTGCAACTTTCCAAAGATTGATGTGTCATGTATTCAAGGAATTTTTAAGGAAGACTATGGAAGTATATGTAGACGATTTGTGCACCTATTCTAATCAGAGAAGTGAGCATATTCCATAACTAAGGAGGATATTCAAAAAATGCCGTCAATATTGAGTATGCTTGAACCCAAAAAAGTGCATCTTTATGGTAAGGCAAGGGAAGATCCTAGGACATATTGTATCAAAGAATAGAATTTCCACGGACGAGGATAAGATTAAAGTAATTCGAGACTTACCTAGACCAAAAAATGCAAAGGAAGTACAAGCCTTCATGGGTCATTGTGGATACTATCATAGATTTATCCACATGTACGCTATAATCGCTAAACCTCTTTATGGCTTATTAACTCAATTCACGTGGATGGAGGAATGTGAGAAAGCATTCAATGAAGTAAAATGAAGATTATGCAAAATACCTATCTTGAGGATACCCATTTGGAATAAACCATTCCATATCCATGTGGATGCTTCTAATTATGCAATAGGATGCATATTAGCTCAACTAGCGGATGAAGGGAAATTAGATCATCCTATCGCATATGCAAGTGGACAACAAAACCAAGCAGAGAGAAATTATACTACCACGGAAAGAGAAGGCTTAAGAATGGTGCATGCAGTAAAGAAATTTTGACATTACCTCCTCACTAACAAATTCAAATTCTTCATCGATCATTAGGCCTTATTGTATCTGGTCAATAAGCCCTGTAATATGGGAAGGCTAGTGAGATGCTTTCTATTGCTAATGGAGTTTGCTTTTGAAGTAGTGGTAAAAAAAGGGAATACTCATGTGAGAGCGGATCATCTATCTCAAATGACACATGGAGAACCACTTGATAGAGTGGCTGATGATCTCCCATACACATACTTATTCAATCTAGAAGTATGTCTCAAGTGGGCAAAAAAGCTGATTCTGATACTCACACATGGACCACACCATAAAATTAACAAAGATAGCAGGAATGAATTTTTGCAATCATGTAATTTACACATTGTGGCAAGAAGTTTGTATTGTAAAGAGCCAAAAGGCATATTACTAAGATGTGTTGAAAAGGCAGAACAAAAGAACCTAATCAAACAAGCTTATGTAAATCGATGAAAAATTCATAAAGGAGCCCATGGAATATTAAGAGAATTGAGAAGATTAGGAGTATACTGGCCATACATGCCAAAGGACGTACATGAACATGTTAGCAGTTGCCAAGAATGGCAAGAAAATACTTTAGAGGACCACACATCTCTACAATTCTCTACAATAGCACCAGACTGGAGTAAGGCATTGGTAAAATTCTTAAAGGCACACGAGCATGAGGAAGGTGCTAATCTAGCAAGGAAGCGAACTCTAGAAGAAATGAGTAAAGACTACACCATAATGGAAAAATAATTATTTAAAAGAGGAAAGGACAATCAACTACGGTTATGTGTCCATGAAAGAGAATATCTACCCATTTTAGAGATGGCACATGCAAGTGCCACGGGAGGACATTTTTCAGCTGAAAGAACTGTAAAAATGATTCTCTTTGCAGGCTTGTGTGGCCAACTCTACATATGGATGCCGACACGTATGTACGAAGTTGTGAGGTGTGTCAAAGGACCAAGTATCCCATAAGAAGAGATGATATGCCTTTAAGACCCATGATTTGTGCAAGAGCCTTTTCAAAATGGGCCATTGATTTCATAGGACCTATAGATCCTCGAGCCAAGGGATCACATGCCGAATATATAATAGTGGCCACGGATTATCTAACGAAATGGGTAGAAGCGAAAGCAACTAGGAAGAATGATGTGCAAAGTACAGCTAAGTTTCTCTTCAAAAATATCTTTACTTGCTTTGGATTGCCAATAGAAATAGTGAGCAATAGGGGAACACACTTCATCAATGAAGTAATAGAATCACTAATGAATTAATTCCTTGTGATTCATAAAAGATCAGCCCCTTACCATTCTCAAGCTAACGGTCAGGTGGAAAGTTCCAACAAAGTATTGTGCACAATGTTGACAAAAATGGTCAACAATGAAAGGTCAGATTGGGATAAACAATTGCATCACACAATTTGGGCCTTCTATGTGGCTTACAAGACAGCCATAGGAACTACTCCTTTCAATTTAGTATACGGATAGAATGCGATTCTACCAATTGATTTTTTAGTGCCTACCCTACGTGTAGCACAACCATACAATTGGACTGGCCATGAACTATCCAGGCAATTGGACCAAATTGAGAAATTGCATGAAATGAGATTACAAGCAGTAGCAGGGATTTATGCAACTAAAAGGAGACAAAAAGCATATTAAGATTCACACATCAAAGATAAGGGATTAAAGGAAGGAGATTTGGTATTAGTATATACATTGAAGCAGCATGCAAAGAAATTGCAGCAGTGAGGATATGGATCATTATTGATAAATTGAATCTCGACATGCGGAGCAATGAACTTAGCCACATTAGACAGAGATGTACTTCCCAATTATATTAGTGTCTATAGAGTTAAAAAATATATGGAACCATTAACTAATCAAATGTTAGCACAACTAGTAGGAGCACATAATCAGAAGAAGGAAGAAGAAATGATGAGAGAAGAAGCTCAAATGGAAGCTCTAGAGCGAATAAAAAAACGGAAAGGTGGATGAGGCAACGAGACGAATGTTATCTATAGGGAGAGGAAGCTATACCCATGGCCAACTACGAAGTCAATAATACAAACAACATGAGCAATAGTATTTCTCGACATACTTAAACCTAGGAGTTGGAAACACAAAATATCAATTAGTGGATGCTCTGATTGACATAGGAGTGGCACTAAGTTGCATAGGAGTGTCGTTAACCACTCATCTCAAAACAACCTTGAGTCCTACTAAAGCATGTATGATAGGAATCGGAGGACAAATCATCGAATGTGTAGGAGAAGCCCTAATGTCCCTTCACCTAGGAAATTCCACTATGAAACAAAGACTCTTGGTATGCAAAGATGAGGACCTTATTGAAGACTTGATCCTAGGACAAGACTAGATCTATGAAAATGAAGTCAGTATACACCTTACACAAGGATACATATCGGCCAAGATAAGAAGTCTTTAGTTTATTGGAATATAGATCATCACAAAGCCATAGTGTCATCATTCCTAAGGAAGAGAACTCAAAAAACAAAATAGAAGAAGATTTAGGAAAGGATGTGTCTTAGGAGTGCTCTAGTCTAGAATTACCTACAAATAAGCATGTATTGCATGATTGTGTGATCAATTCTCCTAGAAGACAAGATCCTGAGAGAAATAGGGAAAGCAATTCTTCTCTACCTATCGACACAATAAGAAGGAAACCTACATGGATATCAATAGTTCAAACATCCCCTCCATTCCATACGCGACCACTATGGGTACAAAAGGATCGACTGACTCAACAAGCTAGTACAACACAGGAACAAATCAACCATTTGGTAGAAACACAACAAAACAACCACTATTCTCAACTGCAAAGAGATAAACCAAAACTTCTTTGTATATGGCTTCCCAAATCATTGCTAGAGGCCTAGAAGTCTCAGCAACGCATATGGATCCCGAAAGCAGTCAGATGAGTAACAAATCAAGAGACAGAAAAACTCAACGAGATGTCATACAAGCAACCTGAAGCAAAGAAATCTATCAAGACTTGTCAAAAATACCAAAAGACCACAACCTATAAAACTCAATCCACCAATAGGAATGAGCCAAAGACCATAGAATGAAGAACTCGATGGAAGCAAATTCCACAAGCACAAATAATCAAGTCAATATGGAAACCCAAAAAGCAACAAGGAACTCAAGAATAGATTCAAGGAGATTCTACTTGCACTCATGAAGAATCCATTACATCCAGAGTATGCATGAGAGGGCCACATTACAAGGCCATGCATTCGGCACATAGCTTTCTCACTAAAAAGTAGTGGTGCACATTTCCTTAACCATAATAGGACTTAGGTTCTACTATCCTAGGAATGATCTTCAGATGTACATAAATAAATGCTTCCGCTATCTCTAATCTCTTGTTTTCTTTCACGAATAAAAAGCATAGTGTTGAGGAACAATCAATAATCAATGGCTAAACTATCCATTATTACCGAGCCCACCACATAATTACTTACTTATGGAAGAGTACATGGTATGCATAATCAAATTTTGGCTATCGAGATATGCTACACTCCCAGACCTCACAATAAAGATGACAGATAAAGTGTTGAGCATGCTCCTTACAGTTTTGAAAGTATTCAAACATGCGCAATTTACATTTCTGAATTTTATCGGCATTAATCTAGATGCCCTTATTATTTATCTATCTATCATGCCAATCAGACTTACAATAATGGCCATATACTCATGCTTAATGTTCTTATCGAGTCAGTATATGCAAACATTCGAAGAAGCGTTCTTTATAGGGTTTCTTGAGATGGATTCAAAAATTTTTATAAAAATGACTTCGAATTTAAATGCTAGATTGGTGGCCTACGAGCTGAGTTTCTTTGGAGATCACAGACAGACACCAGATGATGGAGTAAAGTCTGCACAATGGAAAGAATTAATGATATGTGAAGCCAATTTGCTAAATCAAAGAGAGCAGAAAGTCATTCAAACATACTCACCTCACCAGAAAAAGCATGTTGAGGATGATAGAGTTCAGGAGGAGGGATGTGTGGAGGGAGAACCAAGTAAAACAACAAGAAGAAGAAAATCAAAAAACAAAAGTAATCAATAAAAAGAACCACCCTTTGCCCAAAGCCTTGCAGGGGCACGTATTAGGCTTCACATGCATCAGGCTGCACTACGAAAGAAGGAGGTCCCAATGGAAACAAAGAAATACAACAAGGCCTTTCAAGCACCACCCTCATTAAAAGAGATGCAATGCTTACCACTTGGTACAAGCGGTGGAAAGAAATGAACAGGCTAAAGAAAAGCATCAGGTCTTGAAGGATGTGAATGAAGATTTGAACATAGGACCTTTGAAGCATCAACCAAAAGACAGCAACAGATGCAGTGCTTACCGAATGGTGCGTGCGATAAAAAGAAGTGAATAGGCTCCAGCAATACAACAAGGCTAGATGTGTGAGAACAAAGATCTATTTAAAGACCAAAAGTTAGAACGAGGGGGAGGTTGTACACAAAGGACTTAGAATTGGATAAAGTAACAAATTTTCTAAAGGTCCTAACTATCTCCTTGTCCACTAGATGCATGCAATGAAAAAAGAGCTTAACAGGTATCAATGATAATACAACAACCCAAATGTATGACTTTAAGGAATACCAAGGGGAGAATGGAAGCATAGGACTGAGGCTCGGATAAGGTAATAAATTATCTGATAGTCCTAGCTGCTTCCTCGACCACTAGGTGCATGCAGTGGAATGACATAGACTCGCCAAACCCAATGATCCAGGTCCCGAATTATGGTTAGTTCTTTAAGAAGGTAGTACATCGCCTCTAAACCGTTAAGACCTCACAAGGTGTTGGCAACAGTAACAAAGCCGCAGACAAGAAGGAAAGCCTGTCAAGGGATGATAGAGACAAAGAGGGGGAGAGTGTTGCAGAGTACAGAAGCACAAAAGAGGGAGCCCCAAAAATTTTCAGATTATGGACACAAATTTTCTTCTTCAAATGTCTATGAAAACCTCATGAAGCCATATAAATGCACTAGCGGAGTCCTCTAGATGCATAAACCCTAGATATTGTAACATAATCCTTGTAACATAGTTGGAAATTAGTGTTTTCCAATAAAAGTGCCAGTCTCTTGTTTGAAAGGACCAATTTTAGGGCACATGTATATAAGTCACTTGGTGACTCTTGTAAGAACCTTTTGCCATCGTGAGAATTGAAGTAGAATTTCGAATTTGCCTCTTCCTTGCTGATTATCTTCTTCTCCAAGAGATTTTGTGTATGTGCAATGCTTGAAATGTGTGTGTAGGACTATTATCTATCCCTTCCCATCGCTTTTGAACTACTGTAGTGCATGTGTGAGCCTTAAAGAGTTGCGGAGTAGGTATTGGTGTTTCCCACCATTCACTATTTTGCTCATAACTTGAAGTGCATTTGTTAGATTCGACTAAATACCACCATGAGATGCGTCTCGTCAAGAGCTTTGAAACTAACCTGTTATTGAACATATTCAGAGTTCGGAGCTGAGAGAAAAGTTCAAATTTGTGCTTATGATTGCAAATGGTATCATGACATGCATTTTGAGAGAATTAATGAGTTAGAGAGGTAGTTACGGCAAGTCACATGCGTTGTAGCATTCATACTTCACTTATCATCATGTGTGCACATGTCTTCATACACTTGGTACATCTAATCTCTCGGATTCATAATTAAACGTGTATTAACCCACCACTATATGTACTTGTGGGGCGATTGAGGTATAGTCTCATTGACAGAAGTCCTTAAGACTTCACAACTTAGGTACACACGGCCTTTCATTTTGCTATTTGAAGAACATAATCTTATACATGATTTATCGTCACAAGGAGTAGAATTATACAATGAAGGATTAACAATTCCTGTGTTACAAAGAACAATAGATGATCAACAAAAGAAGATTGATCATCTAGAAAATCAAGTGAAAATTTTACAACTTTCTGTGGATGCATATGAGAGCAAATATGGAAGACTCTCAGAGGCATCATCATCTTTTGATTGGTTTACTTTCGATGAGTTATTGAATCAAGAAAAAACTAAATTTGCAGGCCTTTTTTGTAATCAAAGACATGACTATTATAAAACCATCAATTTTTGCAATTGAATATAATCATAGTATTCATAGTACATCATTTTCTTCATTTTGAATATCATCATCTATGACAAGTACCATGTCATCTATTTCTTCCATGCCTGAACCATCATTGTGATCTACATCTAAATCATGATCACTCCATGAATCATTTGTTAAACTTTCATGAGTTTGTGAAATTCTCCAAAAGTTTTTTGTGCTACTATAGAAGCTATCTTAGTTGGATCATGTAACAAATGCGTATTACAAAACACATATACCAAATCATTAGCACGTGATACACTTAAGCGATTTCTTCATTTTGAATGAAGAAAATCATAGGCACTCCAATTACATTCACAACTACCACTTGAAGCTACTACTAAAAGCACTCTCATAGCTATATGTTGCAACTCCACTGCTTCACCTCCATACTCTTTCCACCAAATAGGAGGTGGATGCTTCTGAATCGCTTCAATGTGCTATAGATCTCCAAAAGATCCTTCTCGATATACATATGCTAATCTTTGGTGGAATGCATCTCGACCATCTGTACCTGGAAGTACTAACTGACATGTGGTTTTGAAGTTTACCATGACTTCTTTGTTTGATGCTTGACCATTGAGTTGAAATGTTGGATCCAAAATGAATGTTGTTCCATGCAAATGAGTGTGCATTTGCATCCATCTCTTCTCTGCTAACGATGCAATCTGTGTTTTTTCTCGTAATGAAAATTAATCAAAGTCTTTTACTTTTTGAATAGCTTTTGACATAATCCAATAAACTTTTCCAATCACAAATTTATCATTATCAACCATTCATAAAAGTTCCACAAAAGGTTTAGTGATACCAATCATTTTTTCAAGATTACACAAAAAATTTTGTGATTGTATTAGAGACGTACACTTGGATGCTACAACTTGATAAGAAGGATACTTCTCTAGCCATGCCTCCCATCTTCGATCAGCAATCCTTTCTACAAGAGCTAGCTTAACTTCCAATAATTCACTGAGCACAATATAGGCAGTTGCAAATCGTGTGGCACAAAAAATCTGAAGTGCTTTATTGGGAGATTTTGATCGACAGAGCAAATATGAAAATTCCTGCTCTCTAATAAATTTGACCACATGATTTGCATCTAATAACCTTTGTTTAATGAAAGATAATCTACCTATATCTTTCAATAATAAATTTAATGTATGAGCTTCACATGCAACCCAAGTAATGCCTTCATACTTGTTTTGAATTGTAATTCTAGCACTTCGAAAATTAGAGGCAATATCGATCACTATCGTAGTCACATTCTTCGGACTACCCATGCACGATATAGCATGTTCATATACCTTTACAAGAAAAACTGAACTTTTCTCTTTAAGAGAAGTATCAACAACTTCTAAAAACATGTTTCCTTTTGGACATATAACCATGAGATTAATCAATGGTTTCTTTTGAAAACTTGTCCATCCATCCAATGCTATTGTACATCCATACATGGGTACATAATCAAGTATTGTTCTCTTTAAAATAGCTTCAGTACTTTTTTTCACTTTATCTACATACTCTGTTCACATTTTATTATAATCTGGCATCGTGAATCCTTTTCGTGCAGTTGACATCAAAGCATCTTTGAAAATGGGATTACAAATAACATTGAAAGGAATCCCACATGCTAAGAATGCTTGAGTCCATTTAAGATGAAGCTCGAGACAATCTTGCTTTTCAAAAGCTATAGGTATAGTATTTTGTGATTTATTACGGACAAAGCATGGTGAGAGAGTATTAGATCCACCATTTTTACTACATTCACCAAGTCCACTCTTTTTTTATGCACTTGGTGAAAATGGAGTACATGTATCTTGGTTATTCTCAAAAACAGTTTGAGAGACTTGAGTAGAAATATCTTGATGATCCTCTACTTTCATCGATGCATCTACTCATTCTTGCTCTACATTTGGGCTACTTTGAAAGTCCTATGAACTACTCATGCTTTTGAATCTTTTTGATGTGATACATTTACATTTATTTGCATAACTTGCAAAATGTACCGATACATCACTATCTGGATTAGAGCATCTTGCCAAATTCTTACCCGTACTAAAAAGATGCTCTTTTATTTGAGTTGCATTTCCTACATAATGATGTCCACAACATTTGCATTGTATTGTGGATATTGTTTTACCCTCTTGATGAACAATCACATATGACCATTCTTTTCCCTACCCCATAGTGCTTGCAAATTGCTTTATGAAGACTATACCTACAAAAAAACAACATAAATCAATATCAAATAATATATTTCGATCAATGTTGAGTCAAACAATTACGATAGACTTTAATTCTCAATCATACATGCATATACAATTACATATACTATTGTGAAGTAAAAATCATTGTTGAGTCAAACAATCACAATAGATTTTAATTCTCAATCATACACATATATGTTTACACATACATATACTTACACATACTATTGTGAAATAGGAATCAATATTGACTCAAACAATCACAATATATTTCAAATTCCTAATCATATGCACATACACTTACACATACTATTGTGAAGTAAGAATCAATATTGAGTCAGACAATCACAATAGATTTTCATTTACAATTATACACTCACATGCATACACATACTCAAACACACACATATATACTATTATGAAGTAAGAATCAATGTTGAGTCAAACATAATCTACCTACATCTTTCAATAATAAATTTAATGTATCACAATAAAGTTTAAATTCCTAATCATATGCACATATACATACACATACTACTGTGAAGTAAGAATCAATGTTGTATCAGACAATCACAATAGATTCTAAACTCCTAATCATATGCACATACATTTACACAAACTATTGTGAAGTAAGAATCAATATTGAGTCATACAATCACAATAAATTTTTCATTCACAATTATACACTCATATCCATACACATACTCATACGCACACATACATATACTATTATCAAGTAAGAATCAATGTTGAGTCAAACATAATCTACCTACATCTTTCAATAATAAATTTAATGTATCACAATAGATTTTAAATTCCTAATCATATGCACATACACTTACACATACTATTGTGAAGTAAGAATCAATGTTCTATCAAACAATCACAATAGATTCTAAATTCCTAACCATATGCACATACATTTACACATACTATTGTGAAGTAAGAATCAACATTGAGTCAAACAATCACAATAGTTTAGATTATTTAATCTTTATAGCAAAAATTTATACCTTGTTCTCTCTACGACACTTTAAGTTCGTAAAGAAAAAAGTAGCTTTTATGAAAAATGAGTAAAAATCAATCATAATAGATTTTAAATTCACATACATATACTATTGTGAAGTAAGAATCAATGTTGATTCAAACAATCACAATAGTCTAAATTATTTAATATAGCAAAAATTTATACCTTGTTCTCTCTACGACACTTTAAGTTCATAAAGAACAAAGTAGCTTTTATGAAAAATGAGTATAGTTCTATTCTTTTATCAAATATTATTCGATCGAATTTTTTGCGATCAACTTTTTTTTTATCGAAAGCTTTTCGATCGAAAAAGGTTTCGATAAAAAACTATTTTGATCGAAAGGGCGTTTGATCGAAAACTATCAAATTCCTGTGTGAAAACTATTCAGGCGTGTCCAAATAAGCTATCGTGGCACCGAATAATGTGATCGAATAATAAGGGCTTATCGCAAAATTCCATAATTATTCACAAATGAAAAAATTTTCAAATAACGAATAATGCAACCTAGCTTCTTGGCCTCTTTCCATCAACACTTCTCCTTCTCCTACCATCATAGTTCAACAAATATTTGGCTATATTTTTCTTGTTTTCGGGTCTTTCCTCTTCCTCCCATAAGATTCTCTTCATCTGCTCCTTGCATCCACCAATTTCTCATCAAAATCTAGGCCTTATGAGGTCCTTGCACTGCTTGCCCTAGTGGCTAGTGGTTCCTTTCTTCCTTTCATCTTAGTGAGAGTCTCATCCCCCTTCCTCTTCTTGCCTATATCCCCAACTTGTGTTGCAGCCTTCCTCTTCCCATCGAACTATGAATCTAGAATGGTGTGGTGCTTTTTCAAAGCAAGGATCTTCTCCTATGGGAAAGGCAATAAGAATACTATCCTAACTCAAGTTGTTTGTGGTTTCTATTGTCTCCACTTTGGGATAACCCTATGGGTGTCTGCTTGCAATTGTCAACAAACAAAATCTACTCATCAAAATAGAGTAGTATGAGCCTTCTTGATAGATGATAAGAACCCTCCAGAGATGCTTAAGTGATTCACCTAGAGGTTTAGGGATTTAACTAGAAATTTCAATGTGTGCGGCAAGGGAGTGTGTTTGTCTATAGCCAAAAGTTTGTACTCATATTTGTTTGCTTTGCCAAAAATCTACTCCATGATGTTTTTGGCTCATTGAATTCAAAAGTACCATGCCATCGCTGTTGGAGTTAGACGTCTGCGGAAGCACGCGAACAGCACAAGGAAGAGGAAGAAGCTTGGAGCACAACACACAAGACTGAATGTATTACTAGAGAATGTACAAAGATAAGTAGCCCATTAGGGCAATAGGCGTATATACAAGCCGGGGGAAAAAACCTCCTAAAGAGGGAAAAAAGTGCCCCGGCGGTCCTAGAGTGTTCACACACATCACTACCTAAATATATCAACAAATCCCCCCTGGGAGTGATGCAGTGAACAAGGAGCTGGCACTCATGTATAAGGAAGTGCCGAGCTATGTGGAAATCACTCCACAAAAGGAAGTAAGCCCAAAGCTTTGCGGAAAGCTTCAAACTTCTCCCTAGGCAGAGCCTTCGTGAAAAGGTCTGCAATGTTCTCCTACGTGGGCACATATGCCAAGCTGATCTCCCCAGCTGAGAACCTCTCCCTGACATAGTGATAATGCACCTCAATGTGCTTAGTGCGAGCATGGAACACAGGGTTCCTCGCAACTGCCAATGCGCTCTGACTGTCAGTGAAGATGGTGGTGGTAGAAGACTGGCCAACACCCAAATCAGCCATAAGGCATCTGAGCCACACACACTCAACAGTCGCTGTGAAAGCTGCCCTATACTCAGCCTCACAACTAGAAGTGGCCACAGTAGGCTGCTTCTTGCTCAACCAAGATATACATGAGCTACCAAGCATGAAGCAAAAACCACTAGTGGACACACGAGTGTCATAGCAACCAGCCCAATCTGAGTCAGAAAAAGCATGCAAATCTGGTGGTAGTGATCCCCCCTTGGGATAAAACAACCCAAGTAGCCGAGTACCACTCAAGTAGCGAAAGATGCGCTTAACCGCTTTCCAATGCGTGACTCCTGGGCAATGCATAAACCTGCTCATCTGTGAGACAGCAAACTGAATATCTGGCCGAGTAATGCATAAGTAAATCAAGCATCCAACAGCCTGCTGATAGAGAAGAGCATCAAATGCATCTCCAGCATCATGAAGACTCAATCGTAAACCTGTCTCCATAGGAGTGGCAATAGGCTTACAGTCTTCAAGGCCAAAACGCTGCAATAATGTGTCAATATATTTCGTTTGACACAAAGCCATTCCACCATCAACTTGCATAAACTGAATGCCCAAATAGTGATGCAAATGCCCCAAATCAGACATCTCAAATGAGGCATGCAAATCAGCCTTGAAATCAGCAATATGCTTCTCAAGAGGACCAGTGAGCAGCATGTCGTCTACATAGACAACAATGATCAAAAGCACATCATTAGCACGCTTAACATATAAGGTGCTTTCAGTTGGACTGTTCTCAAAACCATGTGCAATCAGATAGGCATGTATTTTTTCATACCAAGCACGTGGTGCTTGCTTTAAACCATATAACGCCTTCTTTAACCTGCACACTTGGTTTTCATGCCCTTTCTGCACAAAGCCACGGGGCTGAAAAACATACACTTCTTCATGCAAGTCACCATTCAGAAATGCTGTTTTAATGTCCAACTGATGTACATTCCAACCATGATGGGCTGAAAGTGCACAAATGCTCCGAACAGTAGTCATACGGCATGTAGGTGCAAAGGTCTCATCAAAATCAATGCCTCTTTCCTGCGCATAACCCTTTGCAACAAGCCTAGCCTTATACCTGTCAACTGTACCATCAGGTTTACGCTTCAGCTTGTATACCCACTTAGTGCCAATGGCCTTCTTGCCAGGAGGCAAGTCACATAAAGACCATGTACCATTCTTCATTATAGCATCATATTCAGATTGCATAGCAGCCATCCAATTTTCTAAATTTTGTGCTTCATCAAAAGAAATAGGCTCATTCTCATCACAGAGACTAGATGCAGCCATAGCATAGCAATCTGATGCAAAGGAGGTACTATGAGAGCCTGAACGAGTACGATATGACAAAGGTGCATCTAATTTGTTGTCACGCAAAGTCTGCACCAGCCATTTTGGCATAGTTTTTGCCTGTTCAATATCAGCTCTCTCATCAACAAGTGCATCATGTAAATCTGCATCAGAAATGGCATGATCTGCATCATCATATGAAACCTGCAAAGGCTGAGAAGTTGCCTCATTAGGACGAGCGCTAGCCTGTCCACCTGTAAAAAGAGGCATCAAAGTATCATACATGTCTTTGGAGCTAACAGATGTCTCCTTAGTACATGAAAGCAATGGCTGAATAGCATCTTCCACAAAGACAACATCACGGCTAACCAGAATGCGTTTAGTTTGTGGATGATACAGACGATAGCCTTTACTTTCAGAACTATACCCAACAAAAATACATTTTACTGCCTTATCATCCAATTTTCTGCGATGTTGTTCAGGCACTAATGCATATGCCAAACAACCAAAAACACGCAGATGAGCAACAGATGGCTTGTGGTCATGCCAAGCCTCATATGGAGTGATAGACTGCAACGCTTTCGTGGGACACCTATTGAGTACATATGCTGCACACATGACAGCCTCAAGCCAGAAACTATGTGGTAAAGCCTGACTTTTGACCATGCACCTCGCCATCTCCATGAGTGACCTGTTCTTTCGTTCAGCAACTCCATTCTGTTGAGGTGTATACGGCACTGTACACTGGTGTTTTATCCCACGTTCAGCCAGAAATGCATTAAAATCTGAAGACATATATTCCCCCCCTCGATCAGAACGGAGGGTGCCCATTTTACATGCTGACAGATTTTCAGCCAAAACCAAAAATTGTTTGAAGCACATGAACACTTCGGACTTTGCTTTGAGTGGATATACCCATGCATGCCTGGAAAAATCATCAATGAAAGTCACGAAGTAAAGGTAATTTCCAAAAGAGGGTGTCTGCATAGGACCACAGACATCACTATGTACAAGCTGCAATTTCTGCATAGCCCGAACTGAACCATCTTTTGGAAAGGAAGAACGCTGCATTTTGCCCAAAATACAGCCTTCACAAACATGTTTTCCAGGTGCCTCAAGTTTGGGCAAAGAGGACACCATTTCAGATTTCTGCAGGCGTAACAAACTAGCAAAATTCAGATGACCAAAGCGTGCATGCCAAAGCTTTGCATCTGACATAGCCTGAGAATCATGAACTGCACATGCCGAATCATTCACAGATTTTTCATAGTCTATGAGCTTATACAGCCCACGACATAAAATGCCAGAAGCAATAATCACATCGCCATTTGAGAGATCATGGACTGTACACCTGTCATCAAGGAATTTCACAACCAAGCCAATCTTGGCTAATGCAGAAACTGATAATAGGTTCTTTTTGATCCCTGGCACAAATAAAGCATCTGACAAAGTGAAAGAACTACCATCAGCAGTAGTCAGAATGATCTTACCAACTCCCATAACAGGATAAGAGGAGTTATTGGCGCATGTGACAGTATTCCCTGTAGGGGCAAGCTCGAGTGAAGAGAAGAAACTGCGCTGCGAGGTAATATGTTTGGTTGCCCCACTGTCAAAGTACCAAACATCTGAGTCTACTGCAGACATGCACTGATCATGAGAAGATGGGTCAAAACTGCAAACAGTAGTAAACGCCCATTCTTCTTCCTGCACAAGATTTGCAGACTCTGTTTTTGGTGTAGAGGCCTCTGCAACAACCATTCCAGCCTCTTTCTTCTTTGCCTCTTTAGCAGCCAGTTTTGGACTGTTCTTTATAATATGATCATTTCCTTTACAGTACTTGCAGAACAATTTCTGCTTTTCTGATTTCTTCTCATCTTTATCCTGGTTCTTCGATTGTGCAGCATTTGCAGATTTCTGCTTACTAGTAGAAGAGCTCCATTTTCCTTTGCCCATCTGACTAGCCAGGAAAGCTTGATCTGCAACACGCATAATGGACCTGTTCTGCCTGGACTGATCTTCCTGCAACAGAACAGAGACTAATTCCTCAAATGACAAGGCATTCGGATTGCCTTTCATCATCAATCGAAGAGTAGAGGCAAAACTCTGATATGAATCAGGAAGGCCATTCAGAACGGTCTGCACAAGTGAGCTATCTGGTATAACCTCATCAGCAGAAATCAATTGTTCCTTCAGGTCTTTGATCTTTGTAAGAAAACTGTCCATCGAATCATCTTCATTCATGTGCTCACTCTCCAACTGTTTTCGGAGGTAAGCAACACGAGCCTCATTCCTAGCCTGGTACAAAGTGGTAAGTGTATCCCAAGCATCCTTTGCTGTTCTGCAAGAACGAATGCAAGGAATAATGGCACGTTTGACAGACAAAGTTATCAATGCATGTGCCTGGGCATCTCTGCCATCCCAACGAATCTGCTCTGCAGTAGGTGCAACAGAAACAGCAGCATGAACAGGAATCTGCGGAATATCATCTTCGACACCATCTTCATCAGCTCCAACACCTGTATTTGCAGTACCTGTCGTTACAAGTGTAACAGGACGTCTTTCAACACCCTGCATAATGTTCCACAATCCTTTTGCAACCAGTACATGTCGCATCATATAAGCCCATAATGGGTAGTTGGTACCATCCAACTTATCCTCAACAGCCAACATACGGAATACATCACTGCTTTCAGCCATGGCCGGTGACTAAAATACCTTGATGCAGAAAATTGACTGTATCTCAAAAAGTTGAACAGAACTGCCCAGACGAGTTCTGCTAGACCTGTAGCAGACTTCGAGACGCTTAAACTGGCGAACAGAAACTGGTATATACCTTTGGCACAAAAGGACGAAATAGCATGCACAAGCACTGCGATAGTGCGTTCGGAGGCCGAAACGAGCTCAGATCGCGATTTCGGCACCACATAGCAAAGCTGTTTTGATCTCGAAAATACCCTAAGTATGCTCACCAAATTTTGTGCGAATCTGAGACTGCAAACGGAGGAGTGTCGACGGCGCCCTAGAAGAATCAACGACCTGCTCTGATACCAATTGTTGGAGTTAGACGTCTGTGGAAGCACGCGAACAGCACAAGGAAGAGGAAGAAGCTTGGAGCACAACACACAAGACTGAATGTATTACTAGAGAATGTACAAAGATAAGTAGCCCATTAGGGCAATAGGCGTATATACAAGCCGGGGGAAAAAAACCTCCTAAAGAGGGAAAAAAGTGCCCCGGCGGTCCTAGAGTGTTCACACACATCACTACCTAAATATATCAACAATCGCATGGTGGAGAGGTAGCTTGAACTACGTGATTACCTCCTTTGTTCGGAGTTGTACGTGCAACTCATCCGCATTCAGTGATTGCTAGGTGATGTTCTTCAACAGTTGTCTCATTTGTGAATGGGCCTTGATGAGCTCTCGATTGATCATTGTAAATGGAAGAAGACTAGTTTGTAACCAATTGACAAGGTTATTGGGTAGTTGAGTAGAGAGAGGTTCTTTGAGCATCCACTATCATTTTTGAGCTTTGAAATAGAATCACACAAATGTGAAAATGCTCAGAGTGCAAATAAAATTTATGAGTGTCAACTAATAGCATAGTTTGTACTTGCACACTTCTAATTTATCAATCTGCCAAGAGTAGAACTCACCCAAGTTGCAATCTATGGCACACATAGATGTGATGGATGAACATCAAGTAGAGTGATGAAAGCATCTCTTCAAGATAGCCTCCTAGAAGATCCACAAGTAGTGCCGTTCACAAAAATCCACAAGATCAATTCCAAAGCTTTTTTATCCTTCCAAGATGGATGATACTTGATGCACAAGAGTGATGGCATGTGAAGTTGCCAAGTAGAAGACTCCACTAGCAATTGGGTACACACATATGTGATGCCTCCTATCCCTTGCTATCCGATGCTTTCAAGGATGCATTTCTATCAAATGCTTCCAAAGGTGCACTACTGGTCAATGCTTCAAACAAGTATGAATCACCAAAATTCTTGTAACTACCTCAATATTGATTTGTTTGATGTATGCCTTAGATCATTTTGAAGCTCTCATCGAGTTCTACAAATTGGAAAAAAAAAAAGAGTAGGTTTTAAGCCATGTATAGAGCTAAAAAAGTGAGAAAATTCTTATCCTCAAGCATTGATCACCCAAAATAAGAGTTAATCATTTTTTATCACTTCAAAATGATGAAAAATATAGATAATACTTCCATAACTCATAAACAATTTTCACACACTCATAATTAATCACAAAGTCCACTCAAAATGCATAGAAAAACATAAATACGAATTTTTGAGAAGAGATCTCACAACTTTATTCCACCAAAAAATCTCTTTGCAAATGAGATCTTGTCCTTTATATAGGTTTCTCCCAAGACCCTTTCCTTTTTTATTTGAAAAAATTCCAAAAAATAAAAGCAAAAGCTCTAAAAATTTTCTTTTGCGAGATTTTTGAGGGAAGAATCTTCCCTCCAATCACAAACAAATGCTAGCAAAGACTTGAAGATAGAAAACTCTTCTTTGCTACAAAACTTAAAGGGATTTTTACAATGGTATAAAAAAGTACAAGGGTTATCTATACAAAAATTGATGAACTCGAAAATAAATTTGAAGAATTTTGATGACTTGTTAGGCCTCACCATAGTTTTATAATAGTCCCTCCCAGCTCTTGTTGTCCTCATCAACACAACTATTGAGTCTAGGTAGGTGGCCATGCCAAGTTAAGTAGTCCATGCACTTGCCATCATCTATGGTGTTTGGGGTATCTGGAACCATGTGAATTTGCTACCAAATAGACGTTATGTTGTGGTCTTTGTTTAATGCAAAAAGTTTTTGACATTGTCCATCTTGAATGTCTTGGAGTAGTGCATGTACATGGGTGATATAAAAGATCTGCCTTGTGCATGGCCTTGTAATGTGGCCTTATGCATGCACACACATAGAATGCAAAATCACATGTTGGTGCAAAAGATGGATTCAATGCAGTGTTGATGGTATGTCAAGGCAAAAGCTTCCTATCTAGTGGGTAAGAGTAATAGAAAAGATATCTGATGTGAAGTTGTTGATCACCAATGTGGTCTCCTCAAGTACAAAAGTGCATAGGTGGATGATGTCACCATCTTCATAGTGTTTACAGAATTAGTGATTATAACAACCAATCATCACATGCTTGGATTGAATATAGCGACTTTTTTTTGCATTTTTTCTTTTTTTCTCTCTTTTTATCTTTTCTCATTTTTCTTCATAATTTTTTTAATAAAAAGATATATAAATCAAAAGATGAACAATTTTTGTTATATTAATATGAAAAAATAGTAAAAAAAAGAAGTTATAAAAGTTACAAAAAATCATAATGTCAAAAAAGATGCTAACTCGCAATGGATCTATATATAACTATTCAATGTCTACTAAGCTCCTATGTGTTATGCTTCCCCCATCCTAGCATACATCATATATGAAATGTGCTTCCTTTACATGAGCAGGGTATCTGTAAAGTACCTTTGATATTTCTATGGAGTGAGTTGAGGATTTGTAGATTGCATTCATTGTCATGAATCATGAGTGCGTTTGTGACATTCTTAATGGCCTTCCCCTAGGAAATAACAAGTCTAACCCATTGCATTGGTTTATGTTCTAATAGCTATTTGCACTTTGTTTCCATCTACTCAGTAAATGCCATGGTTTGTGGCATACATATTGTGTTATGCTCAACTATCCTCTATAAGAGGTTCTTGAGATAGCTAACATGGCATCCACTTATATAGTTTGGCAAGGTGTCTCCTTCTAGATTGGCCAATTGAACAGCACCACTAGTGGAAATTCTATTAATGACCATGGGTCCATATCCTCATTTTTCCAATTTATGAGCATGCTGCTTTAGTGTATAAACCAACACAAGGTCTCCCTCTTTCAATCCTTTATCTTTGATGTGTGCATAAAAGTATACCTTTCGGCTTTTCTTTGCAGCATAGATGTCTTCTACTCCTCGTAGCCTAGTCTCACCTAAGCGTTCTAGATCAAATAGCCTAGAGGACAACTTGCATCCATTCCACTCGTGCTCTTGTGATAGTTTTAAAGTCGGGATCAAGAAGTCCAATGGTAGCATAGCATTTTGTCTGAAGACCATCTGAAATGGGGTGGCAGTGAGTACTATTTTGTAGGCAACTTGATAAGCCCAAACAACATGATGAAGTTGTTTATCCCAATCAAAGCGTTTATTACTTACCAGTTTTTTTAATCATTACATAGGATCTTATTTGTGCTCTTGGCTTGTCCATTAGCTTGTGGATGATAGGGGGCATACTTCTTATGTATCACCAAGAATTCTTGGAGAAGGTTTACAATAACTTCGTTCAAGAAGTGCGTACCTCTATCACTTACTAACTCTATTGGTAACCCATATTTGGTGAACACGTTCTCGAATAAGAACTTAACCATTGTTTGTGCATCATTCTTTGTGGTGGCCTTTACTTCTACCGATTTTGTAAGGTAATCTGTGGCTACAATAATGTATCCGACATGGGAGTTTCTAGCTACGGGGTTAATAGGACCAACAAAGTCTATACCCCACTTTGAGAATGCACGTCCTCCCAACATTGGCCGCAAAGGCATCTCATCTTTTCTGATTGGATAGAATAGAATGGTCTTAATTACTCGATCAGGCCCAAAGTGTCCACTTGCAACACTGCTATGTGCAATTTCTTGGATTTTCAAGTAGTCCAATTCATGGACAAACAATCTTAAATAACCATCTTTGCCTCTTTGGTATAGGTTTTCTCCTACTAAGGCATAGTCTTGAGCCTCTTGCTCCATGCTCCGTTTTGTTGCTAGAGTAGCCTTGCTTGGTAGTGTTCTTGATCTCATAAATTCTACTAATGGAGCACTCCATTCAAGAATTAACGTCATGTGATAAAGGGTAGCATACTCCACTGGCGTTTTCTTCTTACACATTGTACAATTCTTAATCCACTCATGTATTTCTTTCTCCATACTAGGCCAACACACTCCTAAATACTTTGGATTCTGCAATGTTTGTTGTTTAGAATAGTGATCTCCTAGTTCTCTTTCATGGTCTTGTTGCAACCAATTTCTATGTTCATCCTCCTTGACACAACAAGCTAGTACACCCTCTGTATCTTGTTTGTATGGGACAGGTACCAACTTATTTTCCCATTTAGGAACAAATTCTAAATTGAATAGATAAGGATCGAGCAATTCATCAGACACTCCTTGTGGTGGCTCTCCTAAAGTGATACGAAAAAGGTGATCCGCCCTGAGGTGGGTCCTACCTTTCCTAACAACCACTTCAACATTGTATTCCATTAGTAAGAGGAACCATCTTACTAAGCATTCCGTATTGCAAGGTTTATTGACCAAATATAATAAAGCTTAATTATCAGTGAAAAACTTGAACTTCTTGGCGAATGGATAGTGTCTAAACTTCTTCACAGCATATACCATGCCTAAGCCTTCTCGCTCGATTATGGTATAGTTTCATTCAGTCGCATTTAGCTATCTACTAACATATGCTATAGGCAAATCTAGATTTCCTTCACCTGTGGGTTGTGCTAGCATACATCCTATCACATGATTGGATGCATCCACATGGACATGGAATGTTTTATTCCAATCATGAGTGGTCAATATTGGTGTTGTGCACAAATGTCTCTTCGACTCGTTGAAGGAATTTTGGCATTCATCGTTCCACTCAAAATTCGTCAACAAAACATAAAGAGGTTTATCTATGATCACATACATGTGGATAAACCTATGGTAATATCCACAGTGACCCATAAAGACTTGGACCTCTTTAACATTCCTTGGCCTTGACAACTCTGTTATGGCTCTCATCTTATCCTCATTTGTTGATATTCCATTCTTAGAAACAATATGACCTAAGATCTTACCTTGACATATCATGAACACACACTTTTATGGGTTCAGACAAACTCAATATTCTCTACACTTGTTGAAGATCTGTATGAGCTCTAGGATGTGGTGTCTTCTTTTTTGGGAATGAGCACATAAATCATCCACATATACTTCTAAGATCTTTCACAAGAACTCTTTGAAGACATGACACATGAGCCTTTGGAATGTTGCGGGTGCATTGGTGATCCCAAAAGGCATCACACAAAATTCAAAGATTCCCCACTCTATGGCAAACACCATTTTGTGTTGATCTTCTGGGGCAATGGCTACTTGGTTGTAACCTGAAAATCCTTCAAGGAAGCTATAAACTTCCTTCCTTGTAACATGCTGCAATAAATGTTTGGTGATTGGAAGTGGATAGCTATCTCTAATTGTAGCGGGATTAACTTTTTTAAGGTTAATACACACTCGCAACTTTCCATTCTTCTTTAGAACCACTACAATGGGGGGACACCCATTCAATATGGTCAATCTCATAGATAAATCCAGCTTCAACTAGTCTATCAATTTCTTCTTTTATTTTTGCAGCATAAGTGTCATTATATGTGTAGGGCTTCTCTTTGGTGGGCTTGGCGTCTGCTGTCATGGGGATTGTATGAGAGCATATTTCTAGATCTACCTTCTTCATGTCTTTATAGATCCATGAAAACATGTCCCTATATTCCATTAATAAATCTACAAGCTGTACTTCTTCTTTTGCACTTAGGTCTTCTCCTATGTACGTACATTTCTCTTCATTCTCTTCAATGGTTACTACAATTTTTTTGGTCTTTTCTTTACTATCATACCCTTCTCCTATGATGGCCTCTCTCATAGGCATTCATATCAAAATTTTTCGATCTTCAATTTCATATTTCCTGAAGTTCTGTGGTACTTCAAACAGTGATTCCTCCTTTGCTTTTTTCACTACTTTTCTTTTCTTTTTCTTTTGACTACCTTCACTTTCCTCTCTTGAATTTACAGTTTTGATACTGGTGAGAGGTTCTTCTTCTTTTTTGATAAATACTCCTACATCTTCTAGATAGTGCTCCTCCGAGTTAAAGCAACTATCCATCACAATGGACTCTAGATCATTGTCATTCTCTTCTTCTTCTATGACATTACTAGGGTCACACTCTTCCAGCAAAGGTTCACACATGGACACAGAGATTCATAACCCTCCTCATCACAATGAGGTGTCCATTTTTCTTCATTGACAACAATGTCCATGGTGGCTAAGATTTCAGCCTAGCCATGAGGCTCAAATTCCTCGTTTGGAAAGATCATCGGTGTCTAGGCTGGGTCTCTAACCTATTTGGCTCTTTGAGAAGTTCCTTCTTCTATTACTTTAAGGCGTCTTTCCTCTTCCTCTGCAACCTTGCACATCCACAAGTGAGTATCTTCATGCATCCAAGATGGATCAGAAGAACTCACAAAATGCATAGAGATTGCTCACCTTGTGTATAGGATCCCATTGTAGAGGTGGTACATCTTTGAATATATAATCCTTAAGATTGACCTTGGTGGTGATCCTAAGTGCTGCAAGTACAAGGAGTGGTTCCCCAATCTTGTACAATCTGTAGTTGTGGTAGGAAGGGTCTTCCTAGGATCATCTCATAGACATTATTTTTGCCAAAGTAACATATAGCAAAGGTGTGTTCAAACTCTACGCCACAAGAGGTTAGACTTATCCCTTCTAGAAATCCTAGAGGTCTTTCAACATGGTTGTCCGCCATTTGAAGCTTCATTCTAGTTGGTCTTAATGCATGTTTGCCCCATTTCTTCCACAAAGAGATGGTCACAATCGCAACACTAGCACCTGAATCTAAGATAGCTTTGGTTGTGTAACCTTGGTAGGTGATTGGAAGATAAGTATTATCTTCTTCACCTTCACTCATGTCTCCTATTTTGTCTAGCGGTATCTTGGGTACTTTCTACTTAGAACCTACTTTTGACACATTGGAACCAAGTTTTGGAACCTGATTTGCCACATGTTTCCATAGCTCAGGTTTTACTTTAAGTAGCTCATCTAAGGTGAGATGGCATTGCACCTTAGTGTCCTTCACGACTTCAGTGTTTCTTGGAACCACTGAGTCTTCATTCTTATCAGTATTATGGGAGATCTAATATGAAGAGATTCACATTCCCATGGGCCTATGAAGTGCGGCAACTCTTGTAAAGAATTAGATTCAAAATATAATCTTTCGTCTTCTTGTTGCTCTACTTGGTGTCCATAAATGGATGGAATGTCTTGGGGAAATTGATCAAGAAGATCATCAATTTCAAGAATAGGAGGGGGACTACCCTTCTCCTTGGCCCATTTCTCTTCTTGAATTTCCTGCAAGAACTCTTGAGATTACTGTTCAATCAAAAAAGGTGTTCCATCATCTATGGAATCAGGAACATAAGCTTTCATTGGTGGTGAGCTTTCTCTTTCAACAACTAGTTGAGCCTCTAGAGGTAAAGAAACCTACGACTTGTTTATCAATTGCTCTAATCTTTTTAATAAGCCCTAGAAATGCAAACCCGGTTTGATAGAATTTGTCTGATTGAACAATTGATTGGCCTCGAGCATAGCCTAATCTAGTTCTACCATTTTCATGCACATTTTTGTTCGTTCGATCTCTAAATCTGATCTAGGGTAACTCTTGTCTAGGTTTGTAGTTGTTAGCCCTTCTTGAAGTCCAGCTTGGTAGGCCCTGAGCATCATGTCCAAGCCTTCTGGGGTTGGATCTACGAAAACAGAACTTGGGTGTGGTCTATTTACAATGAGTGGTGGGATGGGATGAGGTGGTGTGGATGAAGTTTTGACATGCAAGGGGTTTTGAATTGTGATGTCTACAATTTTGTTTGAAATTTTTGTTTTTGCGTCTCTTAGGCTTGGTTCTAATTTGGATAACTTCTTAGCCCATTTACAATTGGCCTTCTCTCTGGTATCCTTCCAAGTTCATGTATTGCGATATTTTTTCCTTGTCCTGGAGCCGATGGCTGGGGACATTCACACATGAAATGGTCACCCTCACATCTAAAACATGGTCCTCTAGGGGCTTGTGGTCTCATTTGTCTCAATTGGGGCCTATGGTTAGGATTCACATACATGGTATTGGAGTATTCTCGCTCCCAATTTGGTTCCATTGGTAGTGCCTCATATTGATACGAATAAGTTTCACTTTGCTCAAGTGACTCTATGTAATACGCTTGTGGACTATCTTCATGGGTGTAGTCAAAACTCTGAGCGTGAGGGTCATTTTCTGAGACCAAAGGGGTTATCGACACCAATGCTCTATTAGGGTTCTCTTCTGCCACTACATACTTAACTTAGATCACATTGGCAGGGGGTGGACATTGGTTTCCTAGGATCAGTTGTGGCCTATACGGTGCCTGATATTGTTGTTGGTATTGAGTTTGATATTGTTGTTGTGGCCTATAATATGGTTGTTGGTATTGGTTCTGATACCTACCCTATTGGTAAGGTTGTTGATAAGTTTGTCTGACAGCCTAGCTATTGTAAGGACAATCTTGAGTTGTATGGTTTGTGTACTTTCTCTCAATAGTGCAATATGAAGCATTTGGTTCTCTCACATTTTGGTTTTGCATTGGGCATACATTAGTCATGTGTTCACCTTCGCAAGTATACATCGCTTCAAAGGGGTGACCCTTGGCATTTGTCTTTTTTGAACTTCTAGCTTCTTGGAAACCTACTCAACTATCTCATCTATCTCAGTGGAGGGTCTGGAACTATGATTAGTAGAACTATCAGAATCCTTATAGACTTTGGAAAATTCTAATTCCTCACCCAAGTTGCCTTCTATAACAATGCACATCCGCACACACTCTTCTATGGATCTAGGCTCTTTCAAGTCCACATATGATCTTAACTTGGTGCTTGGTAAACCATCTAAAAACAAGGCCACTTTTTTGCCCCTGTGGGTAATTCTAGAATAGGGCATCTTTCTAAGTATTGTTTGAACCATCTTCCTACAAGTCAAACTATTTCTTGAGGTTTCTACTTGAAGTTGTGGATCAAGGATGATGTGTTGTGCCTAATGCCACTCTTGGAAAATTCTACGAAGAATGCTTCTAGTCGTTGACCTATATTTTGATAGTTGCAACTGTTCAAGGGCTGAAACCAAGCTAAGGCAGTACCCTTGAGGGTCAAACCAAATTCCTCAAATTAGGTGAATAAGTTCTCAACTTGTTCAACTCTTAAAACTTTTTTGAACTCGACCACATGATCATAAGGATCTCCTGACCCATCAAAGTTGTTTTTCATTGTCTTAACCACTTGAGAAGGTCTAAGGGCTCTTGGGTACTCTCGAAGTCTAGGCAATGGAAAATCATGTTCATCTCTTTGATGCATATGTGCTCTATGTCTCTCTCTTTCAGGTCTTTCACTTTCAAGTCTTGATCTGTCTTTGCCCACTGTATGTGCAAAGCTTACCTCCGGTCTCTCTCTTTAGTTCGTTCTCATTGTGCCTCATGAGCTTGGGATGATCCTGCTCCTTGGAGGCCATGGGAAACATTAGATCTTGGTGGACGGAAAATCAATTCGCCATTCCAAGTGTATGCATGCTTGCCATGCTCAGTTACCAAGAAAATTCTCTCTGATGTATTATCTAGATAGACAACTTTGTCTGGGATCTAAGGATCTTTAAACTCATGGATGATGACTCTGCCTATTTTGCTAGGTTGATCTGGCTTGAATCTCCAAAAGGCTTCCTCCATTTCTCTATTCAAGAATAGTTCTATGCTTTTGTTGTCTTGGGGAATCCACTCTGGAGTAATTACCCTGGTCAAGACAGATTTGCCTCTAGGAGTCTTGGATTCTCATCTATGTCTCCTTGCTTTAGGTCTCCTATCTCATTCTTAAGAATGACATTTCCAAACTCATCTATCGTGTGTGCTAAGTTGGTAACCACATATATGGATCCTTGCTTATCAGTGTACGAACCCACTTTGAATTTGACCACTGGGTGTTCAAGTCCAAAGGATTGATCGGGATTTTTGAGTTGGACAACTGATCGCCTCAGACCATCCTCATAGATATGTGCACCTAATTGGTTGGTCCTAATATACTCCAATTGTTTTTTATAGGGACTTATGATGTCTATAAATAGGCAGTGCTTGAACTACCTACAGGTCTCTCCATGCTAAAAGACATTTCTGAATCACTTATCTCTGAACTTAGCACGTAGGGATAATCACTAAGTTGTTGTGCCCACGACCTAGCTATATGATTCACGCTAGCTTTAGAGGATTTGATACTTTGTCTATCTTGGCCTAGGTTTCTACCTAATCTCAGGCTCATAAGTGTTATCTACAAGTCTCAGTTTTCCCCTTTGTATTGATAAAAAATTCTCTTGAGCTCCTTTGGGTTCTTGATCCCACATGAGGGTCAACTTCAAACTAACCTATCTATAAACCAATGCATTATTGTTAAGAAAAACAATTGAGACCATGTGGGATTCGAAACAAGCTTTCCAATGAGCTATAGAGCTCAATTACGGACTTTTGATGAAAAAGTTATGTCAAATTAGGCTCTTGGGGGTCAAAATAGAGAAACAGGATGCTATGCGAAAATTGCGATTCTGATTGAGAATTGTGATCCTGAGACAACTTGGAAATCACAATTTTGAGTGAGGATCGTGATGCCAAGCAGCCCCAAAAATCACGATCCTGACTGAGAATCATATTTTGGGAATTGCCAAAAATCATGATCCTGATTGAGAATCACGTTTTTGAAAATGGCCTTAAAATCATGATCTTGAGAATGACCTCAAGGTCGTGTTTTCTAAGAATCGTATTTTTTCTAAGAATCGTTGTTTTTCCTGAGAATTGTGTTTTTCTAGGGAATCGTGTTTTATTGAAAATCATGTTTTTGACCTAAAAATCATGTTTGACCTCTGGGTCGTGTTTTGCTTGATGATCGTGTTTTACTTGATGATCGTGTTTTACTTGATGATCGCGTTTTTTCCTTGAAAATCTTGGTTTTGAGAATGACCTCAAGATCGCATTTTTCCTAAGGATCGTGTTTTTCATGAGAATCGTGTTCTGTTGAAAATTGTGCTTTTGACCTGGAAATCATATTTGACCTCAAGATCGTGTTTTGCTTGAGGATCATGTTTCTTTTCTAGACAATCGCAATTTTGAGAATGATCTCAAGATCGCATTTTTCCTGAGGATCGTGTTTTTCCTAAGAATCATGTTTTGTTAAAAATCATGTTTTTTACCTAAAAATCATGCTAGCTAGAATGCATTTAGTTTATAGATTATAGAGTTGCTACCCTTTGTGATCATAAACTTTATTTTTGAATTCTTGATTCTATGAGTAATACTTCTACTTCTCAAAGGTAAAGGTGGTTCCCCCGATTATGTGTGAAGTGCCCTATGTACAAAGAAATGGCTAGGAATGAAGATTAAAATTTATCCATCCAGCTATAAACCTTTCCGATCATGTTTCGTTTGAGGATCATGTTTTTTTCTTGAAAATCGCATTTAACAGTGAGTCATAACAAACGAGAACTATGTCATAAAAAGAGAAACTTTATGCACTAAAATATCCTTTTTTTTGCATGATGTTAAAACATTCTTTATAGCAGTATACAAGGTTTTCTAAAACCCCCCAAAAATATGCAAATTTTGAGCATATTTTCAAAATTTTGACTACTTTAGTGTAGCAAAATTTTGCTAATTTTAGAGTACCTTATCTAACACTTTTAAGAGAGAATTATGAAATGGATTAAAAAATCCTTATTTTATGAGAATACTCATTTAGCTTGGATCAAACAAAAAGGAAATGGGCTAGAAAAGACTAAAAATTGATGCTACTAATTTGATAGCATTAGATAATTTTAGGAAAAAAAATGAATTGTGTTCATGTGCAAGTGATTCAATGAATAAAAGTTATTTGTATTTGTATATCCTTTCCTATCTAGCTAGTAGATTGAAATTGATTTTGTTTGGTGTGAAATGAATTGGTTGAGATTGTAAATTTTGGGTCTTTTTTGCATCGCTCCAAGTCAAAATATTCTAAAACATTGCGTTTTTCCTTGGCCCCAGTCTTTGGTCTTTAGAAATTTTTTATAGGCAAAAAAATATATACTTTGTGAGAGGAAGTTTGATCTTACTGTTGGAGAAACACTCACAAATTGGACATATATTTGAAGGTAAAAGCTTTAGAAGAAAACCACATGCCTATGTGAAGGGACAAATTCACAAGTGTATTATATTTGTAAAGTTAGTTCACTTTAGTTCTAAAAGTTTTTTAAAAATCACGAGAATGAGACAATCTATATAACTTAGTTTGTATCAAGTGGCACGAGAGTGAGAAGAAGTGGAAGAGAGTGACAAAATGTGAGAAGGAGTTCATTTTATATAACAAAGTATAGTTGGGCTTCTCTGAGTGAGAAAGCATCTCTAAAGTTTGTGAGTTTTTCATAGCTATGAGAAGTAAAGTTTTGTGTATGACACTCTCTCCATCATCTCCATGTTTGTCTACTGTGTGATGAGTTCAAAAGTTCAAGTTTTCCAAGCAACTCGATGTGTGGTATCGAGTTTGTGTTGATAAGTCCGTGTTTTATTCTCTGAGTGTTATGTACTGCTAAAACTTCTTAAAAACATGAGGTTTGTGGAGCAACTCGATGCCTGGCATCGAGTTTCAGCATAAAGTTGATGCCTGGCATCGAATTCCCACATAAAAGTGGTTTTCATCATATGTGTGTTAAACGCGCCTATTTCAGGAACAAAAAAGTGGCTAAAAAAGCTCAAAGTCGATGCCTAGCATTGAATTTTGGTTGCAAGTCGATGCTAGGCATCGAATTTTCATTTTTGGACAATCAAACTTACTAAAACAGGCAAAAATTCCACTTTTTGGAACTCATATAGGGTCATTTTGTGAAGGCTATATCTTGAATTCTAGAGATTCATTTCTTAGATATGATAGCTTGTTGGAAAGCTCTAATCTTCTACTTTCATCCACCAAAAGATCTTGGAGAAATGATATTTGAGCAAAGAGAAATTAGCAAAATACTGAAGGTATGTCATTTTAGTGACTAGAAAAATCTGAAGAAGTAAAGTTCTTGGTTTTGGCTATCATTTCTCAAAGTTTTGAGTGGCAATGAGTTTAATGGTGACCATAGAGGTTGTCTAGTGTCACATTAATTCATTTATTGTGATGTTTCACACATCAACACTTACATCATACTCTTCCTTTTAGATTTATTTAATGGAAATATATATTCCATACTTTCTTAGAGCAACAAATATAGATTTTGGAAAGATGTCCATGCTAGACATCAGAATCTCACCGAAAATGAGAGGAAAACAAATGAGGGTATGTTGTTCATTATTGCACAAATAGATAGTCTGTGGCAAGGCTTTGATTATGGATAATATGATCACACCTCTTTGTGCATGCAAAAGGGAATCAAAGTGCAATAATGAGGAAATGTAGAAACTTGGTGATCCATGTAGAATAGTTGTTATGCTCCTTGGTCATGGTTGAAGAAGGGCGAAGAAGTGGGGGAGAAAGGGAAAGGAGGGTAAGAAGGGACAGAGTGATAGAAAAGAGAGAAAAAGGGTCGAGGAGCATATCTAGTACCTATGTTCTGAGTGGGTCATAGGCAATTCAACAATGCTTATTGCCTCCACAAGACAGGGAGAGAGAGAGAGAGGAGGTTATCTTTCCATGCCCATAAAGTATAGATGATTATCAACACCTTGGAACAGACTTCTCAGCGAGAAAAAAGTGAATTTTATATTTTTTTGCAGCCTAGCATCGACTTCTCGCTGAAAACTATAGTTTTCAGCAAGAAGTCGATGCCTGGCTATAGTTTTCAGCAAGAAGTCGATGCCTGTCTATAGTTTTCAGCAAGAAGTCGATGCCTGGCTATAGTTTTCAGCAAGAAGTCGATGTCTGGCATCGACTTCAGCGAGAAGTCGATGCCAGGCAACGACTTCTTGATGAAAAGTATAGTTTTCAGTGAGAAGTCGATGCCTGGCATCGGCTTCTCGCTGAAAAGTATAGTTTTCACTTTAACAAAGTAAAAAAGACTACATGTTTCGCTTTCAACGCATGCAATATGTTCTCACAAAGTAATACCAAACATGATATATTGTCTTGCTTTTTAACTTTGACCATGATAATGCTCAGAGAGACAGAAAGGGGAGAGAGGGAGAGAAATGCGATTTTTCAAAGGATAAGGACTCGGGGCAAGGAAAAAAGCAATGTCTTAGAGTATTTGATTAACGTAACTTGAACAAAGTTTTATTGAAGTCTCTTAGCATGTAAAACCTAATAGATTTATTTCATAGAATGTGCAACAATGAACAATAAAGTCTCTCTCATTTGGATTATTAGACATCAAAGAATCATGTATGATGATATGCATGGTGTTTTCTCTCAATATGTATAGTCAATTTAATCTCATCTATTTCATTTTGATCTCATGGTGTTTTTTTTGGCATAATTGGCTATTATTACTAGTACACATATATGGCCACCTGGTTGTTGTATGATTATGCTTTGTATTGTCAAGAGCGTATTCTAATCCCTTTTTAAAATGGCATAGAATTATGATTTATGTGGGCTTGAAATAAAATGAATTACTTTTCAATTTCCATTTTCATGAAATCATGTAGTTTTAATCATGTAAGATTCATTAAAGTTCTAATTGGAATTTGTAATGTTGAATATAGCATGTTTTTATAAACAAAAATTGAAATAAAGATTGAAACAAAGTATCATGAAATAAAAGCATATGGTTTTCATGCCCTAATTAAAATGGGCCTTATCATTTCTATGGAACAACTGAAAATAGGCTAATTTTTCCTTGTTTTTAGCATACTTTTGTAATTTCTAAAGGAGAACATGTCTTTGTTCTCGTTTGTTATGACTCGATGTTATTTTGAAAATGACCTCAAGATCGCATTTTTTCTAAGGATCATGTTTTGCCTGAGAATCATGTTTTTGTTGAAAATCGTATTTTTGACCTGAAAATCTTGTTTTTGAGAATGACTTGAGAATCATGTTTTTGAGACAACTAAAAAATCGTGACTTTGAGCACAACCTGAGAATCGTGATTCGGAGAATGACCTCACGATCGTGTTCTTTTTTATAATGCTCTTATGCAGATTTCAAAACTTAGAAAATCATGATTTAAAAAAAAAAATTGAATTTTTCACAGAATCACAATTTTCACTACAAAATCGTGTTTTTCAAAGATTTTTGGCAAGAACTTAAAATTTCAGCACCAAGGCCTACACATCATCTAGAGGGTCATGAAAATCACATAAACTTGCACACACAAGAACTTTGCCTCTCTCTCTCTCTCTCTCTCTCTCTCTCTCTCTCTCTCTCTCTCTCTCTCTCTCTCTCTCTCTCTCTCTCTCTCTCTCTCTCTCTCTCTCTCTCTCTCTCTCCCTTCTTGCATACCCACGAATGAAAAATGAAGTGATAATGGGAAATATACAATGAAAACCGAAAATTTTTTGTGAAGATGAAGATCAAAGAAGATGGTGATGATGGTGATGATGAAGATGGAGAAGAAAGATCAAAAAAATAATAGAAATTAACTATTTTTTTAACCTTCCAACATCACAAATCTACGATCTTATCATCACAATGCTCATCCTCGAGCGACGCTCCCCGGCAACGGTGCCAAAATTTGGTATAGCCCAAGCATGAGCACCACTTCCCTTACTTGTCAATCCGGGGAGACGTGAGGAGGATATGAAGATTGTGAGCAATTGTGGTGAGCAAATATGAGTGACAAGCACATACATGCATGCACATATATGCACACAAGGAAAGATGAAAAAGATTGGAACAATGGAAGCTTCTATTAGCAAGGTCAAAGAAAGTTTAATTTGTTAAAGAACAAGTTCACTCTCCAACTAGCTAACCTAAAAAATGAGCTCTCTAGATCTTTTTATAATTTTTTTTACTAGTTTTGGCCGTGTCCAGACCTAATATCTGACCTAGTTAAAAATTAGGTTCCAGGGCTTATTTGAGGGTGTTGATATATTTAGGTAGTGATGCGTGTGTTGATATATTTAGGTAGTGATGTGTCTGAACACTCTAGGACCGCCGGGGCACTTTTTTTCCCTCTTTAGGAGGTTTTTTTCCCCCGACTTGTATATACGCCTATTGCCCTAATGGACTACTATCTTTGTACATTCTCTAGTAATACATTGAGTATTGTGTGTTGTGCTCCAAGCTTCTTCTTCTTCCTTGTGCTATTCGCGTGCTTCTACAGACGTCTAACTCCAACAATTGGTATCAGAGCAGGTCGTCGCTTCATCTAGGGTGCCGTCGACACTCCTCCGGTTGCAGTCTCAAAATCGCACGAATTTTGGTGAGCATACTCAACGTGTTTCAGAGATCAAAACCGCTTTGCTCTGTGGTGCCGAAATCCTGATCTGAGCTCGTTTCGACCTTCGAACACACTATCAGAGTGCTTGTGCAGGCCATTTTATCTTTTTGTGCCAAAGGTATATACTAGTTTCTGTTCGCCAGTATAAGCGTCTTGAAGTCTATTACAGGTCTAGCGAAATTCGTCTTGGCAGTTTTGTTCAACTTTTTGAGATACAGTCAATTTTCTGCATCAAGGTATTTTAGTCACCGGCCATGGCTGAAAGCAGTGATGTATTCCGTATGTTGGCTGTTGAGGATAAGTTGGATGGTACCAACTACCCGTCATGGGCTTATATGATGCCACATGTGTTGGTTGCAAAAGGACTGTGGAACATTGTGCAAGGTGTCGAAAAACGTCCTATCACACCTGCAACTGTTACAACTGTAGGTACTGAAGCTGATGCAGAAGGTGTCGAAGATGATGATATTCTACATATTCCTATTCGTGGTGCCATTTCTACTGCACCTACTACAGAGCAGATTCGTTGGGATGGCAGAGATGCCCAGGCACATGCATTGATAGCTTTGTCTGTCAAACGTGCCATTATTCCTCACATTCGCTCTTGCAGAACAGCTAAGGATGCTTGGGATACACTTACCACATTGTACAAAGCTAGGAATGAGGCTCGTATTGCTTACCTCCGAAAACAGATGGAGAGTGAGCACATGAATGAAGGTGATTCTATGGACAGTTTCCTAACGAAGATCAAAGACTTGAAGGAACAGTTGATTTCTGCTAATGAGGTTATACCAGATAGCTCACTTGTACAGACCGTTTTGAATGGTCTTCCTGATTCATATCAGAGTTTTGCTTCTACTCTTCGGTTGATGATGAAAGGCAATCCGAATGCCTTATCATTTGAAGAGTTAGTCTCTGTCATGTTGCACGAAGATCAGTCCAGGCAGAACAGGTCCATTATGCGAATTGCAGATCAAGCTTTCTTGGCTCGTCAGAAGGGCAAAGGAAAATGGAGCTCTTCAACTAGTAAGCAGAAATCTATTAATTCTTCATATTCGAAGAAGGAAGATAAAGATGAGAAGAAATCAGAAAAGCAAAAATTGTTTTGTAAGTATTGTAAAGGGAATGATCATATCATAAAGAACTGTCCAAAACTCGCTGCTAAAGAGGCAAAGAAGAAAGAGGCTGGAATGGTTGTTGTAGAGGCCTCTACACCAAAAATAGAGTCTGCTAATCTTGTGCAAGAAGAAGAATGGGCATTTACTACTGTCTGCAGTTTTGACCCATCTTCTCATGAGCAGTGCATGTCTGCAATAGACTCAGATGTTTGGTATTTTGATAGTGGGGCGACCAAACATATTACCTCGCAGTGCAGTTTCTTCTCTTCACTCGAGCCTGCCCCTACAGTGAATACTGTTACATGCGCCAAAAACTCCTCTTATCCTGTTATGGGAGTTGGTAAGATCATTTTGACTACTACTGATGGTAGTTCTTTCACTTTGTCAGATGCTTTATTTGTCCTAGGGATCAAGAAGAACCTGTTATCAGTTTCTGCATTAGCCAAGATTGGCTTGGTTGTGAAATTTATTGATGACAGGTGCACAGTTCATGATCTGTCAAATGGCGATGTGATTATTGCTTTTGGCATTTTATGTCATGGGCTTTATAAGCTCATAGACTATGAAAGATCAATAAATGATTTGGCATGTGCAGTAAATGATTCTCAGGCTATGTCAGATGCAAAGCTTTGGCATGCACGCTTTGGTCATCTGAATTTTGCTAGTTTGCTACGCCTGTAGAAATCTGAAATGGTGTCATCTTTGCCCAAACTTGAGGCACCTAGAAAACATGTTTGTGAAGGGTGTATTTTAGGCAAAATGCAACATTCATCCTTTCCAAAAGATGGTTCAGTTCGGGCTACTCAGAAATTAGAGCTTGTACATAGTGATGTCTGTGGTCCTATGCAGAAACCTTCTTTTGGAAATTATCTTTACTTCGTGACTTTCATCGATGATTTTTCCAAGCATGCATGGGTATATCCATTGAAGGAAAAGTCCGAAGTGTTCATGTGCTTCAAACAGTTTTTGGTTTTGGCTGAAAATCTGTCAGCATGTAAAATGGGCACCCTCCGTTCTGATCGAGGGGGGGAATATATGTCTTATGATTTTAATGCATTTTTGGTTGAACGTGGGATAAAACACCAGTGTATAGTGCCGTATACACCTCAACAGAATGGAGTTGCTGAACGAAAGAACAGGTCACGTGTTTTTGGTTGTTTGGCATATGCATTAGTGCTTGAACAACATCGCAAAAAATTGAATGATAAAATAGTAAAATGTATTTTTGTTAGGCACAGTTCTGAAAGTAAAGGCTATCGTCTATATCATCCAAAGACTAAACGCATTCTGGTTAGCCATGATGTTGTTTTTGTGGAGGATGCTATTCAGCCATTGCTTTCATGTACTAAGGAGACATCTGTTAGCTCCAAAGACATGTATGATACTTTGCTGCCTCTTTTACAGGTGGACAGTCTAGTGCTGGTCCTAATGAGGCAACTTCTCAGCCTTTGCAGGTTTCATATGATGATGCAGATCATTCCATTTCTGATGCAGATTTACATGATGCACTTATTGATGAGAGAGCTCATATTGAGCAGGCAAGAACTATGCCAAAATGGTTGGTGCAGACCTTACGTGATAGCAAATTAGATGCACCTCTGTCATATCGTACTCGATCAAGATCTCATAGTGCCTCTTTTGCATCAGATTGCTGTGCTATGGTTGCATCTAGTCTATGTGATGAGACTGAGCCTGTTTCGTTTGATGAAGCACAAAATTCAAGAAATTGGATGGCTGCTATGCAATCTGAATATGATGCAATAATGAAGAATGGTACTTGGTCTTTATGTGACTTGCCTCCTGGCAAGAAGGCCATTGGCACTAAGTGGGTATACAAGCTGAAGCGTAAACCTAATGGTACAGTTGACAGGTATAAGGCTAGGCTTGTTGCAAAGGGTTATGCACAGAAAGAGTCATTGATTTTGATGAGACCTTTGCACCTACATGTCGTATGACTACTATTCGGAGCATCTCTGCACTTGCAGCCCCTCATGGTTGGGATGTACATCAATTGGACATTAAAACAGCATTTCTGAATGGTGACTTGCATGAAGAAGTGTATGTTTTTCAGCCCCGTGGCTTTGTGCAGAAAGGGCATGAAGACCAGGTGTGCAGGTTAAAGAAGGCATTATATGGTTTAAAGCAAGCACCACATGCTTGGTATGAGAAGATACATGCCTATATGATTGCACATGGTTTTGAGAACAGTCCAACTAAAAGCATCTTATATGTTAAGCGTGCTAATGATGTGCTTCTGATCATTGTTGTCTATGTTGACGACATGTTGCTCACTGGTCCTATTGAGAAGCATATTGTTGATTTTAAGGCTGATTTGCATGCCTCATTTGAGATGTTTGATTTGGGGCATTTGCATCATTATTTGGGCATTCAGTTTATGCACGTTGATGGTGGAATGGCTTTGTGTCAAACCAAATATATTGACACATTATTGCAGCGTTTTGGCCTTGAAGACTGTAAGCCTATTGCCACTCCTATGGAGACAGGTTTACGATTGAGTCTTCATGATGTTGGAGATGCATTTGATGTTGTTCTCTATCAGCAGGTTGTTGGAAGCTTGATTTACTTATGCATTACTCGGCCAGATATTCAGTTTGTTGTCTCACAGATGAGTAGGTTTATGCATTGCCCAGGAGTCAAGCATTGGCAGACGGTTAAGCGTATCTTTCGCTACTTGAGTGGTACTCGGCTACTTGGGTTGTTTTATCCCAAGGGGGGATCACTACCGCCAGATTTGCATGCTTTTTCTGACTCTGATTGGGCTGGTTGCTATGACACTCGTGTGTCCACAAGTGGCTTTTACTTCATGCTTGGTAGCTCATGTATATCTTGGTTGAGCAAGAAGCAGCCTACTGTGGCCACTTCCAATTGTGAGGCTGAGTATAGGGCAGCTTTCACAGTGACTGTTGAGTGTGTGTGGCTCAGATGCCTTATGGCTGATTTGGGTGTTGGTCAATCTTCTGCCACCACCATCTTCACTGACAATGGGAGGGCATTAGCAGTTGCGAGGAACCCTGTGTTCCATGCTCGCACTAAGCACATTGAGGTGCATTATCATTATGTCAGGGAGAGGTTCTCTGCTGGGGAGATCAGCTTGGCATATGTGCCCACGCAGGAGAACATTGCAGACCTTTTCACGAAGGCTCTGCCTAGGGAGAAGTTTGAAGCTTTTCGCAAAGCTTCGAGCTTACTTCCTTTTGTGGAGTGATTTCCACATAGCTTGGCACTTCCTTATACATGAGTGCCAGCTACTTGTTCACCGCATCACTCCCAGGGGGGATTTGTTGATATATTTAGGTAGTCATGTGTGTGAACACTCTAGGACCACCGGGGCACTTTTTTCCCTCTTTAGGAGGTTTTTTTCCCCCGGCTTGTATATACGCCTATTGCCCTAATGGGCTACTTATCTTTGTACATTCTCCAGTAATACATTGAGTATTGTGTGTTGTGCTCCAAGCTTCTTCTTCTTCCTTGTGTTGTTGGCGTGCTTCCACAGACGTTTAACTCCAACAATGTGTCAACACACTGGGACCGTTGGGGCACTTTTTTCCCTCTTTAGGAGGTCCCCCCCCCCCATGTATATACACCTATAGCCCTATTGTAACTTATCTTTATATATTCTAGTGGTAATACATTTAGTATTGTGTGTTGTGCTCCAAGATTCTTCTTCCTTGTGTTGTTCACGTGCTTTCTCAAACGTCTAACTCCAACAATTGGTATCAGAGCAGGTCACCGCTTCATCTAGGGCATCATTGACACCTCTTCGATTGTAGTCTCAAAATCGCACGAATTTTGGTGAGCATACTCAGGCCAAATTCACGATCTGAGCTTGTTTCGACCTTCGAATGCACTATCAACGCTTGTGCAGGCTATTTCATCTTTTTGTGCCAAAGGTATATATCAGTTTTAGTTTGCCAGTATAAGCACCTTGAAGTGTGCTACAAGTTTAACGAAATTTATCAGGGTAGTTCTGTTCAAGTTTTTGGGGTATAGTCAATTTTTTGCATCAAGGGTTTTGAGTCACCAACCATGACTGAAATGACAGAGATGCCCAGACACATGCATTGATAGCTTTGTCTGTAAACATGCCATTATTCCTCACATTCGCTCTTGCGGAATAGCCAAGGATGCTTGGGATACACTTAGCACATTGTACCAGGCTAGGAATGAGGCTCGTGTTGCTTACCTCCGAAAACAGTTGGAGAGTGAGCACATGAATGAAGGTGATTCTATGGACAATTTTAAGACAAAGATCAAGGATTTGAAGGAACAATTGATTTCTACTGATGAAGTCCTTCCTGACAGTTCAGTTGTGCAAACTGTCCTGAATGGTCTTCTTGACTCATATTAGAGTTTGCTTCTACTCTTCGTTTGATAATGAAAGGCAATCCAAATGCCTTAACATTTGAAGAGTTAGTTTCTATTCTACTGCAAGAAGATCAATCTAGGCAGAACATGTCTATTATGCATGTTGATGATCAAGCTTTGCTGGCTAGTCAAAAGGGCAAAGGAAAATGAAGCTCTTCAAGTAGTAAGTAGAAATCTACAAATTCTGTAAAATCGAAGAAGGAAGACAAAGATGAGAAGAAATCAGAAAAGCAAAAATTGTTTTGTAAATATTGTAAAGCAAATGATCATGTCATTAAGAGCTATCTAAAACTAGTTGCTAAAGAGGCAAAGAAGAAAGAGGCCGACATGGCTGTTGCAGAGGCCTCTACACCAAAAACAAAGTCTGCTAATCTTGTGCAAGATGAAGAATGGGTGTTTACTACTATTTGCAGTTTGGACCCATCTTCTCATGAGCAGTGCATGTCTGTAGTAGACTCAGATGTTTGGTACTTTGATAGTGGGGTGACCAAACATATCACCTCCAAGCGTAGTTTCTTCTCTTCACTCGAGCGTGCTCCTACAGAGAATAGTATTACATGTGCCAACAACTCCTCTTATCCTGTTATGGGAGTTGGTAAGATCATTCTGACTACTACTGATGGTAGTTCTTTTACATTATTAGATGCTTCATTTATGCCAGGGATCAAGAAGAATCTATTATCAATTTCGGCTTTAGCCAAGATTGGCTTGGTTGTGAACTTTGTTGATGACAGACGGCAACGTGATTATTGCTTTTGGCATTTTATCTTGTGGGCTCTATAAGCTCTTAGATTATGAAAAATTTGTGAATGATTCAGCATGTGCAGTATATGATTCTCAGGCTATGTTAGATGCAAAGCTTTGGCATGCACGCTTTGGTCATCTGAATTTTGCTAGTTTGCTATGCTTGCAGAAATCTGAAATGGTGTCCTCTTTGTCCAAACTTGAGAGACCCAGTAAACATGTATGTGAAGGCTGTATTTTGGGCAAAATACAGCCTTCGTCGTTTCCAAAAGATGGTTTTGTTCGAGCTACACAGAATTATAGCTCGTTCATAGTGATGTATATGGTCCTATGCAGAAACCCTCTTTTGGAAACTATCTTTACTTCGTGACTTTCATTGATGATTTTTCCAGGAATGCATGGGTATATCCATTGAAAGCGTCCAAAGTGTTTTTGTGCTTCAAAGGCACCCTCCGCTTTGATCGAGAGGGGGAATATATGTCTTCTGACTTTAATGTATTTTTGGCTGAACGTAGGATAAAACACTAGTGTACAGTGCCATATACAACTCAAAAAAATGGAGTTGCTGAATGGAAGAACATGTCACTCATGAAGATGACGAGCTGTATGGTCAAGATTCAGGCTTTACCACATAGTTTCTGGCTTGAGGATGTTATGTGTGCAACATATGTACTTAACAAGTATCCCACTAAAGCGCTATAATCTATCACTCCATATGAGGCTTGGCATGGTCGCAAGCCATCTGTTGCTCATCTGCATGTTTTTGGTTGTCTGGCATATGCATTAATGATTGAACAACATCGTAGCAAATTGGATGATAAAGCAATAAAATGTATTTTTGTGGTACAGTTTTGGAAGTAAAGGCTATCGTCTGTATCATCCATAGATAAAACGCATTCTGGTGTTACATGATGCACTTGTTGATGAGAGAGCTGATATTGAGGAGGCAAAAACTATGCCAAAATGGCTAGTGTAAACTTTGCGTGATAGCAAATTAGATGCACCTCTATCATATCATACTCGATCACGCTCTCATAGTGCCTCTTTTGCATTAGATTGCTATGTTATGGTTGCATCTAGTCTCTGAGATGAGAATGAGCCTGTTTCATTTGATGAAGCACAAAATTCAGAAAATTGGATGGCTTCTATGCAATTTGAATATGATGCTATAATGAAGAATGGTACTTCTTCTTTATGTGACTTGCCTCCTGGCAAGAAGGCCATTGGCTTTAAGTGGGTATACAAGCTGAAGCGTAAGCCTGATGGAAGAGTTGACAGGTATAAGGCTAGGCTTAATGCAAAGGGTTATGCACAAGAAAGAGGCATTGATTTTGATGAGACCTTTGCACCTACTTGCTGAATGACTATTGTTCATAGCATCTGTGCACTTGCAGCTCATCATGGTTGGAATGTACATCAGTTGGACATCAAAACTGCATTTCTAAATGGTGACTTGCAAAAGGCTTTATATGGTTTGAAACAAGCACCAGGTGCTTGGTATGAAAAGATACATGCCTATCTGATTGCACATGGTTTTGAGAACAGTCGAACCGAAAGCACCTTATATGTTAAGCGTGCTAATGATGTACTTCTGATCATTGTGGTGTATGTTGATGACATCTGCTCACTAGTCCTCATGAGAAGCATATTGCTGACTTTAAGGTTGATTTGCATGCCTCATTTGAGATGTCTGATTTGGGGCACTTGCATCACTATTTGGGCATCCAACTTATGCATGTTGATGGAGGAATGGCTTTGTGTAAAAAAAAATATATCGACTCATTATTGCAATGTTTTGGCCTTGAAGATTGTAAACCTATTGCCACTCCTATGGAGGCAGGTTTAGGATTGAGTCTTCATGATGGTAGATGCATTAGATGTTGTTCTCTATCAGCAGGCTATCGGATGCTTGATTTACTTATGTATTGATCGGTTAGATATTCAATTTGTTGTCTCATAGATGAGCAGGTTTATGCATTGCCCCATTGTCAATCATTGGTAGGCAGTTAAGTGCATCTTTTTTTACTTGAGTGGTACCGAGCTACTTGGGTTGTTTTATCCCAAAGGGGGATCCTCTCGCCAGATTTGCATGCTTTTTTTGATATTGATTGGGTTGGTTTCTCTAAACAACCAGAAACACATAGGTGAGTAACAGATGGCTTGCGACCATGGCAAGCCTCATATGGAGTGATAGACAACAATGCTTTAGTGGGACACCTATTAAGTACATATGTTGCACACATAACAACCTCACTAGAAGTATGTAGTAAAGTCTGACCCTTGACCATACACCTCACCATCTCCATGAGTGACATGTTCTTCCATTCAGCAACTTCATTCTGTTGATATGTATATGGCACTATACACTGATCTTTTATCCCACATTCAATGAGAAATACATTAAATTTAGAAGACATATATTCCCCCCCTCGATCATATGGAGGGTGTCCATTTTACATGCTAGCAGATCTTGAGCTAAAACTAGAAAATATATGAAGCACATAAACACTTTGGACTTTGCTTTCAATGGATATACCCATGCATGCTTGGAAAAAGCATCAATGAAAGTCATGAAGTAAAGATAGTTTCCAAAAGAGAGTGTTTGCATAGGACCACAGACATCACTGTGAACAAGTTGCAATTTCTGAGTAGCTTGAACTGAACCATCTTTTAGGAATGATGAACGCTGAATTTTGGCCAAAATATAGCCTTCACAAGCATGTTTATCAGGTGCCTCAAGTTTGGGCAAAAAGGACATCATTTCAGATCTTTGCAGGCATAGCAAACTAGCGAAATTCAGATGATCAAAGTGTGCATGCCAAAGCTTTGCATCTGGCATAGCCTAAGAATCATGTACTCCATATGCTAAATCATTGACAATTTTTTCATATTCTATGAGCTTATACAACCCAGGGCATTAAATGCTAGAAGCAATAATGATATTTCCATTTGAGAGATCATGAACTGTACATCTTTCATCAACAAATTTCACAACCAAGCCGCTCTTGGCTAAAGCGGAAACTGATAACAGATTTTTCTGATCCCTGGCATAAATAAAGCATCTAACTATGTAAAAGAACTACCATTAGCAATATCAGAATGATCTTACCAACTCCCATGATAGGATAATAAGAGTTGTTGGTGCATATGAGAGTATTCCCTGTAGGGATAGTCTCGAATGACGTGAAGAAACACTGAGGTAATCTGTTTGTTTGCCCCACTATCAAAGTACTAAACATCTAAGTCTACTGCAGACATACAATGTTCATGAGAAGATTGTTCATAGCTGCAAAAAATAGTAAACATCCATTCTTCATTCTCCACAAGATTAGTAGACTCTGTTTTCGGTGTAGAGGCCTCTGCAACAACCATTCTAGCCTCTTTCTTCCTTACCTCTTTAGCAGCCAATTTTGGACAACTCTTTATGACATGATCATTTTCTTTACATTATTTGCAAAACAATTTCTTCTTTTCTATTTTCTTCTCGTCTTTGACATCTTTCTTTGATTGTGAAAAATTAGTAGATTTTTGCTTACTACAAGAAGAGCTCCATTTACCTCAATACGAAATAAATCACTGCTTTCAGCCATGGCCACTGACTAAAATACTTGATGTAGAAAAATGATTGTGTCTGAAAATTTCGAACAAAACTACCTTGAGGAGTTTTGCTAAACCTATAGCAAACTTCGAGATGCTTATATTGGCGAACCAAAACTTGTATATATCTTTGGCACAAAAAGACAAAATTCCCTGCACAAGCGCCACCCTACATTTGGAGGCCAAAACAAGCCTAGATTGCGATTTTGATACCACAAAGCAAAGAGGTTTTGATCTCTTAATCACCCTGAGTATGCTCATCAATTTTCGTGTGATATTGAGACTATGACCAGAGGGGTGTCGACGATGCCCTAGATGAAGCAGTGATCTACTCTGATACCAATTATTGGAGTTCGAGGTCTACAGAAGCACGGGAACAACATAAGGAAGAAGAAGAAGCTTAGATCACAACACACAATACTGAATGTATTATCACTAGAATGTACAAAGATAAGTGATGCATTAGGATTATAGGCGTATATACAAGCTAGGGGAGAAAACCTCCTAAAGAGGAAAAAAAAGTGCCTCGGTGGTCATAGAGTGTTCACACACATCACTACCTAAATATGTCAACAACTTCTTTGAAACCCAATGGCTTCGATATCCACTAACCTCAGATTCTCAAATGCAATGACACACATTTAACATGTTGAGGATCTTGTGAGTCATTCAGAGTGCTAAGTCTAGTATGTGCTTCATCTTATATGTGTACTTGATTACCTTGAGCATGTATTCATGGGTGATCTTTTTCTTTGGAGGTGCAAAGATTTGAGGATTGTTCACCCACTACTTCCCAAGTTTTCGATCTCATTGTTGCCTTAGGAACTCATAAACTATTATGAGACATGGAACTAGATAGTAACCCCGATGTTTCTGTAACAAGGGTTGCCATAGAGAGATTTCTTTGTCATAGAGCAGGTTATCATCTAGTGCCTTGTACACTCTATGTAAGAGGTATTGTATGAAAGATGCTAGCATTGGGTATAAGACATGAATAGCTTTTCTAGCTGCAATTACCTTCCTCAGGATATTAGTTAAGATTTCCTTCTTAAGATGAAACTTTCATCCATACCTTGAATGCAAAGTTCCCTACTCCATGTTTGCAAGTTCTCAAAAGGTGGTTGCTCTCTAAAACTTAACTCTATAAGAAACATGGGATCATCAATTTTTATTGCTTCTTAGAGATGTGATAAAGTTAGTTAAGTGTGCTCATGCTGAGGAGATGGTGTTGTTGGTCCTTATCCATCTTCATTGCAAGAACCATCAAAGGTTGAGGATCTTGCGCTCTTTGAAGATCATCCACTTGAATGCATAGACCCTCATTCTCATCTTTTTATAAGTCCAAAGTATGTTTGATTTCATCAATAGTGTCTTGAAACTATGATATCCTCTTTGCATTTCCATAGATGGCTTGATTTAGGATCATAAGCACCCCTTGCCTCATGTTGAAATCTTTTGAGCTCTTCCTCTTTAATGTAGAACTCTTTTAATTGCGAGTGCATTTGCTCTTCTAGTTGTGAGTGTATGGTAGAAATTTTAGGAGTGGTGCTTGGAGCAATCTTCTGTGGTACTTCCATGAATGATCGACTTTGAGTGTTCAAGGATCATTCGAGCATGTATTCATGGTCTTTTGGACTCTCGTCTACCTTCTATTTGTAACTTCAATAAGGCTTCTTTGGTAGACATAGTACTTATTGGTGATGTTAGCTTGACAATGTCTTCCTATTTAGCTTCCAATTGTGCTCCAACCTCCTCATGTTTCACTCGTTCTTCATGGAGCTACTGTTGTAATCCTGCAAGATCATCTATGTCTTGAGCTTTTTCCTACACTTGTGCAACTCTTAACTTTGGCCTTCTCAAAATCCATGTGATAGTCTTTTAAAAGAGTCACTATCGTCTGCATTTTAAAGTATGATGAAGAAGATGGGGTATCAATGGTTTGGAAAAATAGTGGTGTCATATTTATAGGTGGGGATGGTATTGGGATGAGCATGGATGGTGATGGTATATTGAAGATGTTGATTATCAAGATAGCAGATGATGCATCGAGTAGCACCTTGGTGCAGAGTGGTGGTTTGCAAACGGGTATTGTTACTTATTTAAATACAGTATGGGATACATCAACATTATGATTTGAGTTTGTTTGAGATGGTGTAGCCACAAGTGAAGATGATACCTACAAATTAGAAGATTTAGAGGAGGAAGATCAACTTATAGATGTTGCTAGAGTGGAACTTTTCTCCTTCTCCCCTTCTTTCTCTTTCCGGTGCTTCTTTGAAGTCTTCTTTGAAGGTATTGGTCTCATCTTGGTGATTATAGGCTCTAATGCTACGTGAGGGACTTGAGTGGTGAAAGTTATAGCCATTTCTACTTCCCATCTTGGACTAGGTGAACCTGACAATTCTATCAATTGAATAGACTGTTCTTCAATGGCTTTTTGCTTCTTTTTGCAGGTATTATGCACTTTAAGAGACTCAAAAGTCTCCAAGATCACATATTTGCTAGTGATCTTCTTACTTCTTCTTTTAAGTGTGGGATCCTTTATGTTGAGTACAAATATATGAGCAATCTGGGATTTCTCTAGTAATGGCTGGTGGGAGGTTAATCTTGCTCTTGATACATTGCTAAATGATTCTTTTCAGCATTACTCCTCTGCCATAGAATTTATGTTTCTAAAATGAACTTTTCCCTTTGATAAGTTGTTTAAACACCACTTGATGCATGTCTATATAGTTTGCAATGTGCTCAAAAGCATGTATAAAAGCATTAATGATGCTCTTAATAGGCATGGTGTAGAGATTCACCTGATTCATACTAAAATGAGCATGAAATAATATGATGCCTACTTCTTTGTCTTCATGTTGCATTTCTTTAAAGGTCTTGAAGGTAGTAAGCTTGGGCTTTGTAATGTCGGTTTTAACATTTGGCATCAAAAATGTCAAAGCACAAGCAATAGCATTCCTTCCTACTGTGATCACTTGCCTTTGTTTGAAGACATTTGTGAGAGTAGTAAGTCATAGAAACATCTCCTTGAATTTGAATGTGGATAGGAATTCTATGCATTAAGTTGTATCAACATGAACCAATCAAAGGTGCAAGTCCTATATATGTAAATCATTCCAAGATACTACTACAATTTAACATGATCCTAGGGCATTCCATAGTGGTATATGTAAATGTGTTTGACAGCCTCATGTAGTGGTACTTTCTATGGATTGGTGAGCCAATAAGAAAGAATGGCTATGACATTGTTTGATTTAAGACTACCTCCTTGTGTTTCCATCACTAGTTCTTTCCTTGGTTTTCATGATGATGAAGTGCCCATACTTTCCATATGCATGTAACAATGATGTTAGTACACCACTTTCCAAATCATGTTATTTGGGTTAGTGAAGTTAGAAGTTTTAGTAAAAATTGCGAAATATATAGAGTTTGTATGAGCTCCTCATGCCTAAGATTCATAATAGTGCTCATGAAATATCAAGGAATACATGAAGGAAATTATAATGCAAAAGACAAAGTTAGTCTAGTAAGATCAACAATTTCTCATGAGGAGGTTTCTCCTAATGGCTAAGCTACATGAAAAAGAGGGTCATGTGAGTGATTAGATCTCTTTAGGGAGTTTAGGAATTCCTATATGATGGGAATTTCTAAGAATGTGGATCATTGGTAGGCTTGTGTACCCATTTAAGAGAATCTATAATGGATGGGAGCTTGTTTTTTTATCCACTTAGATCTCATGGGTGTGGGCCTTTGAGGTTTCTTTGAGGTAATGACTAATTTTTTTGTGTTTCCGATGAGTTTCCAAACCTAATTGGTAGATGGGATCACTAATGGTCATGTGTTTTTTAGGTTTATTAGCCTATTTGGTAGATGGGATCACTAATGGTCGTGTGTTTTTTTTTTTGGTTTATTGGGCTTGGTTTTAGGATTTTTCACGAGTGTGGGTTCAGGTATAGGTTTTCTATAGTCAACTTTTAGAGATGAGTACACTCCTTTTTTCATGCTCAAAACTATTTTAGGAATCCAGATTTGAGCTTCTGATTGTTGAGCTTGAAGTAGAGCCTAACGGACTCAAACTCTTGATTCTTTGTTGATTGATGATGACGATGCAAATGAGCTTTCATTATAATTTGTCCTTCCTTTGCACTCAGTAAAGGATTAGTGGTTGCCTACGATCGATCTTCCTCAGGTGTAGAGCCCGAAAACTCTATGAAAGCCTTTGCCTCTTCTATTATCCTTACCTCTCTATGCTCTTGGGATTTGTTCTCACTTTCACTCTTAATGGAATTTTCTTGATACAATTTGAGCCTTGAATTCACAAAGGAATCAGAATCATGAGATGCAATGTAACATTCCCTTGGCTCATGGAGGAGTTCCTCTTGTCCTTTTGGCATTGGATTTAGGATGCTCAACAGTCTCACCACTTTCAATGGTTGGTGGCCCATAAGAGCATTGTCATCAGAACATGGCTGAGTTATGCGAGCAAGACTCCACACTGCACAAGTTGTGGCTTTCATTTGAGTCTCAATCACACTGGCAATTGGCCCAACAGATTTGGCGGCGAGTTTGAGACTTCTTATTTGGTGGGTAGGACCTCATACCATCACTTGGGGTGCAATTGCTTGGGACTCGCTTACTGGCCCCGCCATCAATTATGAGCATGAGGCTGGCAGTATGATTATCTTGATCCACAATGGGAGGAATTGCACCACTCTGGATCTCAATGTTCCTCTGTGGAGTGGTGGCAATGACCCCTATTGGAAGCCAATATGTGTTGAGATATCAAGCTCAACATGTGATGATCCATATCACTTTTTCATTTCTCTGACATGTATAGTGGTTACGCCGTTATATGTCAGGGACACTTCATTGAGCTTTATTAGATTTATCCACTGAGAATGATGGCATAGTTGTTTTGTGTCTTATCAGCTCACTCATTTGCAGACATTAGGTTTTCCCTTATGTACTGGACTTTATATATTGCAGTAGTTGTATTCTTGTTTTTAGGTCATTCTTGTACATTCCTTTTTATGTAATAGAAGAAGAAGAAGATCATTCTTCCTTGCCTCAATCTGTGTGTATGCTTCTCCTTGAGAGTGAGTGTATGCGTGAGCTCTCTTTCTTACCTCCTTCCTTGCTGACATGGTATCAAAGCCCATGTGGTTGTAGAGAGCTCGTGGAGAAGGCGACGGTGAAGAGTATGCAGCAAGGCATGGAGAAAACGCGATTTACAAACGAACTCCGTTTGCTACGAAAATCGATGTGAAGGTAGAAGACCTCAAAACATTTTCGAAGATTATCCCTTTAGGATCACTTGTTTTTGTCAGATCGAAGTTTCGGAGCCATCTCGACCTCTGTTTCGAGCCCATAAGGTGAGGCCCACAAGAAAATCAGGTCAGTTTCCAAAATTGTAACTTGTCTTGTGTTCGGCAACACTCATATTCCAAATCCAGCATTTCGAGCGATTCCGTGTATTGTTGATACACAAAAACTGTGTTTTTCTGAGATTGAGCTGTCACATCATAGTGCGACAGTGTTCAAGCAAAAGTCTGCTTGTAGTGTTTTGCAATGTTGAGAATTGCTGCAAAAATGGCAAATGCAGATGGAGATTCAAAATGAAGAATTTCCTGATGGGAAAAAGCTAGTGGAAGTACATCAAAGGAGAGAATGAAACTGCTCCACAATTACCAAAAAGGAATCGGACTCTAGATCAGTTAAGAGTGTATGAGGAATGGAATCAAGGACACGAAAGGTAATGTATTGGCTATCTATTAGCATACAAGATAGCATGATTAGACACATACAGGATGCCAAGACTCCAAAAGAGGCTTGGAACAGTTTCGTCACATTGTATGAGACCAATACAAAGGCACGGACATTGCAACTCAAGAACGAGCTAAATACATTGGAGAAGAAGAGCATGTCGGTAAGTGACTACACCTTAAAAATCAAAAGCATATGTGAGTCACTTAGCATCTATTGGCATGAATGTAGATGATGATGATAAGGTGGAAGTGTGTCTTCATGGTTTAGGATCTGCATATAAGCAGTTCAGAACTTCCATACAGACTAGGGAAAATATTCCAAATTTTGTTGATCTACTAGTTATGTTGATTATTGAAGAAAAGAATCTTGGTGAGGATTCAAACTCCCAAGGAAAATCTGGCTCTAAGCAGGTATTCTACTCTGGCAAAGGAAGAGGCAGAGGTAGAGCTTTCGAAAGTGGAAGAGGAAATAGTAACCAAGAGGTATGTGCAACATGTCAATTTGGTAAACAGTCAAGATCATCATTCCCACATGACAAGCATGTTAGTGAGAATGTGCTAGAAATATTACATACAGATGTTTGGGGTCTTGCAACGACCACATCTATGGGCGGTTGCAAGTTTTATGTTACTTTCATTGATGACCATACACGGAAAGTCTGGGTATATTTCATGAAAGAGAAGAGTGAGGTGTTCACTCACTTCCAAAATTTTAAAGTTATGGTGGAAAAGTACACATGGAAGTATATTCAAACATTAAGGCCTGATAAAGGAGGTGAATACACGTCAAATGAGTTCAACAACTTTCTTAAAAGCCATGGAATTCGATGTCAGTTTTCATGCAGGTACACACAACAGAATGGCGTTGGTGAACGCAAAAACAGACATATTGTAGAAATAGCAAGAGCCTTGATGGCTAAGAAGAATATGCCTCATTGTTATTGGGCAGAAACTATGCCTACGGCAGTATACATTATGAACAAAACTCCAACTGTTGTTATACATCAAGTTACACCTGAAGAGAAGTTTATAGGTAAAAAGTTGAACTTATCACATATGAAAGTTTTTTTTTGTGTTGCATATGTACATGTTCCAAATGAATTGAGGACGAAGCTTGATCCAAAAGCAAAAAATTGTGTCTTCATTGGATACTCCCTTGAGCAAAAGGGATATAAATGTTGTAATCCACTCACACGACAGGTGAAGGTGAGCAGATATGTGGTATTTGATGAAATGCAAGCTTCTACGCAGATGCCAAAGGAGGACTGAATCTTGAACCAAATGACAAAGAAAATGCTGAAAAATCAAGTGCAGAATCTCAAGCTTTGAGTGGACCAAATGCATCACCAAGCAATAGTTCCAACTCAAATCCATGGAGTGGAAGATTGCGTGGAAATTTCAATCCAGCAAATTCATCAAATACATCCAAGAAAGGTAAAGAAAAGCTTTTTGTTGGTCATAAAACATGTGCAAGTTTTGAAGACGTTGATGGAGATTCAAGTGGTTCAGAAAAGAGTCTTGATGAGGAACTTAGATTGCCCTATGTGAAGACTCCAGGAGTAAGGACACACGCAGATGATACAAGGAGAAGTGACCCAGGACCAAGAAGATCTCAAAGGATGCGGAATTCAGTGCAACGATTGACATATGATAGTTATATGGCTCGTCATTGTGTCCACATGACCAAAGTAATACAAGATGATGAACCTTCTTGTTTTGAAGATGCAATTGGAAATGCATTTTGGGAAAAAGCTATGGATGAGGAGATAGCTACACTTATGGGAATGATATATGGAAGCTGGTTCCATAGCCGCAAGGAAAGAAACCCATAGGCTGAAAATGGTTTACAAGGTAAAGCATAATGTTGATGGTAGCATAAGCAAGTATAAAGCACGATTGGTAGCTCAAGGATATGCACAGAAATATGGCATTGATTATGAGGAAACATTCAGCCCTATAGCTAAAATGTCTACTATCATAACACTTGTTGCATTAGCTACAGAAAAAGGATGGACTTTGCATCAAATGGATGTGAAGAATGCTTTTCTACATGGTGAGTTACAAGAAGTATATATAGACCAGCCACACGGATATGAAGATTCAAAGCATCCAAAATATGTTTGCAGGTTGCAAAAGGCTTTGTATGGGCTGAAGAAAGCTCCTCGTGCATGGCATGCAAGGATTGCTAATTACTTAACCAGCATTGAGTTTTCTATACATGGAGCAACAAGAAGTAACCTACTGCTGCTTTGCCGAATACAAAGATTGAGTATAGAGGTGTTGCAATGGAAGCATGTGAGGGAGATGCTACTTGCACATTTAAGTGTGGAAGTGCAAAAGCCTATCACCATCTATTGTGATAATCTTAGAAGCATACAGTTAGCACAGAACCCCGTTTTTCATGCTAGAACAAAGCATATCAAGGTACATTATCACTTCATCGGAGAGAAGGTATTAGCAGGTGATATTGATCTTGTTTATGTAAGAACAGATGAGCAGGTTGCTGATATTTTCACAAAAGCACTTGAAGCAAAGAAGCTGAAGAGGTTTCGGAAGATGCTTGGATTAGATGACATGGCATTGAGCTTCAGGGGGAGTGTTGAGATATCAAGCTCAACATGTGATGATACAAGATGAGACGTATCACTTTTTCATTTCTCTGACATGTATAGTGGTCACACCAGTATATATCAGGGACACTTCATTGAGCTTTATTCGATTTATCTACCAAGAGTGATGGCACATTTGTTTCTTGCTAGCTCACTCATTTGTGGACATTAAGTTGTTCCTTATGTACTGGACTTTATATATTGCAATAGTTGTATTCTTGTTTTTAGGTCATTCTTGTACATTCCCTTTTATGTAATAGAAGAAGAACAAGATCATTCTTCCTTACCTCAATCTGTGTTTGCGCTTCCCCTTGAGAGTGAGTGTGTGTGAGCTCTCTTTCTTATCTCCTTCCTCGTTACAATATGCACCCTTACCATGTGGTTTATATGGAGAGCTAGATGTCGACACATCTTCGAGTGATGCACAATTCCCCCAACCAAGACCATTTGGGACTTTTGGCCAAAGTTGATTCATACTTTGTGGGGGCAGCTAGAATGTCTTCAAGGCGACTTTGATGGCACTTCTCCTCAATAGCTTGCTTTCCTCTAGGTTTGGAAGAAAGGCTTCTTCTTTATCGTCTAGGCTGATACTATCCGTTAGAGCTACCGACCACCTGCTTAGCTCTCCCCCCTCCTCTCACATTTCCACCCTGTTGAGCCCATAAAAGTCATATTGGTCAAAGTCAAACCGGTCAAACCGGTCAACATGTTCAAGATCAAAGTCAACATGGGTGAAGTCAAAGTGTTCAATGTTCAGGTATCAAGGTGCACAGGTAGTGCATAATTAATTGTCCACAAAGGGAAAAATTGCAAAAAGTTGGTTGCAGGTTGCAAAGGTATTTCTGTAATTTCTCTAAGATTCAAAGCTGTTTTTAAAGTGTTTCGAAAGGTTCAAGTGAACCCTCTCTTAAGTGCACAAGTGAAGAATTAAAAGGCAAAATGTGAAGGTATGTGAAGCGAAAGTGTACGCAGAAGTGAAAGTATGGCCCCCCAATTAAAAATTTTGTTTTAGTCTAAAGTCACTACAAGACAAAACAAGGATTCATTGGTTGTCCACTTTTGGAGACAATCTTGGGACATCAAAGTGAGCACCAAGATACTCTTGCAGTTACGAGTGTACGTGAATCGACACTCAAATCAAGGCAAGGACTATTCTTGGAGAAAAAGCAAGACTAAGCAAGGTAAACATAGTCTAAGCTAGGCAAGAGAGAGGAGTGCAAAAGACACACAGTGTGTGGCGCAGAGAAGTGAAGTGCAAGGTGTGCATGAAGAGTGACTAAGGAAGTGTGCAGAGGAGTGCTAAGCTAGTCTCCCAAAGATCCCAAGGTCCCATTGAAGCTGTGCGCGTGTGGTTAGGTGTTCATCCCTCCCCTTATTGGAAGCTTGGTGCAAGGTGTGCACAAGTGCAAGCTTGGAGAAGATGGAGGTCTGATGCAGAGAAGGCCGACAGCAACAAGACCCTTGGGTATTTGGTATTTAGTGATTGAGCACTCTGTGGGATTTTGCACAGAAGCATTGGATTGTATTGTGCATCACCATTGTATTTGTCTTCTTATAATCAATCGATAGAAGCTTCCAGTATGTATCTTTCTTCTTGTCTTTTCCTTTTCTCCTACAAACACTCGAATCCCTTCTTGTCCAAGAATCCCCCAACACACCCCTAGGTGCTATATTCGAATTGTGGGAGGGTCGATGGATGATTTGCCCCCCTTGTATGCAGTTCTTGGTTCCCGATTGGCATTGTAGCCTTTTGGGCATCTTTATTAACTAATGAAAGGATCTCCTTTTGTGGAGAAGAGAGAAGAGATGGCACATGGAAGACCCATAGAAATATAGTGGCTAATATGAGATCAATTATTTCATTCTCATTTAGCATAAATCTTTGAGAGTGGGGATGATAATGACTATATATAGTATTAAGATCTTAATATGATTCAATATGTTGATGCACATAAGGAATCAGAGAATCATACTAGAATGCTTTTAGCAAACATTTCTTGAATCTTTCAATTTGTGTACCACTAATGAGAAGTAATCTCTGAAAATATTTTACATGGGTACCAATCTATCCATCCATAAGTTTTTTGCAAACCATGGTCTCTTCTTTCTTCAAGGCATCCCTTTTTACATTGCATTGTAAGCCTTTAAAATCTTTATAAGGATCAAGCTTCCTTGGTCTTGCATGGAGAGAAACATAATCATATCTTTCGCAATCAAAAATTAAATAGAAGGATTCTTATTAAAGAGGAAATTTATTATGTTTTTCCACATGAAGTGAACATTGCAAGATACATTTTCCTTGAATAATGGTGGAACATTGCCAATCTACCTATGCATTGGGACAAAAATAAAAGAGATGGCTTATGGAACTTGTATGGGCACAGCTAGGAGATTTTCTCAACAAGATAGTTTTGGCACTATATTGAGAAGGTGATTAATTGATTTTAATCTAGCATCTTTACAACACTGCAAAATTCAATAGATATAGGTACTTACCATTGGCTTGGACTCACAATGAATCACCAAGGTTCTTAGACATTCTCTCCGCCCATTTGACTTGGTTATGGTAGATTCTTGAAGAAGATTAGTTGATAAGAATGGGTAGTTAATTTATAGGACTTGAGGTTATATAAAATGCCCTTAAGAAGAAGGTAACATTATAAAGAAATTCAAAGGGTTGATATAAAAACCATATCTTATTCATTGACGGGTAAGAATATTAAGTTTAAAAAGAAAAAAGAAAACACGTTCTAACACTCTAGACAATTAATTTTGACCCTTGTCCAAACATACTGGATAAAGCTTCTTTCCACATGCATCCATCCATGCATGCATGAATATGAGAGCATCAAAATAGATAGACTAACAGAGAACATTGTGCATATGCTGATCTTTAGACTCATGTGCACTTACAGATTGAACCACATTTATTTAAACCACCTTGACGAAAGCACTCACCCATGCTCACCATTATTCAATCAAGTGCAAAGCACCTAGTCCCACATTAAATTCCACTCAACTCTTCAAAACTTTATGATTCAGTTTGATTATAAGAGCTCCTGAATTCATATACGAACAAAAATAAAATTAAACACAATAACATAACACTTTCTTCATGATTTGCAATGACGTCCTGCCATTGTATACTCTACATAGGATAAGTGTGAGTGAGCACATGGTTATCCATTAATGCAGGGTTACTGCTTCCAAAAAGCTCCAAACTTGGACTTACCATGTCGCATAATAGTTGGTATTCAAAGAACAGTTTTGATTCATTCATGGTGCTTATCATTTTCTAAATTTTCTTAAAAAATAACTCATAATGCAAACAATTACTACTACTCATGAATGCTCATTAGAGAACACACCAATACATTCTGCTTTAAGATCATAATTGCCTACAAATTCAGGCTTACCACCAAATACATACACTGAATCATATACATAAACACATGCAAATGATGATTTTCTTGTTGCATTACAGTTGCAAATGATGATTTTCTACTTACCATGTCGCATTATAGTTGGTATTCAAAGAACAGTTTTGATTCATTCATGGTGCTTATCATTTTCTAAATTTTCTTAAAAAATAACTCATAATGCAAACAATTACTACTACTCATGAATGCTCATTAGAGAACACACCAATACATTCTGCTATAAGATCATGATTGCCTACAAATTCAGACTTACCACCAAATACATACACTTAATCATATACATAAACACATGCAAATGATGATTTTCAGAAGGCTGTACAATCATTACCTTAGAAGCCTTCCATATCCAAACAAATAGCACCTATGTATTCCAACCCTATTCAACGCTCCTTGTCTTTATGTAAGTCACTTTTTATCCATACCACTTTAGTCCTCACAGACCTACGGTGAGAACTCTTAAGAGGGAGAAAAAACATTTGCTGCGGTAAATAAAATTAAATATAGACGTGCTCTAAAAATTTCATTTGCAACCATTATTGCAGGGAATCCCTATAAAGTTCTTGCTAGTAAGAGTAATATGATAATTTGTATGTGTAAAGTGTAAAAAAAAAAAAAAAAGCATATGGAGAAATGCAGAGTACCCTCAAGAATTTTTCGATCTACTTCCACATGGTTGGTGGGGACCATAGAGAGACTCCATATTCGTCCAGATCTTGGTGCATACAATCCAGAGAACAGATTGCATTCTTTATCATCTAACAGGAATGCGTGAGACAGGAAAGGGAGACCTTGATGTCAAGGACTTTTTTTTGCCAATCCAGAAGGTAAAGCCCCATGATGGTTTGAAATAACGATGAGAGCATTGACAAAAATCATCCATTTAGAGCCCACATCAACTAATGACTAGTTTCGTTAGGTTACAAAGAATCAACATGGAGCAAAATAAATTCCCCATTCCCACAAAGGCCATACCATCAGCACCTAAGCATTGAAAATCACATTGTAAATTATCAAAGTTTACATCATGCCCAAAATAAAAAAAACAAAAAAAAAAACTTGAAATTACCTTCCACACTCTGCACATTCGGAAGCATAATCCTCAAACTATTAATTACTTCAAACGATATTCATGCTTGAATCCTGCCAAAAACACCACATTCTCAAATTCATTTCCTTCTCACAAGAAAGAAAGTTTTTCTCATGATGTATCCCCAACATAAATCCAGGCAAATGCCGAATTCACCCCAAAAAGAAGTGCAACTATTTGAGTCATTGATACTTCACCACAAAACAATACAGCCATGAGCCCACTATGCTTATTGATCGAATAATCTGGCTAACTTCTTTATCAATGGTATGAGTGGAAAACATGAGTGTGTACAAGTACATGTGGGTATAAAACCAGGTTCCAACAAACAAAATCGCATAGACCATATGCTTCCAAAATGTGAAGCCAATAAGAGACGAAAATCCTGCCAGTCACCACTTAACAGAATCATTGACACTTACATTGAAAGCATAGGAAAATACTTGATTTTGCCCAAATTTTCAACATGCAAAAGTTTTAACTGCCTATTTTTACCCTTTGTATCTTCAACTAAGCTTTTATGTTTAACTTTTTTGCATTTTGGTATTTCTGCTAAATCTAGATATGCAGGGTCCATGGGTGACGGAATGCATGTGCCAGGAGCCATATAGTGAGACTTGTGCTCAGAGCCCTGGTCACTGACATTCACCTAGCTCCTTACAAGTTACTCATAAGCTACGTCAGCAGCAAGCTCATTGCTCAACAATGGAGTGACATGTTTGGTCATGTCAGAATCACATTAACTAATAATATATGTATTACACTACATTCATAATGTCAACATTCGCCCCTCAGCCCTTGCACAACATTGGCCCCTCAACCCCTCCACATTGAGCCTTTAATCATGCATTATGTGAAATGAATGGCATGCACCATCATTCATGTGGCATGACTGTTACGCATCACTAATGTGATGCATCATGATTCATTTATCATTGATGTGTGCAAGCAGCATTATGCATGTTTATGTGTGACATGAACATCATATATGTATTATGGCATATTCAACTGTCAAAATTGGCCTCTCAACCTCTGCACCATAATGGCCCCTTGGCCCCTCAACATTGGCCCCTCAATCATGCATAATGTAACATGAATTTCATGCATCATCATTCATGGGACATGAATGTCATGCATCAGTGGTGTGATGCATCATGAATTCATCATTGATGCCATGCATGCAACATCATGCATGTGCACAACATGAATGTCATGCAAGGAAAATAATGTGCATGTGTGACATGTAATCATTGATTTAATGCATCATCCATGGCACATGCACTGCACATGCATATGATCATATCATCATTAATGTCATGCATGCAATTGTTGATGTTTATGACTTGTGAATAATGCATATGGCATATGCTCATGCGGTTATTAGTATGGTCACTTTCAAATTACACTATCAATGAGTGCGTGTACTATACCATACTTATTACTCATAAGTCATTACCATTAACAATTACACACAAGTTAAGAGCTTTCAGCTTACAAGGGATAAAGAAATAATGATCAAGAAAAGACTACGAATAATCATGAATGTACATTATGGAATCCCAAATGTGTTAAATAATGTTCAAAAGTAGACTGCAAAGATAGACTCGTCCCTATACTAAATACAAAATACAAAATGGAATCTATAATGTAATAATGTATGCCAATCATTCAAGTCCTCATAGCTTGATGAAAAAAGCTCACCATCTAACTTGCTTTCCTTATCATTACTCCTCCAACAGAATCATCTCAAGGCATAAAGATATGCTCCATGATGTTGGATCCACACCCAATAGTTGATGATCATCCACCTCGTGCTTGTCATGATCATGGCCCATGAGTTGGCAAGGACGAAGATGTCAAAAGTTGCATGTCAATTGGACGAGGACACGTACTTGTCCTCAAACTTGATACTTGTGTACCCATACCCTCAAGTTTTCACTATAATACATGAAGCTCTCTCTCTATAGCATGTGATATATCTCACCCTCCACCTCCCTCTCCAGAATGAGAGCAGCCCTACCTACAAACTAAACAATTTTAAATGGATCCACTTACAAAGTTTTAAAATTTTAAAAACACCTCACATCTCTATATGAGTTTCTCAATAACATATATTTCATATTTATTAGCACTAAATTACATATAAAGTAAAAAATATTACCCAAACAAGTAGCCTCATCACTTTAAGTTCAAGAAAACTTTTAAATTTGCTCTATAATGTAATTCTTGAGTGCTAAGTTTCCTGTGTATCTTTTAGTGAATCAAAGAATAAACACTAGAGTTTCGCTCATATGCACGAGCAAAACAATCCTATAATCACTAGAAAGGTTACTTATACAAATAACACCTCACGAACTTGTGAAAGCACCCTAAGAGCCATCTTTCTAATTGTTGGAGTACTATATTTGTAAATCTCTCACCAATCCATAAGGCACTTAAAAATTTCCTTGTATAGATTGATGAAATGTTAGACTCACAATGATTAAACAAGTTATAAAATCTCTCTCAAATTGGATTTATGTCTCAACATAAAAAATGTGACCTATATGCTCATTTGCTGTTGCTAATAACTTTGGATTATAAATGCACTTGGGCCCCTTGTAAAGAGGATGGAGAAATGCACATATGTCATGTATGGGACATTGCATGAAATTCCATTATGTAAAATGGCATGTCTCCTAAAAGAATAAAACAAGTTTTATTGTTATTATGATTGATAATAGCTTAAGAACTCAAAATAAACGATTCAATTATCTATACCGTTCTCTTGAGATATATGTGTGTATCTCTATGAATAATCGCATTTTTTGAAACATCACATAAAAGAGGCCTCATATACAACTCTTCTAATTTGTGAGACAAAATTATTTTCTTAGTGTTCTCAACATATGGCTTTGTATGATCAATTTGTTTCCAAAATAGACTAGCCTATAAAGACACTTTCATATTCCATGGAGCTTTTGTCTCCACACATGCCATATGCTCCCCTGAGATCCACCAATGTTCTTCATAATGGATCTCTCAATTTGCTCAATCATCAAAGACCAATTAAGTATATGTCACTTGTTCTTTGATGGTCCCATGATATCTAGATCAAGTTAATGCTTATGCAAGATAGCCAACACCAATTGTTTCTTTCATAAGAAAATGATGGCACAGATGGCTTGTTCAACTACAGCTTGCACCCATGATAATTTAGAAATGACGTCCATCACCAAGTCAAGGCAATGTGGAGTGCATGGGATCCACATAATGTGTGGAAACTCCTCAATCATCTCCTCCATATGTTTACATTTGCATACATTATTTCACATCAATAAAAGAAATAAAGTTACAAAGCAGTGAGGATATATATTATAATAGTACATATATGTTAATGCATACCTAAACATGATCATACCAACATGTTTATCATGGGTTGACGTTGAGAATCATTTCAAACATGTATGATGATGGCACATCCATACAACACCTAACTATCTCTAATCATCATAGGAGTAATATCAATGCGCTCTAACTCCACATCAAGCACATCCTTGCACATCCAATGGCACATAATACTAATCAATGTATCCACATCTCCAAGGACCAAGAGATACAAACCTCGTGTGATGCCCAATCGCACCATGAGGTAATCAACTCTCTCTCTCCATTCCATATTAAGCCTACCGGTATTTAGTCTTAGAGGCACCAAGTTACACTTGGTCCTCTATGAACAACTGTCGTCAAGTGCAAATCCTTTCCACAAAGGCTCCAAACCTTAGTAAGCATAGTCCTCTCCATGGGTCTCCTCGACTATCTATTTGTAGTCCAACGTTGGTAGGCATAGCCCTCACCAGAGATTTCCTCATATTGTCAAGATAGTGCCTTTAAGAATGTTGTGTGTCTACAATCACACCCAATGGGTCTGGAAAGCATCCAAAGAAGCACTCATATTGGCCTCCCCACTCTAGTACATATGCATCCATAGTCTCACTCTTCTTATTCACATCCTCAGGTGCAGTGAGTGTACTCATACACCTATCTATAGCATGCCATATGTATGCTCAAATATGAGCTAAAGACTCCACTTGACCATGGATAACCCCCATGGCTCATTGAATGTAATCAAGATTAAAACACACACACACACATCCCTCCTGATGCATACAAGTAAATAACCTGACGCCATGGAGGTGCGAGGGAAGAAGACTCCTAAGACATACCCGTGTGTGTCGATGGGGTATGGAAGTCCTCATAATTCCATTGGCTGAACCGAATTATCTTATACTACTAACTAGGAACTAATGGACTCTTGGAAAATCTCCATGATGAAGGAGAAGATGGAGTAGCTTAAAGTGCAAATATGGAAGTTGAGGGATGAAAAAGAACTTAGTTGTAGAAGCTTCTAGATGCCCTCCAAAAATAAGCACTAAAACTAGGCTCAAAAAATCGAATTCAAATTCAAATTTTGAATGTCAGAATTTTGCCTGTCCAGTCGGCCGCCATCCCTGATCCAGTAGCATCACATGTATGTGTCCCCGGGATGCGTTCCCAAGATGCCTAGCTCTTATCCGTGGTGAACTGGGACGTCCCTTGTCCTGTATCTCCGTCCCATCTCCAAGTCACCGGGGACATCGTGTTGGTGTCCCTCAGACCCGGGGACACGTCCCCTTGTGACCTTGACTATAAACATTGGCAACCACGATGGATAAGTTGTCAGTGTTGAGAATAGACTATAGAAAAACTTTCTAGGTGGGCAAGTCGATGGAGGTCGACCGTGCCAACACACTCTCGTACATGGTATTCACGATTTAAGAAAGTGCAAGAGAAACTAGCCATAACGAGACCTCCTACTTTAGATGCTAGAGAAGATTCTGACAACATGATCCGGAGTAGTGTGCGAATCGTGAAGCGGTTACTCGAGTTCAACCCATTAGGTTAATTAAGGATATCCCCATCTTGATACAAGAAGTCACATCCCATACTACATTTGTAGTTTTTGAACTGTTGAGAAAAAGAGATGATTATAATTTACTCTTGGGTCTCCCTTGGCTTAAGCATACCAAAGTCAAGCAAGATTGGGGATCCCAAGCTCTGACTTTCCGCAAGGGGCACAAAAGTTATTTCGTAACATTGGATGATAAACAAGTTTACTCCAAGGTCTAGTTACCAACCACTGCAAAACCACCACATATCCTTGAAGGCCTCGAGGAGGATGAGGCGGCTCAGTACTTGGAAGCTCATAAAGATCTTCAGTCAACAAGCTTTCTTGATATTCCGAAAGCTTTATCACAATATTAGGGCCAAGAACCTCTCACAGTTATGATCCGATTGGAAATAGTCAAGGATGACATTTTTAGTGATGAAGTTATACTACCAATTGAAGATCCTTTAGAGCAAAATAGTGTGCATGTGTAGGAGGATCAATTGAAGTCCCTCAATTAGGGACCCAATGATAAACCTTAATTGATTAAAGTTTGTGTAGATTTGCCAATGCCTTTCTGAAGCAATTTGGTTGACTTGTTGAAGGAATTTAAGAATGTCTTTGCCAGGGACTACTCAAATATGCAAGGTCTCCATCCCCGTTTATATCAGCATAAGATTCATTTGAAACCGGATGCATCTCCAATTATTCAGCAAAGATACACGATGAATGGAAATTTTGCTAAGCAAGTGAAAAAAGAATTGACCAACTACTTCAGGTAGGATTTATTGTATCAATTAATTACTCGGAGTGGATCTCCCCTATCGTTACTGTTTTAAAGAAAAACAAACAGCTACAGATGCTTTTCCCTTGCCATTTCTAGAAACTATGTTGGATGAAGTTCTAGGGAAGGAAATGTAATCCTTTTTAGATGGATTCAGCGGTATAACTAGGTTTGTATGGCTGATGTAGATGTGCCCAAAACTTCCATTACCACAAATTAGGATGTATTTGCTTGTATCTTCATGTGATTTTGATTTCATAATACCCCCAATACTTTCTAGCAGTGCATACATCAAATATTGGCTCCGTATTTGACTAGCTTTATGTGAATCTTTTTGGATGACTTTTCAATTTCTAGAAATTGGTGGATCATTTGCATCATTTACAGCTATGTTTACCAAACGTAGAGAAGTTCATCTCTGTTTAGACCCCGCAAAATTGATTTTTGGAGTTAAGTGTGGTAAATTACTTGGTCACATTATTTCAGAGGAAGGTATCGTAGTTGATCCAAATAAGGTGAAAGTAGTTTTGCAAGCCTCACCTCTAAGGTCATTGAAGGAAATCTTAAGGTTTTTGGGCCAAACTCACTATTACAGTTGCCACTTACGGTGCCTAGCTCACATTGCTTTACCTTTCAATCGGTTGGCTTTCTAATGGGATACGAAGTGTGATTTTTCTTTTCGCAAGTTAAAAGCACTCTTAACTAAAGCACCAATTTTATAGGCTTCAGAGTGGACATAGCCGTTTCATGTCTTTGTTGATGCATCTGATGTGGCTATTGGGAGCATCCTTATGCACAAAGTTGGACAAACTCCGTACAGGTCAATCTATTATGCAAGCCCATGACTGACACATCCGGTACTATTCATTGGGTTGAGAGCTTACCTTCCATGTGGATCATTTTGCTTTGTTGTACTTGGTTAAACAACAGAACTTAGTAGGTAGACTTGTGCAGTGGGTATTCCTTTTATAAGAACTTGATTATGATGTGGTACATCCACCAGGTTCTCCACATGTAGTGACAGATTCCTTATCATGATTGGATGATGGTGAACCTCTGAACGGGGTCAATGATTCTTTTTTGGATGCAAAACTCTTCCACGTTGTAGAAGAATTTGAGCATGAGTTAGCTAAACTCACATAGTATGATGAAATGCTATCTTTTCTTGCCAAAGGTGTCCCCTCCCCAAACTCATTTACGATCTGATGCCCGAAAATTACTCTCGAGAGTAGATGATTCTCGATCATTTTGGATAAATTATACTTTAAAGATCTCACTAGTGTATGGCTAGGGTGTGTTCTCCCTCATGAAGTTCAGGCTATGATCTTTGACGCTCATTCCGCACTCGTTAGTGGTCATTGGAGTGTGGATGTTATTGCTCAAAAGATTTTGTAAGTGGTCTTTGGTGGTCTACATTGCACAAGGATGTTGGCGATCTCGTTTGACAATGTGATCCTGTCAAAGAGCGGGTGAACCTCGAGATGTGCATCGATTCCCTCTCCAACTTGTATGGCTGTTGGAACCTTTTCAAAAGTGGCATCTTGATTTTATTGGTGCCATTCGGCCACCGGTTATCTCTTCGGAAAAAAAACCTTTATTCTGACTTGCACAAGTTATTGTACTCACTAGACAAAAGTCTGGCCCTCAAGCATGCCACAACGGGCAGTGTAGCTATCGTCTTGCTGACCGAATTGTTCTCGGGAGTCTGACTTCCCTTGGAATTAGTTTCAGATCAAGGCATTCACTTCTTGATAAGCTCATCAAGAACATTATGGATCATTACCGCATTGAGCATAGGTTCAATTTTCCATATTATCCTCATGCTAATGGTTTGGCAAAAAACACTTAATAAAGTCTTGTTGATGATGCTCAGAAAATGTTGCTAGACTAACCAGCTAAGTGGGTAATCATGTTTACCTATGATTTTATGGGCCTACAAAACTTTTTACAAAGTGGCAATCAGATTCACTTCATTCAAATTGGTATACAGCCAGCATAAAAAGAAGAGGAAATAGAGGGCAGTCTTGTGAGACACACCTCAATGGGGAAAGCGAGAAGGTCATGGACCAAAATAGCAGTGAAGCCCTCTTGAAAAAGAAACGAGATAGCAACCATTTTCTCACCAAACATCCAAACCAGTCACAATGGAGCAAACAAATTCCCAATAGACAGTGTAAAAAGACTTAGCAAAATCTATATGTAGCATAATATATTCAAATGCTGATGTCGAGCAAAGTCAGAAGCGAGCATGCATGTACCCATACATATATCCATACATATATACATGCATGTATACATACATACGTACATACGACGTACGTACATACGTACTATTTACGTACGTACATATGTAGTATGTACATACATACATACATACCTACCTACCTACATGCACACACACACACAAATGCATACATACATAAATACATACACATGCATACATAACATACATACATGCAGGGAGCCTCAGACATAAATGCATGCATACATGCACAAATATAGCCATACGCTTCATTTCTTAAAACCAAATTTCTCTTCCTTTTGAAAGCTTTGTAAGTTCTCTCTCTTTTTAATCTTCCACGAGAATTCCAAAATGGGTGGTAGGTCTTGTGAACGCACCAAATTCGTATGCAATTGAGAAGCCATCTTACTCGTTGAACAGATCCATTGCAATGTCTGTAACATCCAGCTGAAGAATTTCTGCCTCACATTTAAGCAGTGAACCCACACTACAATATAAAGAAGAAGAAAAAGTTATTGGTGTAATCTTCCAGAAAACGAGTGTAGACCAATGACACTTATGGGTCCCAGCAGCAACAAGAATATGAATACATCACTAGTTCATCCCTTTCAAACTTGTTTATGATGATATCATCATGGAGTGATTTTGAGATTTCTGGCCAGAAAAGCACCCACAAGTGACCCACCACATGCCATGCTTGTCAGCCCATCAATATTGCACTATTAGGGTCTGCATTTAGCAGCTGCGAGCTATACATTGTGAAGGAGAAGCTGTGAAATATTCTTACTTTGGATATGTTCGTCCCAAATCCCCATGCACAAACTCCTTGATGTACGTACCAGCCTACCATTAAACGGGAATAAGTTCAAAATTTTATGAATGTGTCAATAAAAAAAGGGGCGGAGGAGGGGAGGGGTGTGTGGGCATTCACAGACAGACTACCTGAGAGCAAAGGTGCAACAGATAGTAATGCTCTGTCCCCTCGATCCTATCAAGCTTTAACCTGCAATATATATATTTGGTGTAAAAGAAATCAAATTACTTTGCCATGTGCCTTGATACTGATAAACTTCAAATGCAGATTTTCAGTACTAATAGTGAATGTGATTAAGTAGAACTAAGAAATACACTGAACTTCCTTCTATTTCATTCATAAACACTTCTTACCTGATCATTTCATGTCAATGTATTAATAGACTTGTAAGCAATCCCGAATACAGACAAAATCAATGAAAATAAAAGTAATAATGTTGCTCATAGGATACCACATTGATTAAACATCCAAACGCAAATGGTCTCATCACAAAGATCCATAGCTTATGTCCGAATAGGTGATCATGCAAAGCTTCTAACGCATCAAGAGCACTGTCTGAGTATGGGCATACAAGTTTATATTGCAGGCAGATAATAGCATGGCACTCTGCATATGGATTAGATATTGATAATTTGCAACCACTCCTGGATATGTATGATATACATTCACCTGCACTTCCATGTAACGAGAAAGATGGATGAGCCCATCAAAGCAACTTACACCCCAAATGCAGTAGAAACAAAAGCATTCTATGCAAATATTGGAGATGAGGTCCATGCTAGAGCGGACATGTCACCAAGCACACTACCAGGAGCCCCGCACGAAGGGGTGGCTATTTGACACACTAGTAAGACTAGCTATGATGTATGCTGCAACAGTTTGGGCCCCAGGCGTCACAGCCACCCACTGGAGTGCGGTCGAAAGGCCACAGGTACGTATGATCTCGCGACTATTTCACGGGAAGCAGTCGGTGCCACATGACATCATCAGGGAAGAGCTGCACCACCCATGGTAGTAGATGCACTATTCCAGACTATCTGCTTTATTCAAAGGATGAGGGAGCTCCCTACAGATAGACTCACACACAGAGTTTTTGAGGCATCTATACAAATATCAGAGTCAGGATATGAGAGAGCTTGGTACACTCAGGCTAGAGTCTGGTTTGATAATCATGGACTTGATATGGACAGATTGCCACCTTTCAGTTTGACCCAGACTCACCTCAAGTCTCCCGCCTTTAGAGGAATGTTGTGCTCAAACAAGATCTCTCGAAGCTCTAAATTAGTCAGAGATGCCATACGCCACACATGGTATCGAGACTATTGCACTACCGAGACGAGTTCTTAGACATACCAGCAGACAGTTTCATCCAACGACCACGCTACATGGATACTTACATGCCTCATAGCTCGAGGGTGGCGATTGGCCAGTTGAGAGTCTCATCACACCGACTAGAAATTGAGATGAGAGCCACAGACATTCCCAAGGAGGAGCAGATATGCAAGGTATGCAGAGTAGAGATGGAGGATGAGGAACACTTTGTATGCAGATGTAGCACATATTTACATCTGCATATGATGACATCGGAGGCAGATACGAGACTCTATTTACAAGGCAGCCCACCCTCTGAGAGATCATGGACTCTAGAGACCAGCAAAAGCTCGGGCGATTCTTACTAGAGATACAGAGTCATAGAGATTCCCTACTCCCACCTACTGCAGCAGCCCAGGAGGGAGACAGAGTCGGCACACTGACTTCTCTGTTCTATGACGTGCAACAGCCCCACCCCCCCCCCAAAAAACAGCTCACACACCGAGAGGGGTGACTCTTCAACGGGCTCAGACCTCTCGAGCTAAGAGATGACCCCGTGCTATAGGATACCGGACCCAGAGACTTCACCGACACCATATTGCGGAGATCCAAGCTCGTGACCATCGGGCCATGGAGGAGAGATGATCCCATATGATGGCTGATCCCGCTGCAGCCATTAGGGCAACCCTGACTCCACCTCCACCTATAGCATATAGACTATCATAGATATCGCACTCCATACACCCCCCACTTTCATGGGGATCTCCACATGCATACTACGGAGATCTATATCATCTTTGTCAGTTTTTTCAGCACTTTTATCTTTTCCGATCGATAGAAGATAAATCCATGTACATCGATTTGTCTAATAGGCCGAGTTCTGCCTCGTAATAGACGTAAAAATACTTTCTTTCTTTCACTCTCTGCCCCCTAAAACCTGCAGCATGTCCTACCCAACGACTTGTGAACCCTAACCATAAAACCAACTGTTCGCCTCTACCACCCCCATCCCTCTCTCTATCACACGCGGATATGCAGCTTTAGCCATGTTAGAGCGGAGATGTCACCAAGCACACTTCCAGGAGCCCCGCACGAAGGGCTGGCTATTTGACACACTGGTCAGACCAGCTATGATGTATGCTGCGACAGTTTGGGCCCCAGGTCTCACAGTCACCCAGTGGAGTGCGATCGAGAGGCCACAGGTACGTATGATCTCGCGATTATTTCGTGGGAAACAGTCGGTGCCACATGACATCATCAGGGCAGAGCTAGCTGCACCACCCATGGCAGTAGAGGCACTATTCCAGACTATCTGCTTTATTCAGAGGATTAGGGACCTCCCTACAGATAGACTCACACACAGAGCTCTTGAGGCATCTATACAGATATCAGAGTTAGGATATGAGAGAGCTTGGTACACTCAGGTTAGAGTCTGGTTTGATAGTCATGGACTTGATATGGACAGATTGCCGCCTTTTCAGTATGGCCCAGACTCACCTCACATCCACCTCTCTCGTCGTGAGAGGAATGTTGTGCTCAGACAGGATCTCTGGCAGCTCTACATTAGTCAGACATGGCACACACCACACATGGGATCGAGACTATCGCACTATCGAGACCAGTTCATAGACATACTAGCTGACGGTTTCATCCAGCGACCACGCTACATGGATACTCACATGCCTCATAGCTTGAGGGTAGCGATTGGCCAGCTGAGAGTCTCATCACACCGACTCGAGATTGAGACGGGCAGAGCCGCAGACATTCCCAGAGAGGAGCGGATATGCAGAGTATGCAGAGTAGAGATGGAGGATGAGGAGCACTTTGTATGCAGATGTAGCGCATATGATGGCATCAGAGGCAGATACGAGACTCTGTTTGCAGGGCAGCCCACCCTCCGAGAGATCATGGACTCTAGAGACCAGCGACAGCTCGGGCGATTCTTACTAGAGATACAGAGTCACAGAGATTCCCTACTCCAGCCTACTGTAGCACTCCATACAGGAGGGAGACAGAGTCAGCTCACTGACTTCTTTATTCCACGACGTGCTGCAGCCCTCCCCCCCTCAGCCCACACACCGAGCGGGGTGACTCTTCAGCAGGCTCAGATATCTCGAGCTAGGAGACGACCCCGTGCTATAGGATATCGGGCCCCGAGACTTCACCGACACCAGATTGCGGAGATCCAGGCTTGTGACCATCGCGCCATGGAGGAGAGACGATCCCAGATGATGGCCGATCCCGTTGCAGCCATCAGGGTGGCCCTGACTCCACCTCCACCTATGTATCACATATTACATCCCACCCACTAGCACAGGATGGAGCTAGTTAGTCGTTTTAGTCGTTTTAGATGCATTCTCATGGTTGTTGTACTACCCTTTTGCATATAGACTATCATAGATATCGCACTCCATACACCTCCCACCACTTTCATGGGCATCCCCACATGCATACTACGGAGATCTATATCAGCTTAACCACTTTCTTTTCAGCACTTTTATCTTTTCTGATTGACAGAAGATACACCCATGTACATCGATTTGTCTCATAGGCCGAGTTCGGCCTCCTAATAGACGTAAAAACACTTTCTCTCTTTATTTCTCTCTCTTTATTTCTCTCTCTCTCTCTCTCTCTCTCTCTCTCTCTCTCTCTCTCTCTCTCTCTCTCTCTCTCTCTCTCTCTCTCTCTCTCTCTCTCTCTCTCTCTCTCTCTCTCTCTCTCTCTCTCTCTCTCTCTCTCTCTCTCTCTCTCTCTCTCTCTCTCTCTCTCTCTCTCTCTCTCTCTCTCTCTCTCTCTCTCTCTCTCTCTCTCCCCCTCTCCCCCCCCCCCCTCCCCCCCCCCCCCCTCTCCCTCCCCCCCCCCCCCCCCCCCCTCCCCCTCCCCCCCCTCCCCCTCCCCCTCTCCCCTCCCCCTCCCCCTCCCCCTCCCCCTCCCCCTCTCCCTCTCCCTCTCCCTCTCTCTCTCGCTCTCTCTCTCTCTCTCTCTCTCTCTCTCTCTCTCTCTCTCTCTCTCTCTCTCTCTCTCTCTCTCTCTCTCTCTCTCTCTCTCTCTCTCTCTCTCTCTCTCTCTCTCTCTCTCTCTCTCTCTCTCTCTCTCTCTCTCTCTCTCTCTCTCTCTCTCTCTCTCTCTCTCTCCCCGACGCGAGCGGCTGACGCCTCTGATGCGAGCGGCTGACGCCTCTGATGCGAGCGGCTGACGCCTCTGACGCCTCTGGCACGAACTGCACCTCTCTCTGACGCGAGCTGCTGATGCCTCTGACGTGATCTGCACCTCTCTCTGACGCCTGTCTGACGCGAGCTGACACACCTGTCTGACGCGGGCTCACACACCTGTCTGATGCGAGCTTACACACCTCTCTCTGAGGCGAGCTGCTGACGCACCTGTCTGACGCGAGCTGCTGACGCACCTGTCTGACGCGAGCTGATGGACTGCAAGGGCATTGTTGAGGATAAAGGCCCCAAGGACTCTCCTTTTGTATATTTTGACCCTTCCATGTGAAAGCTCTCTTCGAGAGCTTTCCAGACATATTTTTGTTGTATTTTTTGGACCCCAAATTGGGGAGTTATAGGCATTTACATTATTTTTATGACTTTTGGTCATTGGCCATGTGTGAACATGCCCAAATGAACTAAAAGTCACTTATCAATAAGACTTGGTCCCAAATCTCTCATAACTTGATTGGGACTTCTTCAACTTCAGCTTCTCCATCTTCTTCTCCAAATTTCTGCGCAGGTTTCTCTCTCTACTTTCTCTCTCCTCACGCAGCAGCCCACTCCCTTGGCGTTTGGAGCAACCGAGCACACCACGACGTAGCTCTCCGCGGCCTCTTTCAACTGGTATCAGAGCTTTGAGCTGTTCCATCGCGACAAAGTTGCTCAAACTGTTTTTCTACTTCAGCCTATGTTGAGCTTAAGGTGTTTTCTTGCATTTGGGAGAATTTCATTGCGAAAAACCTTCTTTTTTCGCGATAAAAAGGCTGTTTTTGGAGGATTACTTCAGCCCGGAGCAAAGCTGAAGCAAATTTTGTGCTTTTTAGAGAGTTTCATCACGAAGAATCTCTTCTATTCTTATTTTTGTATCCCCACAAGTCTTTTTCAGCATCCACATTGCTGATTTTTTCATCTACAGGTCTTTTGTGGCAGAAATTCTCTCATTTTTCAAGTGGGAGGACATGCACAAAGATTGAGGAAGTGCATACTTGCTGGAAACTTATTACAGTAGGTCATTTCTCTGATTTTACAGGTCATATTGCTGCAAAAATTGGGGCTTTTGTGAAAACAAGCACCCATTGCCTTGGTTTTACATCTATGTATGCCTTTTGTGGTTGAAAAACAACAAATTTGTTGTTTTTGATGCAATTACAACTTGCTGGAATTTTCTGAAATTTTCTGCAGAAAATTTCAGAAATTGTTTTTTGCAAGTTTTGAACAGTTTTTGGGCTTAATTTCTCAGCTATAGTCTCCTAAGGTAATTGCGCACAGGACAGCAGGTGAATTTTACCTTTTTGGTGAAATTTTGAAGCTCTTAGTGTGCAAACATGGCCTCTTACCTCCTCTGATGTCAAAAGCTTGTTTGAGATCAAGAGATTTGAAGGTAATGGTTTCGATTTGTGGAAAGAGAGAATGTTGGGCATCCTCTTTCTTAAAGATTGTGAAGGGGCTCTTGAGGAAGTCAAGCATGAAGATATGACAGATGCAGCATGGATGAACCTAAACAAGAAGGCCATCACTTACATCAAGATGGCTGTATCAGATGAAATCTTAGTGGATTTGAAAGGCCTTACAACTGCTTTTGAGGTATGGGAGAAGCTGAAAGCCACTTATGAAAATACCACGCCTGTAAATCAAGTGCATCTTATGCGTAAGCTAGTGTGTATGCAACTTGATGAGTCAAAAAGTGCGGCTGAGCACTTATCTTTGTTTACAGGTACTCTTTCACAATTGCAGGACTCTGGATTACCTCCATTTGATGATAAGCTTAAGGCCATCTTCTTGTTGATTACCTTACCTAATTCGTGGGAAACATTGGTTGTTTCACTTTCGAATAGCCCCAGTCTTACCTTTGATGGTGTAAGGGGTTCTATTTTGAATGAGGAAATCAGGAGGAAAGCTAGTGGAGAGGGCAGTGGTTCAGCCAATGTGGCTAGAGGAAGAACAGAAAAGAAAAGTGGAAATGTACAGAGGAACATGAGCAAAAGCAAAGGCAAGGCTGAAGTGACTTGTTATCAATGTGGTAGGAAAGGTCACAAGAAGCCTGATTGCAGATTCTATAAAGCTGAACTAGAAAGAAAGAAGAACACAGGTGACAGGAAGAAAAAGGACACCAAGAATGAAGCACATGATACCTCAAAGGACAAAGACAAAGAGAAGGCCAATGTGGCCTCTAGTGTCATCATTGAGGAGCTATCAGATGCAGAAGATATACTTTGTGCTACTATGGAAGCAGAGCATGCTGAAGTTATTGATCCTTCTATTAATATTCATGCACAAGATATGCAGATCACAAAGAGGGATTTGATTGATGCCTTGCTTACTGTGAATGATGCTTTGTCACAAACATGGATTGTAGATTCAGGTGCATCGTTTCATGTAACTCCTATTAAGGAGTGTTTCACTACCTTTCATGCAGGCAGCCATGGACATGTATATCTTGGAAATAACCATGCTTGTTCAATTGAAGGTATTGGCACAGTGCATCTCACAGTGGATGGTACCAATGAGCTGGTTTTGCATGATGTAAGGTATGTACCAAGCATCAAGAAAAGCTTATTGTCTGTTGGGCAAATGGATATGCATGGATATAGTACCCTCTTTGAGAAGGGGTCATGGAAGCTTATCAAAGGCTCTAGGCTGATTGTTAAAGGTACAAAGAAAGGGACTCTTTATTGCTTGCATGGTAAAGCCTTGCTGGGCAAGTTTATTGCTTTGGCTGAAATCCATTCACATATGGAATTATGGCATAAAAGGCTTGGTCACATGAGTCAAAAAGGCCTTGATAAACTATGTAATTTGGACAAGTTTGATGCTAAAGGCTCAAAACTTGATTTTTGTAATGAATGCCAATATGGTAAGCAAGTAAAGAATTCTTACTACTCTGGTGTCTCTCGTAAGTCTAATGTGCTTGATCTTGTTCATTCTGATGTTTGTAGCATGCCCACAAAATCTATGGGGGGTGCTCTTTACTTTCTTTCTTTTGTAGATGATTACTCTAGGAAGCTTTGGGTATATTTGTTAAAATCTAAAGATGAAGCCTTTGCTGCATTTAAGAAATTTCATGCATTTGTGACCACTCAAACAGGTAGAAAGCTGAAATGCTTACGTACAGATAATGGGGGTGAGTTTACAAGTGCTGAATTCAATAGATTTTGTGAAAATCTTGGTATTAAGAGGGAGCTAACAGTCCCATACAGCCCCTCTTCCAACGGTGTGGCTGAAAGGTATAATAGGACTTTATGTGAGAGGGTGAGATGCATGCTGTCCACAGCTAATCTCCCTCATGGATTTTGGGGAGAGGCTTTGAAAACTGCAGTTCATGTTTGCAATCGATCCCCTCATATGTCCTTAAAAGGTGGAATTCCAGAAGAGGTTTGGTCTGGCAAACCAGCTTCATATGACCACCTACGCATCTTTGGTTGCGATGCTTTTGTGCATATAAGGCCTGAGTTGAGAAGCAAGTTAGATGCAAAGTCCATGAAAGGAATCTTCATGGGTTATGGAGATGAAGGTGAAATGGGCTACAGGATTTGGCTACCTCAACTCAAGAAGGTAATACGCAGCCGAGATGTTGTATTTAATGAGGCAAGGCTGCTCAAAAACAATTGTGCCTCTAAAGATGACCATAAAAGAGTCAAATTTCAGCATGTACAGCCACCAGTTAAATCTGATATGGACCCTCGGGATGCACCACATATGGCTGGAAATGACAATGAGCCCGTGGTTATTGAGCCAGATGATGCTGGACAGCAAAATGATGCTCCTGAAGGGCACATGCAGCCACCTATTCATGCTGAAAACAGGGCTGGAAATGATGTACAGCAGCCTGTTAACAATGAAGAAGTTAATGTACCTCCTGATGTAGATCCATTGCCTGGTAATGTTGATCATTGGGTAAGAAGATCTATACGTCCTAGGAGGCGAGTGAATAGATATGATCCCTCTATACATTATATTATGTTATCAGATGAGGGTGAGCCTCTTACTTATAAAGAGGCAAAGCTATGTGAGCACAAGAAGAAGTGGGAGTTAGCCATGCAGGAAGAGATAAAGGCCTTGCATGCAAATGATACTTGGGATTTGGTTGAGTTACCCAAAGGAAGGAAAGCCATTCCAAACAAGTGGGTGTACAAAATCAAAACTGTTGATGGCAAACCCAAGTATAAGGCAAGGCTGGTTGCTAAGGGATATGCCCAAAAAGAGGGCATTGATTTCCAAGAAGTGTTCTCTCCAGTGGTGAAAATGACCACTTTACGTGTGTTGTTTGCTCTCACAGCTGCCTTGGATTTGGAATTATTCCAGATGGATGTTAAAACAGCCTTTTTGCATGGTGATTTAGATGAAGAGCTGTACATGAAACAGCCAGAAGGATATGCCATTCCTGGAAAAGAGCATCTGGTATGCAAACTGAAAAGGAGCTTGTATGGGCTGAAACAGGCCCCCAGACAATGGTATAAGAAGTTTGATGCATTTATGCTCAAACATGGGTTTAAAAGAAGCCATGCAGATCATTGTTTGTACACGAAAAAGGATGAAGATGGCAGCCCAATTATTCTTGTACTGTATGTAGATGATATGCTGCTGGCTGGGAAGAAAAAGAGCACTCTGAATGCTCTAAAACAGCAGCTGAACTCTGCATTCTCAATGAAAGACCTTGGGGAAGCTGAGCATATTCTTGGTATGCGTATAAAAAGGGATAGACAGCAGCATACTTTGCAGGTATCCCAAGAAAAGTACATTGAAAAAGTGCTGGACAGATTTAATGTGGCTGATGCTAAGCCTCTTGGAGTGCCATTGCAGCCACATGTTAAGCTTTCCAAGGATGACTGTCCCAAAAATGATGATGCAGCCAGTTACATGAAGAGTGTTCCATATGCATCAGCTTGTGGTTCACTTATGTATGCTATGGTTGCCACTCGGCCAGACATTGCTCATGCAGTGGGAGTTGTTAGCAGGTTCATGGCTAATCCTGGTAGAGCTCATTGGGAGGCAGTCAAATCTATCTTGAGATATTTGAAAGGGACCAAAAGTAAATGCTTATGTTATGGAAAGGGTCCATTGGAGTTAAAAGGATTTTGTGATTCAGACATGGCAGGTGATGTGGACACACGCAAGTCCACAAGTGGCTATGTATACATCCTTGCAGGTGGAGCTATTTCATGGTGCTCTAGACTTCAGCGGATAGTTGCACTATCTACTACAGAGGCTGAATATATTTCAGCCACAGAGGCTTCCAAAGAAGCCATTTGGTTAGCTCGGCTCTGTAGTGAGTTTGGGATGCTTGAAAAGGCACCTCTTCTTGGATGCGATAGCCAGAGTGCCATATGTTTGGCAAAGAATGCCATGTTTCATGCTCGCACAAAGCATATTGATGTGAGATATCACTTCATCAGAGAGGTGTTAGAGGATGGCCTGATCACTTTGATCAAGGTCAATACTTCACAGAATCCTGCAGATGCTCTCACGAAGTGTCTACCCAAGGCACAACATCAGCTAGGTATACAGATGGTGGGAGTTACTTAGCTTAAAGGAGCCTCCTTGGTCCTTTAAGTGGGAGGTTGTTGGGGATAAAGGCCCCAAGGACTCTCCTTTTGTATATTTTGACCCTTCCATGTGAAAGCTCTCTTCGAGAGCTTTCCAGACATATTTTTGTTGTATTTTTTGGACCCCAAATTGGGGAGTTATAGGCATTTACATTATTTTTATGACTTTTGGTCATTGGCCATGTGTGAACATGCCCAAATGACCTAAAAGTCACTTATCAATAAAACTTGGTCCCAAATCTCTCATAACTTGATTGGGACTTCTTCAACTTCAGCTTCTCCATCTTCTTCTCCAAATTTCTGCGCAGGTTTCTCTCTCTACTTTCTCTCTCCTCACGCAACAGCCCACTCCCTTGGCGTTTGGAGCAACCGAGCACACCACGACGTAGCTCTCCGCGGCCTCTTTCAGGGCACGAAGTGCTGTACTGACATGTGCTGTACTCTCTGAGGTGAAGGACTGATGCAAGCGCAGATCTGACCGAAACCTAATCGCAGCTCTGTCCAACCCTAATGGCAGCGAACCCTAATCACAGTTCTGCCCTAACCTTAATCACAGTGCTGTACTCTCTCTCTCTCTCATGGCTTCCCCTTCGTCGAAAGTTACATTTACGAGAACTAATAAGAGGCTGAAGCATATTGAGAGAGAGATGAAGGAATGGAGAGAGGAAGCGGTGAAAGAAAAAGCAGCCCTGCTCAAGTCGTGGAATGAAGAACGAGAAGAGATGCGAGGTGAAATTGAGACTCAAAGGGAAAGTCTCAACCCTCGAACAACAGTTGATGGAAGTGGCGGCATCTCGTGTTCTCGAAGAAGGTGAAATTCAGCCTTCGGTGATCGAGGAGCTGAAAGATATAAAAGAACATGTACGGACCATCAAGGAAGATGAGGAGAAGTCGTCCTTGGCTGCAGTCATATCCGAAACGCAAAAGAAAGTACAAGAGGCCGAAAAATAGATTGAAGTGGCTAAGAAAGGGAAAAGTAAGGAAGCTCCTTGTACACCTACTCTTATCAACATGACCCTCGAAGAGGAACAAAGAAGGCGGACAAGGGCACTACATGTGAGAGTAACCGACCTCAAGGACATAAATGATGTGGAAAAGGAGGTCAAAACTCTCACATCCATGATGGGGATGGAGAAGCCTTTGCATACAAAGGCATGGAGAGTAGGCAAGAAAAGCGAGGGCCTTGGAGAATCTTCAAAGGAGAGAGCTCTTATATTGCGCTTTCCTTCATTGGAAGAGAAGAAGGAATTCTTGAAGAAGAGACCAATTCTCAAGAAGACAAGTGTTTTCCTTGGCGATGACCTCACTCTCTCACAGCTTGCGCATATGAGAGAGGTAATGCCAGAGATTAGAGCGGCACGAGAGAAGGGAAAGCTAGCCTTCTAGAGAGATGGTCGGGTGGTGATTCTCGAGCGACGCACTACATGACGGTGCGAGACATATGGGACCACATTGAAGATAGAGCAGTCTCCTTTGTACACCGCTTGTGGGATAGCTATACGAGGTTGGCCCTCGAGTCATCCAGACAGCTAGCCCTGCAGGGGGATACATCATGTTGGTTTGCACAGATGACATCATGGTTTCAGACACATGGTTTTACCATGGACAGGCTGCCTCCTTTCCAGTACTCTTTACAGACACCCCTGATGTACCTGACACGGGTGGAGATTACCAGACTCATTCGTCAAGATCTGATCCTGCTGGACACCAAGAGGACATGGATTGAGCCTACACAGGAGTTGGGTACGAAGATGACTTTCTATAGAGAGCATCTTCTACACCTCACAACGGATGGGTTTGTGACTCGACCTAGCTATATGGATACACACCTTTCCCATGCCTTGCGTTGTGCCATTGGCCAATTGCGCACATCCTCACATCATGTTGAGATTGAGACTGGAAGATTCAGAGGGCTACAAGCACATAGCAGGATATGCCGTCTATGTCACCTAGAGCCAGAGATAGAGCTACATTACATATGTCATTGCACGGTATAATATGAGATACGGGGCCGTTTTCATTGCCTATTCAGAGAGGGTTTTGGGCCTCTATCTAGAGTCATGAGTTTTGAGGATCAGAGATGTCTTGGACTATATCTATTAGAGGTACACAGACATAGAGACACTCTACTGAGGAGAGCTGGAGGGAGACAGTCCCAGAGACAGATTAAGGATTTCTTTACATTAGACACTAAGCAGCTAGAGGAGCAGTCAGTAGAGCATCTAGTACAAAGCTCTGTCCATACTCATACAGCGACTACTGGCACTCTCATAGACCGAGCAGTGGAGCTAGGGAGATCTAGACGACCGAGAGTGAGAGGTGCTACACAATATCGACGGAGACTACAGCGGAGGATTCGAGCTGTACTTTTCAGACGCCCACAGTGCATATGAGGATAGATCTCCTTGTATATCAGCACATCCCTCCTATGTATCAGCCCTTTGTTGTATTAGTCTTGGTGTTAGCCTTTTCCCAGCTATTTTACATCTTTCATTTTCAATACCACTTCCTTTGGTACTCAGATTTTGTATCAGATTCACTAGTTTTGTTACTTTTGGTCTCATAGGTCATTTTGGCCTTCTGAAGACATAAATATATCATTTCATTTCATTTTCATTTCTCTCTCTCTCTCTCTACCATAGACCACATCTTCACTGTGAGATGCCTGATCGACAAGGAAAGGGTGAGGAAAAGGAGATTATATTGTTGCTTTGTGGACTTCCGCAAAGCATTTGACATTGTTCTTCATACGACTACTTGATATCGGAGCTCCGAAGGAGATGATATGGGGAATCTACGCCTTATATGAGAGTATATATGGTAGAGTAATGTCCAAGGGACTTATCTCATCCACTTGCTAGCACTATCGGGGTGAAGCAAGGATGCCCTCTTTCACCCACCCTCTTTGGTCTCTACATTGATGAGATAGGATGGCATTGAGGTACGTGGGTCCAGTGTCCATATTCTTTTATACGTTGACGATATTGTATTGGTTTCAGAGTCTGCAGAAGGTCTACAGCATCATGTACATGGCCTAGATGACTTTTGAAGACACAGAGGGTTATCTGTGAACCTTGGTAAAACCAAGGTCATGACTTTCATACATCAGCATAGGTACGCAGACATAGTTTGTTCACAGCAGTAGGTAGACCGATCGAGGTGGTCGGATCATATGTTTACTTGGGAGTGACATTCACAGGCTACAGCAGCATCAGGGGTCTTCTCTATGTCTCAGGCAGCCCGCCCGTGACCGAATCACACGTGGGTACGCAGCACTAGCTTTGATGGAGAGACAATGCCACCAAGCATATTTTTAGGAGCCCCACACAAAGGGGTGGCTCTTCGACACTTTGGTTACGCCAACGCTCATGTATGGGGCAGTCATATGGGGACCGGGATTAGCTACATCAGTATGGACAGCATTAGAGAGGCCACATATCCTCATGATTGCCAGACTTATCCGCAGCAAGCCTTCCGTACCACATGATATCATTAGAGCACAACCCGCTCCACCACCGATGCTAGTGGAGGCACTATTCCAGACAGTATGCCTATTACACAGACTTCGGAGCATGGATACAGAGCGCATTGCTTATCGTGCTTTCAAGGCATCACGTGATATGGCATTAGCAGGTGACACCTCTTCATGGTATGCACAGACACGAGATTGGCTGGCCCACCATGGCTTTGAGATAGACCGGTTACCACCACTACAGTATGACTCACATGCACCCACCTATTTGCTCTCTCATCAAGAGAGGAATAGGGTCATTTATCGGGAGATATGGCATACATACATACGGAAGACATGGGTGAGCCCTAGGGATACATTGCCACCGAAAATGCTCTATTACCGTGAGCATTTTCTACATATATCGGACGAGGGCTTCATCGAGATTCCGAGATACATGCAGACATACCTACCCCACCACCTTCCAATCGTCATTGGGCAGCTCCGGGTTTCAGCACATCAGCTCGAGATTGAGAGGGGTCGGTTCCAAGGAGTCCCCCGTGAGAAGAGGTGGTGCCCAATGTGTGAGACAGAGGAGAGAGTGAGGAGCATTTTGTTATCAGATGCCCAGCATACTTAGACCTACGAGCACATTCCAGATAGAGGAGTCACTCCAGTTGTGCATGACTATGGGAGACCAACGGCGCTTGGGACGCTTCCTCATTGCAGGAGACGAGAGGCGAGAGCGGTCACTACAGCCCACACATCAGCCACGGGTGAGTACCCAGCAGACCATTACCCAATTCTTTCAGCGAGCTGAGCTACATCAGAGAGCTCCATCTGTAGGGCTCACGGTCCACGAGGTAGCAGCACAGAGAGCACGATGCCGACCACGCATGGTCGGATATCGTCGACCACGACTATATCAGGAGGATATCTCACGCATCGGGACAGTCTATGACCACATGATGGAGCATAGGCATACCACCACTCCCTGAGTTGTCTTCCTTCAGAAAGCACTAAGACCACCACCGATGTACCACATACTACACCCATCTCCACCCATCACCAGTAGCTAGGGTGTTTTACTCACTCACATTATGGATCCCCCATGTATTAGGTGGCCACTATCTGCAGAGCTTTCTCTCTTTCTCTCCTCTCTCTCTCTCTCTCTCTCTCTCTCTCTCTCTCTCTCTCTCTCTCTCTCTCTCTCTCTCTCTCTCTCTCTCTCTCTCTCTCTCTCTCTCTCTCTCTCTCTCTCTCTCTCTCTCTCTCTCTCTCTCTCACACACACACACACAGATCTGACATGCTGATGCAGATCTGACACTGCAGATCTGACACAAATCTGACATGGCAGATCTGACACACCTGAATCTGACGTGGCAGATCTGACACAGCAGATATGACGTGAATCTGACGCGAATCTGATGCAGCAGATCTGACGTGAATCTGATGCAGCAGATCTTATGCAGGTCTGACGTACCTGACGTGATCTGACGTGTTGGCGGAATGACGTGAGCTGACACACGCAATCTGACACAGATCCGAGGCAGATCTGACACAAAAATTGAAGGAGTTATAATGCGAAGTTCGAACTGAAGCATATCTTCCTAACTAGCGCTGACAAAGTCTCTCTCTTCTGCACTTTCGGTTCAGAAACCCTAGAAAAAACAGAGGCAGTTGAAAATGGCAAGATTAGAGAAAAAAGAGGTCGAAGAGATCAGTAAAGCTACCAGAGAAATAAAAAAAGAGACAGACAAAGCCCTAAATCAAGAAATGAGAAGAGCTTTTGAGAAGATCAAAGCCTTGGAAGACCAAATCAAAGACATCAAAGAGGAACGAGACGAATTGAAGGCTGAAATCTACTGCCTTCAAGAAGAAATTGTCCACTTGAAGATCTCCAAGATTAAAGAGGAAGGAGAGATCTCTCCGGTGGAAGAACTCAAAGAAGAACTCAAAAAAGAAATCAAATCAGAAGTGGAATCCACTCGAGAGGCATGGGTGGAAGTAGTTCACAAGAGGGTCAAGAAGGAAGTCTCTGAGGAGGCACGGAAGGGAGAGCTTTCTAGAGTCCACGACACCCTCGAGGAAGAGAGGCTTCGACGCACACGTCGATTACATGTACCGATTACGGAGCTCTCAAAAGGCACGTCACCGGAGGCAGATGCCACTGACATTTGCCGACGCTTGGGATACGAGAGCATGCCTTTCACAGAGGCATGGAGGGTTGGTAGAGACACGTCCAGACCGCGAGCACTCATCCTCCGTATGAGCTCTGAGGATACACGTATTGCCTTCTTCCGACGACGACCAGTACTGTGTGGACTACCCGAAGGAGCTTTATACATGGACGAGGATCTAAAGAGAATGCATATAGAGCACCGTCGGACATGTATGCCATAGATTATCCAGGCAAGACGAGAGGGAAAGAAGGCTTTCTACCGAGATGGTAAAGTCTTCATCGATGAACGCCCTATCAAATAGGGATACGCGGCCTATGAGGCAACACCATATCAAGAGTCACCGCTCAGAGTGTCAGGGGAGCACCAGATTGTGCTCTCTGACTACAGTAGACAAGATTTCGGAAATACACTTTTGATTACAAGAACACCAACGAAGGGAAAACAATACAATAATACGTGACTGATACAAGATGTCCCACAACCCGGGACGGATAGATATGAATAACTCGACTAGAGATGATACAGGAGATCCCACAACCCGGGATCGTAAGTATGAGACAAGATATCTGGATTACAAGAACTCCCTTCTCGGAGATGAACTAGATACAAGAAAGAACTCGACAGGATCTCGTACTACGAGATTACAAGAGGACAAGATAGGATGTCCAACAACTAGACTAGAACAAGGAACAAGATAAGAACTAGAACTGGAACTTGAAGAGTATTTACTTGGCGGTCACGACTCCTTGAGCTTCCAAGATTGGTATTGGCAAGACTGAGAATGAATGTGGCCAACCCCTCCTTTTATAGGTGTTCAAAGGCAGTGCTATATGGAGGTTGCGATTTGATGATGTCATCATGATGTCATCGACTTGTAACAGGACCTCCCAATGTTAGAATTCAGCGAATAGACAGTCGATCTTGGGGTTTTGGCACATCCCGGATGCAATGGACGCATTAGTCTCTCCAAAATCTGAACCAATAATGAGATATGGAAAGTAACATGGAATCTAAGGTTTTAGATGGTTTCCTTTGTGTCCATGAGATCACCTCCCCCTCAAGCGACAAGTTCCACGAGGAGCGGCCATGTTCTCTAACTTGGGGTTCATTGGATTCTTCTTATGGAATTCACAAGCCTTGACTTTTGCTCTCTTAAGATTTTCTGTAAGTTCACAAGTACGATCACTGATGTCATATGCTTTCCAATGAATAAAGCATTCCAATCGTCCTCGCGAGATTCTTGAATCTAAGACATGATTAACCTCGAATTCTTCATGATCCTTAATCTTGAAAGGTGGTGAAGGACTCGTTCTCCCTTGAGCTTCCTTAGCTTCATGACAAGATAGGTCCTTTGAGCTTTTAGTGGTGTGTTGTAGTGTTTCCAAGATCTTTGATGGAGTGCCTTGAGTAAGCACACCTCCTTGATTGAACACGAACTCCTTGTCCTTTATCTTCTTCTTATCTTCATAACATGTATACTCCATATCATTTGTAATGACTTTTGGGCCTTCAAAAGTTCTTGATTCGAATTTTTGAGGAATAGTGTCTTGATTATTCAACACTCTTAGTTCTTGGAATTGGCTTTCTTTGAATGATTGATTCTCACATTCAACTGCCTGATTGATAACCTCCTCCAAGGTATTTGCTTGAGGCATGGCTAGCAAGAGATATTTGAGTTTAGGATTGAGGCCACTTCGAAACTCATTAACCATGTAGTCTTCTTGATATGTAGTTCCATGAAACAACATCTTGATATTCAAGGCATAGCTTGAAACTGATCGATCATCTTGTCGTAGCAATCTTTTCATCTCTTGGACATGTTCAATCAAGTCCTTTATGGTAGATTGGATCTCCTTGCATAGGGAATCCATGGTGCCTAGTCTTGATGAAGATAGTCTTGCCAAAATGTCAGGGGAGCACTAGATTGTGATCTCTGACTACAGTAGACAAGATTTCGGAAATACACTTCTGATTACAAGAACACCCATGGAGGGAAAACAATACAATAATACATGACTGATACAAGATGTCCCACAAGCCGGGACTGATAGGTATGAATAACTCGACTAGAGATGATACATGAGATCCCACAACCCGGGATCGTAAGTATGAGACAAGATATCTGGATTACAAGAACTCCCTTCTCGGAGATGAACTAGATACAAGAAAGAACTCGACAGGATCTCATACTACGAGATTACAAGAGGGCAAGATAGGATGTCCAACAACTAGACTAGAACAAGGAAAAAGACAAGAACTAGAACTGGAACTTGAAGAGTACTTACTTGGCGGTCACGACTCCTTGAGCTCCCAAGACTGGTATTGGCAATACTGAGAATGAATGTGGCTAACCCCTCCTTTTATAGGTGTTCAAAGGAGGTGCTATATGGCAGTTGCAACTTGATGATGCCATCATGATGTCATCGACTTGTAACAGGACCTTCCGATGTCAGAATTCAGTGAATAGACAGTCGATCTTGGGGTTTTGGCGCATTCCGGATGCAATGGAAGCATTAGTTTCTCCAAAATCTGAACCAATAATGAGATATGGAAAGTAACATGGAATCTAAGGTTTTAGATGGTTTCCTTTGTGTCCATTACACAGAGGAGTGGTGAGGAATTGCAACGAAGCACTTTGGACATGGCTAGACCGCCTGGAAGAGATCTTAAACACTCATGATTTGCTTGCATCACAGAGACCCACGAGAGCCTAGAGAGAGGCCTACCTAGCATTGCAGGTTTTCATTGGGAATCTACATTCAGGAAAACGACGAGACAGAATGCAGCACGAGGGTCGGGGGGTGTTTCCATCATATTTAGACAAGAGATACAGAGGCGGATTCATATCATAGGAAGAGATGAGGAGGCACGATACATGTGGGTCTGCATGGAGATAGCATCAAAGAGCTGGGTTTACATTGCCATATGCTTCTTCCCACCAGGCGGAGCCTGATACACAGGGCTGGACCTTGGGGGGTCGACCCGACCCAAGACAGAGACTCACCATACACAACACTTTCAGATCAGATACTACATTACAACACCCTAGGTGAAGTCTTCTTATGAGGGACTTCAATGGCCGCACCCAGTCACGTCAATGCGAGGCATATGACATGGGCCATCCACATCTCATGAGGGGCATAGATCCAGATGAGATGAGCACGAATAGAGTATCAGCAGATATGGGTCCGGATACCACCGGGTATGGTAGACATATGCTTGAGCTAGTCAGCAAACACCATCTTGTTATATATAACGCGATGCACCGTTGGCCAGGCTCGGGAAGACTTAATTGCTTCCCTCACGAAGGGGGTGAGAGCACGCTGGACTACATTCTAGGTACCATCTTTGGAGCTTCACTTATCCCCTCACTTAGTATTGGAATACGCCCAATTGGTGTTGATCATACGTTTATCACATTCACACTTTCATCTCCTATCCCATTAGACCCTCCCTCATTCATTGAGCCATACACCACGATACATTTCACACATGAGCTCTCACACGTTTATGTACACCACCTACACACCAGGCTACTCTCTCTCGATCCATTCTCACCTACTCTCCCTCGATCCATTCTCACCTTGAGATACACTTACATCACAGATCACCACCATCATTCATGACTCCACTATACACAGCTTTCCACATCGCACACATACACATCCGCCACGCATAGGTTCCATGCCCCAGAACCGTTGGTATGATGCAGACTGTCGGGAACTAAGGAAGCATCTACGGCTTTTAGAGCTTATAGGGGATATTACACACAGACATGCACAGCGTCACATGCAGAGCCTTACTCACCGTAAGCAACGGAATGGGAGGAGAGACAGTACTGGGATATCTACCATTTGTTCATGAGGCGGGATAGTGCGGTGGCGTGGCGACATCTGAGGGAGAGGAGACAACAGACACCCATTCGAGACCCGAGCATTTGGCATAGTTATACACAGAGCTTATACCAGATTCCATACCAGCCTCCCAAGGCCGGAGAGCTCGTGCCCCACTACCTCTTACTTCTTCACACCCACTATGGTGGGCCACGCTATTTCCCATTTACAGCATGGCAGAGCCCATGACCAGTTTGGTTTACATGCAGAACACCTCATCTATGGATGTACGACTCTAGCACCGCTCATTGCCCACCTCTTCAATCATGCACTGGTTGAAGGGTTCCCTGACTCAAGGACGGAGCACACCATAGTACCCATTCATAAGTCAGGTGACATTATGGATCCAGCTACATGTCGGACGATCATGATTGGCCCCATATTGGCCAAGTTATACGGGCAGTGCTAGAGACAAAGTTGAGCACTCTCGCCGAGAGAAAGGGTATCAAGGCTCCAGGACAGGCAAGTTTCAGACGAGACTACTCTACCATTGACCACATCTTCACTCTGAGATGCCTGATCGACCAGGCCAAAGTGAGGAAGAGGAGACTATACTCCTGCTTTATGGACTTCCGCAAAGCCTTCGACACAGTTCCTAGGGAGAGACTCTTCATACGTCTACTCGATATCGGAGCCCCCAGATGGGATGATATGGGGGATCTACGCTTTATATGAGAGAGTATCTGGTAGAGTCAGATGTCCAGGTGGCTTATCCCACTCACTTGCTAGCACCATCGGGGTGAAGCAAGGGTGCCCTCTTTCACCCACCCTCTTTGGACTATACATTGATGAGATAGTGGACTTCATACGACAGCAGGGAAGGGAGGGCGTTGAGGTACAAGGGACCACTATTCATATTCTTTTATATGCTGATGATATTGTGCTCGTTTCAGAGTCTGACGAAGGTCTACAGCACCACCTACGCAGCTTAGACGACTTCTGCATACATAGAGGGCTTTCTATGAACCTTGGTAAAACCAAGGTTATGATTTTTCATACATCAGCTCGAGTGAGGAGACAGAGTTCTTTCACAGCAACAAGCGGACCGATTGAGGTAGTCGGATCATATGTCTATCTCGGGGTGACATTCACAGCAGCTTCTGGGGTTTTCTCTCTGTCTCAGGCAGCCCGGGATCGCATCACACATGGATACACAGCACTAGCCTTGATGGAGAGACAGTGCCACCAGCCACACTTTCAGGAGCCCCACACAAAGGGGTGGCTCTTCGACACGTTGGTCACACCAGCGCTCATGTATGGAGCAGCCATATGGGGCCCGGGATTAGCTACATCGCCATGGACAGCATTGGAGAGGCCACAGATTCTCATGATTGCCAGACTCATCGGAAGCAAGCCTTCGGTACCACATGATATTTTCAGAGCAGATCTCGTGGTACCACCGATGCTAATAGAGGCCCTATCCAGACAGTATGCCTACTCCTCTCATGGGGGTTAGGATATACCACATACTCCACCCACCTCCACCCATTATCTATAGTTAGGATATACATATTCAATCCTCGCATGGGGGCCCCATGTATTAGGTGGCCATTATCTGCAGAGCTAGAGCCACGTCTCCCCACACACCACTACATTATCCCCACTACCTCTCCATCACATGATACACTATCATGTGGTTATTTCGAGCCTTTTTCGGCCTACACAGTTTTGTGTAGCGAGTACTATTCCATTTTATTTCTACACAGGACATACTACAGTTGTACACAGTTTTGTCTCATAGGCCAAGTTTGGCCTTCGGAAGACGTTAATCTCTCTCTCTCTCTCTCTCTCTCTCTCTCTCTCTCTCTCTCTCTCTCTCTCTCTCTCTCTCTCTCTCTCTCTCTCTCTCTCTCTCTCTCTCTCTCTCTCTCTCTCTCTCTCTCTCTCTCTCTCTCTCTCTCTCTCTCTCTCTCTCTCTCTCTCTCTCTCTCTCTCTCTCTCTCTCTCTCTCTCTCTCTCTCTCTCTCTCTCTCTCTCTCTCTCTCTCTCTCTCGCTCGCTCGTCAGCTGCCATGTCTGAGCTTCTCGCGTCAGCGTCAGGTACAGCAGCTGCTCTCGGGCGCAAACCCTAATCGACAGTAGAGCAGCGTCAGATCCAGCAGCGACAGTAGAGCAGCGTCCGCGTCAGATCCAGAAGTCTGTGTCAGCCCTAATCGGCAGTAGAACAGTAGCAACTGTGGTCGCCTTATCCAAGAACCCGAATGGCTGTCAAATCTGCTGCGAACCCTAAATCTCTGCTCCAGCTCTCTGCCCGAACCCTAAATCTCTGCTGCGAACCCTAAATCTCTGGCGAACCCTAATTCTCTGCTGCGGACCCTTATCCAGGAACCCTAAATCTCTGCCCTAATCGCCAGCGTCAGCCCTTTTCGGTGACCTTTCTTGGAGAGTGGGGAGATAAGGCTCTTGGAGGGATATTCTGAAGCCCAAACCTACCTTGAAATGGCTCCCATAGACCGGAAGGAAGTGGACGACCTTATCGCTAAAGCTCTCAAAGAGGCCAAAAAGGAAGCGGACCGCAACCTCAATATGGAGATACGAAAGATGATGGAAAAGTTCAAAGGACTCGAAGAACAAGTAATGAATAAAGTCAAAGGACTGGAAGAACAAGTGAAGACTCTCACAGAAGAAAGAGACCATTGGAGGACAGCTTATGAGCACATGAAAGAAGAGGGGGAGATCTCCAACGTGGAGATACTCAAGGAAGAAATAAAGAAGGAAATCAAAACGGAGGTAGAATCTACTCGAGAGTCATGGGTGGAAGTAGTACACAAAAGGGTTAAGAAGGAAGTTAGGGAAGACGTGCAGAAAGAAGAGCTCACACGAGTCCAGGATACACTTGAGGAGGAGAGGCTTCGACACACTCGAAGACTTCACATTCGGATTACAGGCCTACCCGAAGGGGTATCACCGGAGGCAGATGCCACTGACATTTGCCATCGACTTGGATACGAGAGCATGCCTTACACAGACGCATGGAGGGTTGGGAGGGATACATCACGTTTGCGAGCACTCATCCTCAAGATGAGTTCGGAGGAGGCACGGACCGCCTTTTTTAGACGTCGATCGGTACTACGTCGACTACCCGGCGGCACCCTCTACATGGACGAGGACCTCACGCGTATGCAGGTGGCACACCGACGCGCTTGCATGCCACAAATACTCCAGGCACGTCGAGAGGGGAGGAAGGCCTTTTACCGTGATGGTAAGGTCTTCATAGATGGATGCCCTATCAAATAGGGCCATGTGGCCTATGAGACATCACTACACCAGGAGACACCACTCAGTGGAGCAGTGTGGAACTGCAACGGGGCACTCTGGACTCGACCAGACAGAGTCGAGGAGATCCTCGCATCACATGACTTTGTGTGCATCATAGAGACACACGAGAGCCCAGAGAGAGGTCTACCACGCATTGCAGGTTTTCATTGGGAATCTGCATTCAGGACTACGATGAGACAGAGTACAGCGCGAGGATCGGGAGGAGTGGCCATCGTATTTCGACAGGAGATACAGAGCCGGATCCATATTATAGGTAGAGATGAGGAGGCACGATACATGTGGGTTCGCATAGAGATAGAACAGGGGAGCTCGATTTACATTGCTATATGCTACTTCCCACAAGGCGGATCTCGATATGCAGGACAAGATCTGGGGGGACCGATCCAAGATAGAGACTCACCATACACAGCGCTTTCAGATGAGATACTACATTACAGCACAGTTGGTGAAGTCTTCCTTATGGGGGACTTCAATGGCCGCACTCAGTCGCATCAGTGCGAGGCATATGACATGGAACACCCGCATCTCATGAGGGCCAGAGACCCGGTTGAGATTAGCACCAGCAGAGTATCGGCAGATACGAGTCAGGACACCACCGGCTATGGCAGACATCTACTCGAGCTAGGCAGTCGACATCATCTCGTTATATATAACGGGATGAATCGGTGGCCAGGTTCAGGCCGATTTACTTGCTTCCCTCACGGGGGAGGTGAGAGCACAGTCGACTACATTTTGGGTACTACCTTTGGAGCTTCACTCATCCCTTCACTTAGTATTGGACGACGCCCACTCGGTGCTGACCACACATTTATTACATTCACACTCTCATCTCTGATTCCATTAGACCCTCCCTCACCCACTGAGATACATACCACGATACACTTCACACACGAGCTCTCACACGTTTATGCACATCATTTACACACCCACCTACTCTCCCTCGATCCATTCTCACCTTTGGACACACTTACATCACATATCACCTCCATCCTACACGACTCAGCTCTCCGCAGCTTCCCACACCGCACACATATGCACCCTCCACGCACAGGATCCATGCCCCAGAACCGTTGGTATGATGCAGACTGTCGTGAGCTACGGAAGCACCTACGGATTTTAGAGCATAGAAGAGATATTACACACACACAGGCACAACGTCGCATGCAGAGCCTTACTCGCCGCAAACGGAGAGATTGGGAGGAGAGACAGTATTGGGATATTTACCATTTGCTCATGAGTCGAGACAGTGTAGTGGCATGGCGACCTTTGAGAGAGAGGAGACAGCAGACACCTATCCGAGACCCGAGCACTTGGCATAGCTATGCACGGAGCCTATACGAGATCCAAGACCAGCCTCCCATTCCCAGACCGCAGAGCCCACGTCCTAGTACCTCTGACTTCTTCACACCCACTATGGTGGGACGCGCTATTGCCCAGCTGCAGCATGGCACGGCCCATGATCATTTCGGTTTACAGGCAGAGCACCTCATCTATGGAGGCACGACTCTCGCACCGCTCATTGCCCATCTCTTCAACCGTGCATTGGTTGAAGGGTTCCCAGACTCATGGATTGAGCACACCATAGTGCCCATTCATAAGTCAGGTGATACTATGGATCCAGCTACATACCGGACGATCATGATTGGCCCTATATTGGCCAAGTTATATGGGGCGGTACTAGAGACAGAGTTGAGTACTCTCTCTGAGAGGAAGGGCATCAGGGCTCCAGGACAGGCAGGTTTCAGACGAGATTACTCTACCATTGACCACATCTTCACTCTGAGATGCCTGATCGACCAGGCCAGGGTGAGGAAGAGGAGATTATATTGTTGCTTTGTGGACTTCCGCAAAGCATTTGACACTGTTCCCAGGGATCGACTCTTCAGACGACTACTTGACATCGGAGCTCCGGAGGAGATGATATGGGGGATCTACGCCTTATACGAGAGAGTATCTGGTAGAGTCAGATGTCCAGGGGGCTTATCTGATCCACTTGCTAGCACTATCGGGGTGAAGCAAGGATGCCCTCTCTCACCCACCCTCTTTGGTCTCTACATTGATGAGATAGTGGACTTCATACAGCAGCAGGGGGGAGATGGCATTGAGGTACACGGATCCACTGTCCATATTCTTTTATACGCTGATGATATTGTATTGGTTTCAGAGTCTACAGAAGGTCTATAGCATCATCTACACAGCCTAGATGACTTTTGCAGACACAGAAGGTTATCTGTGAACCTTGGTAAAACCAAGGTCTTGATCTTTCATACATCAGCACAGGTACGCAGACATAGTTTGTTCACAGCAGCAGGTGGACCGATCGAGGTGGTCGGATCATATGTTTACTTGGGGGTGACATTTACAGCAGCATCAGGGGTCTTCTCTATGGCTCAGGCAGCCCGTGACCGCATCACACGTGGGTACGCAGCACTAGCTTTGATGGAGAGACAGTGCCACCAGGCATATTTTCAGGAGCCCCGCACAAAGGGGTGGCTCCTTGACACTTTGGTTACGCCAGCGCTCATGTATGGGGCAGCCATATGAGGACCAGGATTAGCTACATCAGTATGGACAGCATTAGAGAGGCCACAGATCCTCATGATTGCCAGACTTATCCGCAGCAAGCCTTCAGTACCACATGATATCGTTAGAGCAGAGCTCGCTGCACCACCGATGCTAGTTGAGGCACTATTCCAGACAGTATGCCTATTGCACAGACTTCGGAGCATGGATACAAAGCGCATTGCTTATCGTGCTTTCGAGGCATCACGTGATATGGCATTAGCGGGCGACACCTCGTCATGGTATGCACAGACACGAGACTGGCTTGCCCACCATGGCTTTGACATAGACAGGCTACCACCACTACAGTACGACTCTCATGCACCCACCTACTCGCTCTCTCATCAAGAGAGGAATAGGATCATTCGTCAGGAGATATGGCATACATACATACAGAGGACATGGGTGAGCCCTGGGGGTACATTGCCACCGAAAATGCTCTACTACCGCGAGCATTTTCTACATATATCGGGCACGGGCTTCATCGAGATCCCGAGATACATGCAGACCTACCTTCCCCACCCCCTACGAGTCGTCATTGGGCAGCTCCGGGTTTCATCACATCAGCTCGAGATTGAGAGGGGTCGGTCCAAGGGAGTCCCCCGTGAGGAGAGGTGGTGCCCAGTATGCCAGACAGAGGTAGAGAGTGAGGAGCATTTTGTTATCAGATGTCAAGCATACTTAGACCTACGAGCACATTCCCAGATCGAGGAGTCATTCCAGCTGTGCATGACTATGGGAGACCAGAGACGATTGGGACGCTTTCTCACAGCAGCATACGAGAGGCGAGAGTGGTCACTACAGCCCATACATCAACCACGGGTGAGTACCCAGAAGACCATTACGCAGTTCTTTCAGCGAGTTGAGCTACATCAGAGAGGTCCATCTATAGGGCTCACGCTACACCAGGCAGCAGCACAGAGAGCACGGCGCCGACCACGCATGGGCGGATATCGTCGACCACGACTATATCAGGAGGATATCTCACGCATCAGGATTGCCTACGACCACATGATGGAGCATAGGCGTACCACCACCCCCTTGGTTGTCTTCCTTCAAGAGGCACTCAGACCACCACCGATGTACCACATACTACACCCACCTCCACCCATCACCAGTAGCTAGGGCGTTTTACTCACATTTTGGATCCCCCCATGTATTAGGTGTCCACTATCTGCAGAGTCAGAGCCACGTCTCCCCAGCCTTTTCCAGCCCTATATAGCTTTGTGTAGCGATATACTTTTTATTTCATTTTATCTTCTACACAGGGTTACTACACTTGTACATGGTTTTTGTCTCATAGGCCAAGTTTGGCCTCCAGAAGACGTTAATATGACTTTCTTTCTTTCTTTCTTTCTCTCTCTCTCCCCCCCCGCTCCCGGTACATCCGTATATGCTGCACCCAGTGGGCAATCACCTTTCTCTCTTCTAGATGATGATATCTGGGAGTTCTCTAAGGATGGTGATATCATTCTCCTAGGGGACTTCAATGCCCGAACGGGCAACTCACATACAGTCTTCCACGACACCTCAGATGAGATGCTTAGAGAGATGGATGTGGGTGAGTTGGGGCTCGACAAATGCTCGCATGATAGAGAGCAGACAGAGTATGGGAGATATCTCATTGGGATGACGACTACGCATGGGTTAGCCATACTTAATGGCCTACACCGATTTCCTCGAGCAACTGGTTTCACTTGCTTTCCACATAGACATGGAGCCAATACAGTGGACTATATCATGACACAGCCGAGCTTCATCCCCTAGATTCAGGATTTCACAGTGGGAGCTAGACCAGTGGGTGTAGCAGTGGATCATGCTCTTTTGACACTATCAATCTCTTTTCAGTACAGTACAGCCCAGACATCAGTAGGCAAGTCACATACCTGTTACACATTTACACCATAGACCGATTCCGTTTATACAAAGGAGATCTGGGACCGTCTACGCATAGTTGGTCCAGGTCTCTCACTGGAGGAGTGCACCACTCTACTGACGGAGACATTGCATAGTGCCGCATCAATGGCATATCCACACACCCGGCCGGTTCGGAGGCGACAATCTCGGAGCATGCCCCAGAATAGTTGGTATGACGAGGAATGCAGAGAGATGAGAGCCCAGCTTCAGAGAGATCTTCTGCTAGGAGTTATCACTTACAGACAGTCTCAGATTGCTTTCCGTCGCCTTGTGAGACGGAAGAAGCGGGCTTACCTGGCTCAGTTGGAGCGAGATTTATATCAGATGTTCTTGAGCAAGGACTCAAGAGAGGCATGGCAACTTTTTCATGAGCACTCCACTCCCCCAGCGATTACTTCACAGGATGTTTGGGGTCAGTATGCGACATCGCTATATATGGTTCCTGGACAAGAACCCCTTCCGGGCCCTGCAGAGCCGTGCCCAGCCACAAGCACTTTCTTTACCGCTCCAATGGTACAGAGGGCCATTGACAAGATGAGGACCGGGAGGGCATATGACCATGACGGTCTAGTGGCGGAGCATTTTATTCATGCTAGGGATATGTTGATGGAGGTTCTTGCAGTGTTGTTCAATCGTGCCATGTGTGAAGGGTTACCTGAGACTTCGAGATTGTCTACTATTGTGCCTATCTTCAAGGCAGGGGATCCTATAGAGCCGGGAAACTATCGCACTATTATGGTTGGACACACATTGGCACTGTTGTATGCATCCATTCTTGAGCAACACTTGAGTGATTGGGCAGAGGGTGAGGGTATGCGGGCAAAGGGTCAAGCAGGTTTCAGGACTCTCCACTCTTGATCATATTCTGACACTTAGAGCCATCATTGAAGAGGGAAGGTCACCCGGGAAGCGGATTTATTGTAGCTTTGTGGACTTCCGCAAAGCAGTTGACATGGTGTCGAAAGCTCAATTGATGTGCAGACTACAGGAGATGGGGGTACCCATAGAGTTGATGTGGGGGATTATGGCTTTGTACAAATCAATGGTGGAACGAGTTTGCACCCCAAAAGAGGTATCTGACTTAGTTCACACTACTATTGGAGTGAAACAGGGATGCCCACTGTCTCCTACTCTCTTTGGTATGTATGTTGATGAGATGTCTGATTACATTGACAGAGAGGGTGATAGAGGGGCCGAGTTGGCAGGGACGTGGATCCCATTGTTGTTATATGCTGATGATATTGTTCTGATATCTGACTCACCGGAGGCTATGCAACGATACTTGGATGCTCCACACAGCTTTGCACAGGATAGTGGTCTGTCTGTAAACCTTGGTAAAACCAAGGTTATGGTGTTTAACACCACACCGCAGTGGATCAGGAGATCAACACCTATTTTCACATATGGGCAAGAGGTTGTGGAGTATACAAATGCATACACATATCTGGGGGTAGTATTCACTGGACCAAGATTTTCCTTGAGGAGAGCAGCATAGACTAGACTGACTAGAGCATCTACAGCTTTGGGAGGATTGGAGAGGATGTGCTCGCAAGTTCAGTTTCAGGAACCCAGGACAAAGTTATGGCTCTTTGATACTTTGGTTGCCTCTACTATGCTATATGGGGTACAGGTTTGGGGACCTTCTATAGGTTAGGATGGGTGGAAAGTCATGGAGAGGCCCTTGGTATCTATGATCTCTAGGCTGATTAGAGCCAAGGCCTCCGTACCACATGATATCATTCGAGCAGAGCTAGCTGCTCCCCCCTATTGAGATTGAGGCACTCAATAGAGGAGTCTCCTTTGTACACAGCTTGTGGGACACTACCAGAGATAGATATACCAGGCTGGCCCTCGAGTTATCCAAACAGCTAGCTCTGCAGGGGGATACATCATGCTGGTTTGCACAGATGTCATCATGGTTTCAGACACATGGTTTTACCATGGACAGGCTGCCTCCTTTCCAATGCTCTTTATAGACACCCCTGATGTACCTGACACGGGTGGAGATTACTAGACTCATTCGTCAGGATCTGATCTAGCTGGACACAAGGAGGACATGGATTGAGCCTACACAAGAGTTGGGTACGAAGATGGCTTTCTATAGAGAGCATCTTCTACACCTCACAACGGATGGGTTTGTGACTCGACCTAGCTATATGGATACACACCTTTCCCATGCCTTGCGTTGTGCCATTGGCAAGTTGCGCACATCTTCACATCAGCTTGAGATTGAGACTGGCAGATTCAGAGGGGTACCAGCAGATAGCAGGATATGCCGTCTATGTCACCTAGAGCCAGAGACAGAGCTACATTACATATGTCATTGCACGGTATACTATGAGATACGGGGCCGTTTTCATTGTCTATTCAGAGAGGGTTTTGGGCCTCTATCTAGAGTCATGAGTTTTGAGGATCAGAGATGTCTTGGACTATATCTACTAGAGGTACACAGACATAGAGACACTCTACTGAGGAGAGCTCGAGGGAGACAGTCCCAGAGACAAATTACGGATTTCTTTACACCAGACACTGGGCAGCTAGAGGAACAGTCAGTAGAGCATCTAGTACAGAGCTCTTTCACACTCATACAGCCACTACTGGCACTCTCATAGACCGAGCAGTGGAGCTAGGGAGATCTAGACGACCGAGAGTGAGAGGTGCTACACAATATCGACGGAGACTACAGCGGAGGATTCGAGCTTTACTTTTCAGACACCCACAGTGGAGATGAGGATAGATCTCCAACCTTGTATATCAGCACATCCCTCCTATGTATCAGCCCTTTGTTGTATTAGTCTTGGTGTTAGCCTTTTCCCAGCTATTTTACATCTTTCATTTTCAATACCACTTCCTTTGGTACTCAGATTTTGTATCAGATTCACCAGTTTTGTAACTTTTGGTCTCATAGGTCATTTTGGCCTTCTGAAGACGTAAATATATCCAATGAAAGTGCAACATTAAGCTCATGGTAGTCGAAAACAAGAAATGTCCATATTTCTCTTCCCTTATTTCAACATCTTTTTACTCCCTTAATCCCCTTGCTTGCCTCTCCCTAACTCTCTCTCTCTCTCTCTCTCTCTCTCTCTCTCTCTCTCTCTCTCTCTCTCTCTCTCTCTCTCTCTCTCTCTCTCTCTCTCTCTCTCTCTCTCTCAGGGCGCAGCTCGTCAGGGCGCAGCTCGTCAGGGCGGGGCACAGCAGATCTCGCGCAGGTCATCAGGGTGGACGCTGCCACAGTACCTCCATCTGCTCTCGCGCAGCTCATCAGGGTGGGGTACAATAGCTCTCGTGCAGGTCGTCAGGGCGGATGCTGCCACAGTACAGCAGCTTATTCAGGGCAGCCGTCAGAGAAGACGCTACAGTGTTCACGGGCCCCTCTACCCGCAGCTTGCGCCTACACAACGGTCGCATACATCAGAAATCCTAAATCTGATTTGCCTCCCGAAACCCTAAATCTGACGAAACCCTAAATCTCTGAGCCATGGAGGTAGAGTGTCCCTGCCTCGGACTAATAACTGTTTCCTACAGTTATTAGCCACTCCCACCCTTGCTCCATCGCGCATCGGGCGCGCTCCCGTCTTCATCGCAAGTCTTTAGGCTCAGTACTCTGAGCATTTTTTCATCTTCGAATGCAATGAGCGCTACGGCTAAGAAGGACGATTTGACAAAAATGGAGGACAAACTGACCATAGCTATCAAAGAAAACAAGAAGATGGTGGACTCCACTATCACGGCCATCATCAGCCTCCTCTCAAAGCTCGAGAAGGAAGTAGAAACATATCATGAGGAGAGGGAAGCATGGCAGAAAGAGAAAGAAGAATGGGCTAAGGAGAGGGCAAACATGAAAGAGGAATTGGAGCTCCTCAAAGCTTCAATGGTCTCTCTTACACCCGAAGAAGGAGAGATTAATATGAACAAGACAGAAGCTCTCAAAGAAGAACTCACCAAATCCTTGACCGAGAGCATGGAAAACAAATTAGAAGCTACCAAAGAAGGGTGGATCGACATAGTGAAGAAGAACATCAAAAAAGAAGCCAAAGAGAAAGCACAAAAGGAAGAAGCCCTCATCGTGCACACCACTATTGAGGAAGAAAAGATGAGACATGCCCGCCGTCTCAATGTACGCATCACGGGCATTGAAGAAAAAGAAGGCTCTACCCCCGAGTCCGATGGGAAGACACTATGCAAGATACTCGGCTACAAAGAGGAGTCCCCCCCATTCATCAAGTCTTGGAGAACGGGACGAGACCCCACGAAGAAGAGAGCTCTCATTCTACACTTCCCTTCCGAAGATATAAGATCTACTTTCCTACGCAAGAGGGTGATTTTGAGAGCACTTGATGGCCCCCCCATCTACCTTGACGATGATCTCACACCCATGCAAGTAGCACACCGTCGTGCATGCATGCCGAGAGTACATCAAGCTCGCAAAGAAGGAAAGAAGGCTTCATACAGAGATGGTCGTGTCATCATTGATGGCAAGGCCATCCCATAGGGATTCGCGGCCTGTGAGACACTCGAGAAGATACACCTTGCAATTTGGAACTGCAATGGAGATCTATGGACACACCCAGAGAGATTGGAAGAGGTGCGCAAAGGCAAAGACATCATTATGCTCACAGAGACACATGAGAGCCCGGACCGGGGCCTACCTCGTGTCCACGGTTTTCAGTGGGAGTCCACATACAGAGAGTGTACACGTCAGCACACCACCCGAGGATCAGGAGGAGTAGCCATACTCTTTAGAGATGGACTTCAGAGCAGGATACAGATAGTCGCACGTGATTCACAGGCCAGATATCTTTGGATTCGACTCCAGCTCTCGCAGGAGCGGATCATCTTCATAGCATTACGCTACTTTGCTCCTTCTAGCTCGCGTTTCGCTATCATAGATCGAGAGGAGGACTCACCATACACTTGCTTGTCAGAAGAGATTACAGAGTACTCTGCATTAGGGGAAGTCTTCCTTATGGGAGACTTCAATGCAAGGACAGGCAATGATCAGTGTGAGATATTTGACCCAGAAGACCCGGAGATACTACATACCATAGAGGATGAGTCTACAGCTCGAGCTTCAGCTGACGCTACACACACGCACTATGGCACTCACCTACTCAGACTAGGCTCTCGACATAATCTCGTTATCTATAACGGGATGACTCAGTGGCCTACCTCAGGAGGATTGACATGCATACCACACTCAGTCACAGATGGCGGGGGAAGTACAGTAGATTACGTCATGGGGTCCAGAGAGGCCATCCACCTACTTACCTCATTCACCATCCCACCCATACCCATTGGGGCCGATCACACATACCTCGCACTCTCCCTGAAGGGAGACACCCCTACACGCATACCCACAGCACGCATCCCACACACCACCATCCACTTCACACACGAGCTAGCTCACATATATGCGGCTCGAGTCGAGCAGGGTCTTCTCTTACTTCATCCTGACACTCCACTATCCCTACTCACCTCTCAGATAGCATCAGTTCTTCAGACATCAGCCATCAGCTCCTTCCCACACACCATCCATTCTCGTCACACACCTCCTCCCGGGACTATGCCACAACATCGTTGGTATGATGAGGATTGCAGAGATCTTTACCGCCGACTACGAGCTCAGCGAGCATTGGGAGAGATCACAGAGAGAGAGGCCAAGGGACAGATGAAGACTCTCACACGTCGAAAGAGGCGAGCCTTTGAGGAGGCACAGGAGCTTGAGCTATACCATCTCTTTATGAGTATGGACAGTGCTGCAGCATGGCGCAGCCTACGAGAGCCACGCCCGACCACACCTATTGGAGACCCACACACATGGCATGATTATGCTCAGAGGTTATATGAGGTACCTAGGCAGCCTCCCATTCCCCAGCCACTTGAGCCTCGCCCTACTAGTTCTTCTCTCTTCACAGCAAAGATGGTTGAGAGGGCCATACGACGACTTCGACATGGACGTTCGACAGACCACGCAGGATTGCAGAGCGAGCATCTCATATATGCAGCCTCCACTATAGCCCCGTTGATTGCACATGTCTTCAACCGGGCTATAGGAGAGGGCTTCCCAGAGGAGTGGACTAGGCACACCATTGTGCCTATCCACAAATCTGGCGACACCCTGGATCCAGGGAACTACAGGACCATCATGATTGGCCACACCATGGCCAAACTATACAGTTGCATACTTGAGGCAGAGCTCAGTTCATATGCAGAGACTGAGGGGCTACGAGCACGAGGCCAAGCAGGTTTTCGACGAGCTTTCTCTACTATTGATCACATCTTCATTCTGCGCTGCCTCATTGATGGGGCAAGGGTGCGGAAGAAGAGGCTATATTGCTGCTTTGTGGACTTCCGCAAAGCTTTTGATTCAGTGCCGCGAGAGAGGCTCTTCCAACGCCTCCAGAGCTTGGGAGTACCATCAGGGATGATTTGGGCCATCTATGCACTCTATGAGCAGGTGACTGGGAGGGTACGGTGTCCAGGAGGTATGTCTGAGGCCATTGCTAGCACCATCGGTGTTAAGCAAGGCTGCCCACTCTCTCCCACTCTATTTGGTCTCTACATTGACGAGATTGAGGACTACATTCTCCGAGCTGGAGGAGAGGGTGCAGACCTCGCAGGTACACATGTCCACATTTTATTATATGCCGATGACATTGTCTTGATTTCAGAGTCACCCGAGGGATTACAGCGCCACCTTGAGGCCCTGGATGAGTTTTGTACACAGAGGGGCTTGACAGTAAACCTTGGCAAGACCAAGGTCATGATCTTCCACACCTCCCCCATGGTGAGGAATGGAGCAGGATTCAGAGCTGGTGGTGGACAGATTGAGGTGGTCACTTCCTATGTCTATCTCGGAGTCACATTCACGAGCTTGCCTGGCCCCTTCAGCATGAGACAGGCAGCCACCAATAGACTCACACGCGGATATGCAGCTTTAGCCATGTTAGAGCGGAGATGTCACCAAGCACACTTCCAGGAGCCCCGCACGAAGGGCTGGCTATTTGACACACTGGTCAGACCAGCTATGATGTATGCTGCGACGGTTTGGGCCCCAGGTCTCACAGTCACCCAATGGAGTGCGATCGAGAGGCCACAGGTACGTATGATCTCGCGATTATTTCGTGGGAAACAGTCGGTGCCACATGACATCATCAGGGCAGAGCTAGCTGCACCACCCATGGCAGTAGAGGCACTATTCCAGACTATCTGCTTTATTCAGAGGATTAGGGACCTCCCTACAGATAGACTCACACACAGAGCTCTTGAGGCATCTATACAGATATCAGAGTTAGGATATTAGAGAGCTTGGTACACTCAGGTTAGAGTCTGGTTTGATAGTCATGGACTTGATATGGACAGATTGCCACCTTTTCAGTATGACCCAGACTCACCTCACATCCACCTCTCTCGTCGTGAGAGGAATGTTGTGCTCAGACAGGATCTCTGGCAGCTCTACATTAGTCAGACATGGCACACACCACACATGGGATCGAGACTATCGCACTATCGAGACCAGTTCATATACATACTAGCTGACGGTTTCATCCAGCGACCACGCTACATGGATACTCACATGCCTCATAGCTTGAGGGTAGCGATTGGCCAGCTGAGAGTCTCATCACACCGACTCGAGATTGAGACGGGCAGAGCCGCAGACATTCCCAGAGAGGAGCGGATATGCAGAGTATGCAGAGTAGAGATGGAGGATGAGGAGCACTTTGTATGCAGATGTAGCGCATATGATGGCATCAGAGGCAGATACGAGACTCTGTTTGCAGGGCAGCCCACCCTCCGAGAGATCATGGACTCTAGAGACCAGCAACAGCTCGGGCGATTCTTACTAGAGATACAGAGTCACAGAGATTCCCTACTCCAGCCTACTGTAGCACTCCATACAGGAGGGAGACAGAGTCAGCTCACTGACTTCTTTATTCCACGACGTGCTGCAGCCCTCCCCCCCTCAGCCCACATACCGAGCGGGGTGACTCTTCAGCAGGCTCAGATATCTCGAGCTAGGAGACGACCCCGTGATATAGGATATCGGGCCCCGAGACTTCACCGACACCAGATTGCGGAGATCCAGGATTGTGACCATCGCGCCATGGAGGAGAGACGATCCCAGATGATGGCCGATCCCGTTGCAGCCATCAGGGTGGCCCTGACTCCACCTCTACCTATGTATCACATATTACATCCCACCCACTAGCACAGGATGGAGCTAGTTAGTCGTTTTAGATGCATTCTCATGGTTGTTGTACTACCCTTTCGCATATAGACTATCATAGATATCGCACTCCATACACCCCCCACCACTTTCATGGGTATCCCCACATGCACACTACGGAGATCTATATCAGCTTAACCAGTTTCTTTTCAGCACTTTTATCTTTTCTGATTGACAGAAGATACACCCATGTACATCGATTTGTCTCATAGGCCGAGTTCGGCCTCCTAATAGACGTAAAAACACTTTCTTTCTTTCTTCTCTCTCTCTCTCTCTCTCTCTCTCTCTCTCTCTCTCTCTCTCTCTCTCTCTCTCTCTCTCTCTCTCTCTCTCTCTCTCTCTCTCTCTCTCTCTCTCTCTCTCTCTCTCTCTCTCTCTCTCTCTCTCTCTCTCTCTCTCTCTCTCTCTCTCTCTCTCTCTCTCTCTCTCTCTCTCTCTCTCTCTCTCTCTCTCTCTCTCTCTCTCTCTCTCTCTCTCTCTCTCTCTCTCCCCCCCAGCCCGCCACCCCCGCAGCCCTGTGCTGCCCGTCCCGCCCCATCCCGCCACCCCCGCGACCCTGTCCCACCCCAGCCCGCCACCCCCTCAGCCCTGTGACGCCCGTCCCGCCACATCCCGCCACCCCCGCAGCCTTGTGCCACCTGTTGCAGCCCTGTCCTGCTCCATCACGCCATCCCCACAGCTCTTCGAAACCCTAATCCTGCCACCCCCACAGCTCTGCAAAACCCTAAACTGCCCCCTCGCAGCCGTGCCCTGCCCCCAGCTCTGCCCTCCCGTTGCCCCCATCTCTTCTCCATCCCGCCGCATACACCCTCCCACCCCCCCCCCCCCCCCGGTCTCTGCCAGCCCACCCCTCAACTCTGCTAAACCCTAAATGCGGGCCCCCTCTCCTATCCCGCTAGCCCAGCCCCAGGAGCTTTATTTCACTTTAAAATTACCCTTATTAAACTAATGGAATTTGAAAACCAAAAATCAAAAACCTAGAGCTTAGAACCTCACATCTTAAAATCAAAACACCTCTCTCTCTCTCTCTCTCTCTCTCTCTCTCTCTCTCTCTCTCTCTCTCTCTCTCTCTCTCTCTCTCTCTCTCTCTCTCTCTCTCTCTCTCTCTCTCTCTCTCTCTCTCTACCCGAGCCCTAATCCTAAACCTTGAAATGGCTCCCATGGACCGGAAGGAAGTGGACGACCTTATTGCTAAAGCTCTCAAAGAGGCCAAAAAGGAAGCAGACCGCAACCTCAATATGGAGATACGAAAGATGATGGAAAAGTTCAAAGGACTCGAAGAACAAGTAATGAATAAAGTCAAAGGACTGGAAGAACAAGTGAAGACTCTCACAGAAGAAAGAGACCATTGGAGGACAGCTTATGAGCACATGAAAGAAGAGGGGGAGATCTCCAACGTGGAGATACTCAAGGAAGAAATAAAGAAGGAAATCAAAACGGAGGTAGAATCTACTCGAGAGTCATGGGTGGAAGTAGTACACAAAAGGGTTAAGAAGGAAGTTAGGGAAGACGTGCAGAAAGAAGAGCTCACACGAGTCCAAGACACACTTGAGGAGGAGAGGCTTCGACACACTCGAAGACTTCACATTCAGATTACATGCCTGCCCGAAGGGGTATCACCGGAGGCAGACGCCACTGACATTTGTCGTCGACTTGGATACGAGAGCATGCCCTACACAGACGCATGGAGGGTTGGGAGGGATACATTGCGTTCGCGAGCACTCATCCTCAAGATGAGTTCCGAGGAGGCACGGACCGCCTTTTTTAGACGTCGATCAGTACTACGTGGACTACCCGGAAGCACCCTCTAGATGGACGAGGACCTCACGCGTATGCAGGTGGCACACCGACGCGGTTGCATGCCACAGATACTCCAGGCACGTCGAGAGGGGAGGAAGGCCTTTTACCGCGATGGTAAGGTCTTCATAGATGGACGCCCTATCAAATAGGGCCATGCAGCCTATGAGACATCACTACACCAGGAGATACCACTCAGAGGAGCAGTGTGGAACTGCAACGGGTCACTCTGGACGCAACCAGACAGAGTCGAGGAGATCCTCGCATCACATGACTTTGCGTGCATCACTGAGACACACAAGAGCCCAGAGAGAGGTCTACCACGCATTGCAGGTTTTCATTGGGAATCTGCATTGAGGACCACGACGAGACAGAGTACAGCACGAGGATCGGGAGGAGTGGCCATCGTATTTCGACAGGAGATACAGAGCAGGATCCATATTATAGGTAGAGATGAGGAGGCACGATACATGTGGGTTCGCATGGAGATAGCACAGGGCAGCTCGATTTACATTGCTATATGCTACTTCCCACCAGGCGGCTCTCGATACGCAGGACACGATCTTGGGGGACCGATCCGAGATAGAGACTCACCATACACAGTGCTTTCAGATGAGATACTACATTACAGCACACTAGGTGAAGTCTTCCTTATGGGGGACTTCAATGGCCGCACTCAGTCGCTTCAGTGCGAGGCATACGACATGGATCACCCACATCTCATGAGGGCCAGAGACCCGGTTGAGATTAGCACCAGCAGAGTATCGGCAGATACGGGTCAGGACACCACCGGCTATGGCAGACATCTACTCGAGCTAGGCAGCCGACATCATCTCGTTATATATAACGGGATGAATCGTTGGCCAGGTTCAGGCGGACTTACTTGCTTCCCTCACGGGGGAGGTGAGAGCACAGTCGACTACATTTTGGGTACTACCTGTGGAGCTTCACTCATCCCTTCACTTAGTATTGGACGACGCCCACTCGGTGCTGACCACACATTTATCACATTCACACTCTCATCTCCGATTCCATTAGACCCTCCCTCACCCACTGAGATACATACCACGATACACTTCACACACGAGCTCTCACACGTTTATGCACACCATTTACACACCCGCCTACTCTCCCTCGATCCATTCTCACCTTTGGACACACTTACATCACATATCACCTCCATCCTACAGGACTCAGCTCTCCGAAGCTTCCCACACCGCACACATATGCACCCTCCACGCACAGGATCCATGCCCCAGAACCGTTGGTATGATGCAGATTGTCGTGAGCTACGTAAACACCTACGGATTTTAGAGCATAGAGGAGATATTACACACACAGGCACAGCGTCGCATGCAGAGCCTTACTCGCCGCAAACGGCGAGATTGGGAGGAGAGACAGTATTGGGATATTTACCATTTGCTCATGAGTCGAGACAGTGTAGTGGCATGGCGACATTTGAGAGAGAGGAGACAGCAGACACCTATCCGAGACCAGAGCACTTGGCATAGCTATGCACGGAGCCTATACGAGATCCCAGACCAGCCTCCCATTCCCAGACCACAGAGCTCACGTCCTACTACCTTTGACTTCTTCACACCCACTATGGTGGGACGCGCTATTGCCCAGCTGCAGCATGGCACGGCCCATGATCATTTCGGTTTACAGGCAGAGCACCTCATCTATGGAGGCACGACTCTCGCACCGCTCATTGCCCATCTCTTCAACCGTGCATTGGTTGAAGGGTTCCCAGACTCATGGACTGAGCACACCATAGTGCCCATTCATAAGTCAGGTGATACTATGGATCCAGCTACATACCGAACGATCATGATTGGCCCTATATTGGCCAAGTTATATGGGGCGGTACTAGAGACAGAGTTGAGTACTCTCGCTCAGAGGAAGGGCATCAGGGCTCCAGGGCTCCAGGACAAGCAGGTTTCAGACGAGATTACTCTACCATTGACATCATCTTCACTCTGAGATGCCTGATCGACCAGGCCAGGATGAGGAAAAGGAGATTACATTGTTGCTTTGTGGACTTCCGCAAAGCATCTGACACTATTCCTATGGATCGACTCTTAAGACGACTAGTTGACATCGGAGCTCCGGAGGAGATGATATGGGGGATCTACACCTTATACGAGAGAGTATCTGGTAGAGTCAGATGTCCAGGGGGCTTATCTGATCCACTTGCTAGCACTATCGGGGTGAAGCAAGGATGCCCTCTCTCACCCACCCTCTTTGGTCTTTACATTGATGAGATAGTGGACTTCATACAGCAGCAGGGGGGAGATGGCATTAAGGTACACGGGTCCACTGTCCATATTCTTTTATACGCTGATGATATTGTATTGGTTTCAGAGTCTGCAGAAGGTCTACAGCATCATCTACACGGCCTAGATGACTTTTGCAGACACAGGGTTATCTGTGAACCTTGGTAAAACCAAGGTCTTGATCTTTCATACATCAGCACAGGTACGCAGACATAGTTTGTTCACAGCAGCAGGTGGACCGATCGAGGTGGTCGGATCATATGTTTACTTGGGGGTGACATTTACAGCAGCATCAGGGGTCTTCTCTATGGCTCAAGCAGCCTGTGACCGCATCACACGTGGGTACGCAGCACTAGCTTTGATGGAGAGACAGTGCCACCAGGCATATTTTCAGGAGCCCCGCACAAAGGGGTGGCTCTTTGACACTTTGGTTACGCCAGCGCTCATGTATGGGGCAGCCATATGGGGACCAGGATTAGCTACATCAATATGGACAGCATTAGAGAGACCACAGATCCTCATGATTGCCAGACTTCTCCGCAGCAAACCTTCAGTACCACATGATATCATTAGAGCAGAGCTCGCTGCACCACCGATGCTAGTTGAGGCACTATTCCAGACAGTATGCCTATTACACAGACTTCGGAGCATGGATACAGAGCGCATTGCTTATCGTGCTTTCGAGGCATCACGTGATATGGCATTAGCAGGCGACACCTCCTCATGGTATGCACAGACACGAGACTGGCTTGCCCACCATGGCTTTGACATAGACAGGCTACCACAGTACGACTCTCATGCACCCACCTACTCGGTCTCTCATCAAGAGAGGAATAGGATCATTCGTCAGGAGATATGGCATACGTACATACAGAGGACATGGGTGAGCCCTAGGGGTACATTACCACCGAAAATGCTCTACTACCGCGAGCATTTTCTACATATATCGGGCACGGGCTTCATCGAGATTCCGAGATACATGCACATCTACCTTCCCCACCACCTACGAGTCGTCATTGGGCAGCTCCGGGTTTCATCACATCAGCTCGAGATTGAGAGGGGTCGGTCCAGGGGAGTCCCCCGTGAGGAGAGGTGGTGCCCGGTATGCCAGACAGAGGTAGAGAGTGAGGAGCATTTTGTTATCACATGTCCAGCATACTTAGACCTATGAGCACAGTTCCAGTTGAGGAGTCATTCAAGCTATGCATGACTATGGGAGACGAGAGACGCTTGGGACGCTTTCTCACGGCAGCATACAAGAGGGGAGAGCGGTCACTACAGCCCATACATCAGCCACGGGTGAGTACCCAGCAGACCATTACCCAGTTCTTTCAGCGAGTTGAGCTACATCAGAGAGGTCCATCTATAGGGCTCACGCTCCACCAGGCAGCAGCACAGAGAGCACGGCGCCGACCACGCATGGGCGGATATCGTCGACCCCGACTATATCAGGAGGATATCTCACGCATCAGGATTGCCTACAACCACATGATGGAGCATAGGCGTACCACCACCCCCTGGGTTGTCTTCCTTCAAGAGGCACTCAGACCACCACCGATGTACCACATACTACACCCACCTCCACCCATCACCAATAGCTAGGGCGTTTTACTCACATTTTGGGATCCCCCATGTATTAGGTGGCCACTATCTGCAGAGTCAGAGCCACGTCTCCCCAGCCTTTTCCAGCCCTATATAGCTTTGTGTAGCGATATACTTTTTTATTTCACTTTATCTTCTACACAGGGTTACTACACTTGTACAGGGTTACTACACTTTATCTTTACCATGGAGATGGTGAGGAAAGCCATTGACAGGATGAGGAATGGGAGAGCTTATAATCATGTTGGGTTAGTGGTTGAACACTTTATTCATGCCAGAGCTATGCTTGCTGAGCTTCTCGCTATGATGTTCAATCATGCTATGTGCGAGGGTATGCCTGAGACTTGCAGCTTGTCCACTATTGTGCCTATCTTGAAGGCAGGAGACCCTATGGAGCCGGGAACTACCATACTATCATAGTTGCCTTGAGCAACTATGGAGTGTGAATGGACATGTATCCTCAAAAAAAAGGAATAGACTCGGTGTGCAGCGTGCTAGTAATCTTGTGTTTGTCAGTGCAATTTGAAGATGTTTCGGAGGACTCAATGCATGGACGGATATCCTTTCACAGAATGGGAGGTAGAGCACGAGTCAGACCAAGTGGCAAATGAAGAAAATGAACAAGTAGAAACCACTGATTGTGTTGCAGAAAATGGCACTCCCCACTTTGATTCTCCATGGTCATTATATTTATGTTGTAGTCTCTACATTTATGTTTCAGGCTAGTCATATGTAATTACTAGTTACTAGTCTTTTTGTCGATCGATGGTATGATGTAACATCTTTTTGTAGTCATGATGTAACATCTTTTTGATATGATGATGATGATGATGTATCCACCTTTTCTAACATGATGAAATACATATGACTTGTCACTTGTCACTTTTGCAGTAGTTCTAAAATTTGAATGTTCAACTTAAGTCTCAAGTATCAACGTGCTTCAAACATGTGTATTGTTTATACTTATAAACATCTTTTCTTATGGTTTTCTTCGGGAATGGTGACTTTGATAAAAAGCCCTTTTTTTTCAGACAAGGACGATAAAGAATCCTACAAGCCAGGATTGTGATAGAGATAGAGGAACTCCTAAGTTAGGGTTCTGTTAACAAATGAGTAGAACACTCCTGATTACCGACAAGAACACTCCTGATGACCTTTATGTCAAGTTGTCAAATACCAAGCATAGAACCTAAGGAGTGTTTTTCTAGATAAAACTGTGAATCACAAGTATTAGAAGCATTAATAGGTGGGTAACACAATGGCAAGCAGTTAATGTGACTTACCAATGAATCATACGAGGCCGAACAAGGGGACTTCGTCGATGGAGTACCCGTACTGGAGTCTTTTGCTGTATTTGCTGGAAATTATATACCCCCACAGCCAGAAAGATGTTACTCAAAAGCCAAGACTTGATAAACATTTGC